>CM060180.1:26059589-26659589 GCA_030549775.1 Tamarix chinensis | reverse complement strand
TTTCCTGGCCTTTGGGCCTTCGGCCTTTGGCCGTTGGTCCAAAGGTCAAATTTCTTTTTTTTTTTTTAATTTTTTTTAAGAATAGAACCTGCAAAATAAAATTCAATAAATATTAATAAATAATATTTTATTCTAAATTTACTTAATTTATATCATTTTAGCTCAAATAATAAAATTTATACAATTTTTACCACTTAAGCATAAAACAATAATTATTCCCCTATATTAGTTAAATAAACTACCAAAAACTAAGATTATAAGGGTATAAAATGTGTCAAAATATGAACTCATCACACGACATACATGAAATGAGATGATCAAAGAAAGAGACGGGATTAGAGTTTCTTTATTATGAAATTATACACTTCAATTACTTAGTTACATTGAGTTTAGGTAAAATGAAAAATGTAACTAAAATTATTGAGGTTAGTTTTATTATTTTACAATAAACAATAACTAGTATATTTAGGCTAAGTTTTTGTTATTACTTGTGAAAATTTATCCATTTTCTCAAACTTTTTATCTATTAGCTAAGTTTTGTGTGGTGAGATAAAATCAAAGTGAATTAAGAGAATAATTACAAGAAAAGGTGGTAACATGAAGATGAAGGCTTGGAACCAAAGGCATATGAGTATACCATCATTGAAGACCTAAAATAGAAGTCAAGTGCTGAAAAGTTGTGTAAAATGCTGAATGAGCAAGAAATATGAGCCCCCGATATTTATTAATATGATACATATTTCTTGGATAGTTTTTAATGTGATCATTTAACATTGGTATAAAATACGAGGGTACCAAATTTAATAATATAGTTTGTATTTTTTTGGTTTTATGAATTTAGTTATCACTTTCTTTTGTTTATGTGTTGGAGATGTTAGGGTAAATATAAGGAGAAATGAGCAATCACTAATCATAGTTAATAGTTCTCATTGTTTTCTAATCACTAGGAATTAATTGTTAGATTTTATTAGTTACATTGTAATCAAAGAGAAGGATTGAAGATCGATTGGAGTCATCAATGTTAGGATACTCTTAGTCTTCTATCCTTTTCTTTGTTATACTTCGTTTTGAATTTTTAGTATTAACTTGATTGAAGTTTCATTATTTTGTTATTCAATTAAAGTTACATTCTTTCTAATTAGTTTAGTTCTATTGAATATACGATTTTTATTTATTATATGATCATGTGATATTCTTTTATTGATATGCTAGGCTAATTTAGTATAGGATAAGAGGATAATTGAAGGTTATGAGATAATTGATTGTGAAATCTTAATTGTTGTGTGTATTTTTAGTTAGATTCATAAATTACGTTTAATGATTGTTGATCTAAGATTTGTATTTTATTATCTAGCTTGGTCACTTGGTTAATTTAAGTGTTGATCGGATGCCAGGATGGTATAGTTAATCTATAATTGTTAGCATATACACCCACAAGTAGTGAATAGGTTGGTTGATTTCTAAAACAAATATATTAATTCAATCTAGTTTATTGATATTTGGAATGAAATAATTCAAGCTTACTGTAATTATTATTCTAGTTAATTTCTCCCTAATCATTAATGATGTCATTAATTAAATCTAGAGATCTTATCTTAAGTTATTAATTGGTTAGACAAAAAATCATAAGTGGGCCTTGGTTTATTCAGACATGTGCGAGCTTCTATTGGTTAACATCAAAAACACTATTTAACCATATTATTCAATGATTGATTGATATCCTTATACTAATCATGTCATCTAATCCCATATTATATCGACATTGTTATTTGATTGATCTTCTCATTAATAGTTTTAGTCTTTATATTATTAATACTATGCTCTTCATTAATCAACAACTATGGAAACTAATTTGATAATAGAAATTGACGGATTAAATTATAGTTTTTATGGGATTGACCCCTACTCACTTCTTGATACTTGTTTATGTGTACAGGGTTTAATATGGGTGTCTACGACAACACATCAAATTTCAGAGTCATTGTCACAAACTAACAATTTTAATTCTCATTTTTATTATTGATATTTTTATTTTAGTTTATTTAATTTTTCTACTAATCACGAATCATTTGATTTTTTTTTGCTTATGTCTAATGGGAGTACACACTTAAAATAATTCGCAATTGAAAATAGGAATCGGATAATATAACTTGTTTGCATAGTTTCTTTACCTCTGAGTGATAGATCGTCATCTTCTAGAGAGGAAATTGAAGGATACCTAGAAAAATATATTGGAGGAACCAAGGGTGAATCAAACATTAAAGGATCTTGTAACTCCTATCTTTGACCCTAATATATTTTGCATTAGTTATCCCGATGAGCAGGATAAGTGTGAGATTAAACCTCGATCAATGCTTTGTAATCCCCCCAAAATTTTAAAAACCTATAATTTAATAAATAAATTTTATTTGGGATAAATTAGCCTTTAAATCTATTTAATTCAATTATTTTATAGATTTTTGAGTATATGAAATTGGGTATAAATATTTAATAAATTAAAATAAATATTTTGTTATTTTATCACACTCTTATTATTTATTCAAACCATTATTTTACTAAAATTATCCTTTTTAAACCCTTATATTTTAATTATATTAAATTAAATTATTAAATAAATTTATTACCCAAAAATATTGTATTTTATTATTTTATAAATTAAATTATTTTATTTTATTTCACTTTCCCTTTTCTTTTTCCTTTTTCCATTTTCTTCTCCTTTTTCTCCTTTTTTTTTTCTTTCTTTCTTCTCCTTTTTTTTTTCTTTCCTTGGGTTGCTGGTTGGCCCGGCCTGCCCTTTTCCCCCACCCTCGCGCCTGGGCCGCTGACCCGTTTCCCTTTCCTCCCACGTGCGTCGCCGATCTGCCTCTTTCTTTCTTTTATTTCCTCTCTTCCCTGACTGGGTTAGCCTGCTTCTTCTTTCCCTTTGACCGCTCGTCACACCAACCCCACTCCCCTTCTTCTTTCTTTCTTCTCCTTCCTCTTTCCCCAACAAAAATCCCGACCACCCCGCCATCTCCTTCACCCAACCTGCAACCCTCTCCCCCTACTGCTTCCCCCTATCTCTCTCTCTCTCATCATTTTCCTGCACCATCCCGGCCCCACCATCCCTCTCTCCCTTCCCCCATGCCCTGCCATATCTCTTCTCCTTCTCCCTGCAACTCCCATTTCGCTACCACCCTACCGCTGGCCTTGAGCTCCATATCCCCTCCCTTATCTTCCTCTTCTTTTTCTTCATCCTTCCCTGCCTCGTTCTGCATTTTTTCAAACTCCCCATGCATGCCCCGACCTTCTTTTCTCTCCTTTTCTCCTCCTTCCCTCATCCTCCCTATTTTGCTTCGCTGCCGGTTTTCCGTCGCCACTGCCGCCTCAACAGCCACCTGAACCACCCCTGCCACCCTCTACCTCACCCCCGAATGATCACAACACCCATCAAGCCACCCCGCAGCCTCCTTCCTCCTCCCCTCTTCTTTTTCTCTTCTTCTTCTCCCTTCTCGGTAGCCACCTTGCACTGTCCTTTTTCGCCGTCATTCTACTACCTCTACCGCCACCTGAGCCACCAAAATAATCCCCACAACCCCCTCTACCACCCCAAACCTCATTTGGCCAAAACCACCACCTGTAGGCCTTCATTTCCCCTCTCCCTTTTCCTTCCTCATCAACCCCTCCATCTCGACCCACCTCGACAGCCTCCTTTCGAGGCCTCACCCTTGGCAACCAACAACCTATCCCCGACTACCACCTACACCCCTCTTCACTCCTGCACCCTTCCTTTTCCCCAAATCCTTCCCCATCTACCCTTTTTCTTAGCCCCAAAACCCCAACCCAAAAATGGCCAACTTCTCCTCCTATCACCCACTTCGAGCCCCTCCTCCCCATTTTTTTTGCATGCAGCTCATGTTGCATGAGCAGGATGAGCTGCTGCATTTCTTGATTTAATTGGTTAATGATTTTAAGGTTTAATAATATTTTAAGTTAATTATTTTATTAATTAAGTGTTATAAAGTCTTGCACTTGGTTTTATCTTATTTCTAATATAATCGGTCTTAATATCATTTTTAGGTATTGGTTTTGATAATCAAAGCTTGAACCTTAAACCGGAATATTGGTAAGGTTCGGTTTTGCGGGAATCAAGGTAATCGTTAAATCCCACTTAAATGCATAGATTAACGTATGTTAGCACATTAGGATTTTTAATATATTATTATGCTTGATATATGTTGTTTAATGGGATATATGTGGTTTATTGTGTTGATTGATAAAAAAGAAGCACGATAGATTATATGTTATGTATGGAAATATTGTTTAAGGTAAGAGTTGGTAATTAATGGAAATGTTAAGTATTATCCATGATGTATTATGCTATTGTGACCTTTAATGCATGGTTAATATTTTTGTAAGCCTTAAGGGTATTTTAGTAATATATCTTGTACAAGAATATGGCCTAATGTGTATGGGTGCTAATGAATATTATATTAAATATAATAGTTGAGCAGTTGGATAATAAGAATGGGGGATTAATGCTAGTAACTCACACAGTGATGATAATTTAATATAAGTGGAGTAATAAGGGGTAAAATGGTAATTTGTAAGTGAAAAGGATAAATTGGTAACTTTGGAAGAAAAGGGGGTAAAATGGTAAATTTATAAGTAAAAGGATAAATTGGTAATTTTGGAAGTAAGGGATAAAATGGTAATTTTGGAAATAAAGGGGCAAAATGGTAATTTTGTGAATAAAGGGTAAAATAGTAATTAAAGAGCAAAATGGTAATTTCATAATTAAAGGTCAAAATGGTAATTTTATAATTAAAGGGAAAAAATGGTAATTTCATAATTAAAAGGGGTAAAATGGTAATTTTGTGAATAAAGGGTAAAATAGTAATTTTATAATTAAAGGGCAAAACAATAATTTCATAATTAAAGTCAAAATGGTAATTTCGTAATTAAAGGGGCAAAATGGTAATTTTGGGAATGAAAGGGTGTTATGGTAAATTTTAGAAGTTAAGGGATAAAATGGTGAATTTAAAAGTAAAAGGGCAAAATGGTAAGTTTGTAAATAAAAGGGGTAAAGTGGAAATTGGAAAGGAGTAACTTGGTAATTATGATAATAGAGAAGGGCAATTTGGTAATTTAAATAACTAAAGGGTAATTTGGTAAATTTGATAATGGAAAAGGGTAGTTTGGTAATTATGATCATATAAAAAGGGTAATTTGGTAATTTAACCAACTAGAGGGTAATTTAGTAATTTTGATAATGGAGAAGGGTAGTTTGGTAATTATGATAATAGAGTATGGTAATTGGGTAATTAACCAAATAAAGGGATAATTTGGTAATTAGATAATGAGGAAGGGTAATTTGGTAATTTGACCAACTCAAGGGTAATTTATTAATTATAATAAAGGAAAAAGGGCAAAGTGGTAATCTAACCAACCAAATGGAAAATGTATTAAGTGTAACTATTAGAAGGGGGATTAGAGACCTAATGAGTATGGGAGATGACTTGGCAACCTAAATCGAGTAAGGGGTAACTTGGTAATTATGTAACAAGGAGGGTAATATGGTAATTTGTCAAGTAAGGAAGGGATGACTTAGCAATTATATAAGTAAGAGGTAAATGAGTAATTTGTACCTAACGTGTCGTTGTGATTGGGGAATTTCGTAATATGACTCAAATAACGATGATTAGTAAGATAAGAGTATTTGATAATTAGTAAATACCACGAGAACGAATCCTGATTCGGAATTAGATGAGTTTAAGATGGCCTTAATGATTATTCTGTGTTACCTTAGATAACCATTTAAATAAGAAATATCTAACGATATCCGAACGATTGAAAGTGAATAATTATCTGATTGTTGTGTTTTTGTGATCACCTTAATTAAGACACTAATACTTAAATTGAAAGACTTCGAGATCGGGAATGGTGGCTCTTTAGGGGTCGCTACCCTAAAGACGTGGTTTAGCCCATGGTTATTCTGGTTTTTGCTGGTGTGTCATTGTGCCCCAGCCAGGCCCTATATCTTACTCTATCTAACTCTACGGACCTAGTTAAGGGGTATGCATACTTATGGATTAGGTGTCATTGTCGGTAGGGTACTGAGTTAGCTTTATGCACCTGTATGACAAGGGTACCTTTGCTTCCCTGGGTTGATAGTTGAAGGGTATTGAGTAGCTTTTATGCGCTAGTGCGACCGGTGAACCTTTGTGTCCCAGGATCTTGATCTCCCTATTGAGGTAAATAAATGGAATTGTTGTGCTGATTAAAAAGGGAAAACACTAATCGTTAAATAGAAAGATTAATGAGTCGGGCCTAGTTGAATTATATTATGAGTACCAATCTACCGGATATAATAGTGGCCCAGGAGGTTTTGCCCTGGATGATGTTTATGAGTATCGATACACCGGATATAATAGTGGCCCAGGATGTTTTACCCTGGATGATATATATTTGTATTCCGATCCACCAGCAAGAATAGTGAGGGTCCCGAGCTCAATAAATTTGATTTGGCTGTGAATAAATTATGTAAAAATACTAATCACTTATAGTGGAACACCCTGTGAGTTCGGGCCAAACCGATCCACTGGCGAATAATAGTGGCCAGGAACATTTTACCCTGCATGACTAGTGTACCAGCGAATAATAGTGGCCAGGAGTGTTTTGCCCTGCATGATCGGTCCACCAGTGAATAATAGTAGGGTTCCCACACTCACACGAATAATTATAATTTGATATGATTGATAAGGATGGACTAAGGCCTTAAGGCCCAGAAGTATCGATTGTTCTCTATGGCCTATTAATATCTGATTGATTTGTTAAGTATGTGGATGTATAAATGTGGATATTAAGTATTTACCTTTCATTATGTATGTATGTAGTATCATGTGTTGCATTGCGGGCCTGCTGTTAAGTGTAATTTAAAGGGTTACTCAGTACCGTAATACTGAAGGATTCCATTCGTGGGGCCCCTGCCTATTCAATGGGCAGTGTCCCTTGCAGGTTGTTCTCAGGTGCTAATCAAGTGGGCTCTCGAGAATGAGCGTAAGGTACTATCCGGAATATCCTAGGGTTGCACTCTTTCTCCTTTGAGATTTATGGTTTCAATATATTTATTGATTTGTAACCACCACTGGTGGATTTTATTTTTGTAAAATGTTATGTGCGCTACTCTGATTTAATTATTGGTTTAAGTTTCTTGTAAGTTGTATTTTTCTCCTTTAGCCTTAGCACTCGGTATTAGAACGGTAGGAGTGAACCGGTCTGGTACTAAGTGTGGCGGTAACATCCCTAGAAATTTACAGTCTTGTTATTTCGCTTCCGCTAATTATTTTAATCAAACAAAAATTTTCAGTAGTGAATTTTGGGGGTGTTACATACTTACACTTCCTTTTTTTTTACAGTTTTTTGAGTTACTAGTTCTTATAGATAAAGTTGCATCACTAATCCTATGAACTTCATTAAGGAACTTCATGTAGCATACTAGCATGTTCAAGTATGAAACCATCAGGGACAAGTGTAGATCAGTTAAAATTAAAATATTTTCCCTTCACTTTAGTTGATGCTGCCAAAGAATGGTCATATGGCATATCTACGTGATCTATTAATACTTAGGTTGATATGTAAAAAGTATTTTTAGAAAATTATTTTCTTTTATCTATGGATACTAAAATTAGAATATAAAATTGTGATATTAGGTCAGACGGGGGTGAATCTTTACATGAAAACTATAAGAGATTTAATAAAATATGTAGTAGTTTTCCTAATCACAAAATTAGTGAAAAATTATTAATACTGTACTTCTGTGAAGGACTAGTGAGAATGGATCGAAATATGATAGATGCTGCCAGTAGGGAAGCCTTTGTAGACATGACCCCATCTTAGGCTAGAAGTCTAATATATAATATGGCTTATAATTCCAAACATTGTGGTACCAGGTATGTTATCTCTATATCTCACCATGTAAAAGAAACAAGTATAGTGGAGCTTAAAGAATAAGCAAATAACTTGACTTCTTGTAAGAATAGTAACAAGTCAACAATGTTGGAGTACCTTAAGGATAGGTAAAATACAGTCCATATTCCTCAACCTACAACTTAGGTAGAAGAGATTATCCTAATCTAAAGTTTACGATTAACCAACAAAAAATAATTCAAACTTTAAACCACCAAAACAAAAAAGGTTTAAACCCTCCTCTTAAATTCTATCATATTCCCCACAATCAACCAAAAATACGGTCCATTTGCACAACCCATGCAACCTCAAGATTCACAACAATAAGGATGAATGTAATTAGAAGATTTAGTTAAAAATTTAGCCAGTAACACTATCCAATTTCAAAAAGAAATAAAAATGAGCTAAAGAACTTAGAGGCTTAGGTGAGTTAGTTAGTAGATTTTTTGGTAAATTACATGCACAAAGCTCATCAAAGTTACCTATCCAAACAAAAAGGAATACAAAGAAAATTGCTAGTGTTATTATAATGAGAAGTGGCAAACAATTAGATGGTCCAAAGTAGGTGAACAATGGCCTTAGGACAAAGCAAGATGAGGAATAATCAAGGAGTGTAGAAGAAGATATCAAAGAAAATCCTCCTAAGGTAATTGAAGTAAATTCTCCCAATCTATATAAACTTCTTGTTCCTTTATCTATTAGGTTATCTAAGAGCAAGAAGAATGATCATGAAAAATAAATGTTGGAAATCTTTAAAAAGTGAAGGTAAACATCCCCTTGACTAAGGTTATTAAGCAATTGCCAAGGTACACAAAAATTTTAAAATATTTGTGTACTAATAGGAAAAAATTAAAAGGTTATGAAAAAAATAGTATGGGAGACGGTGTATATTTTTTTACAAAGGAAACTCCCACCTAAGTGTAAGGACCCTAGTATATTTACCATCCCGTGTAAAATTGGAAATACAAAGTATAAGAAATGCATGCTAGGCATAAGAGATTCTATAAATGTTATGCATTTATCTATTTTTAATGCTATAAGTTTAGGGCATTTAAAAGAGACATGTATTGTAATCTAATTAGCCAATAGGTCTAATACATATCCTAAAGGGTGATTGAAGATGTACTAAGGGAGGTAAAGGAACTTGTTTTCCCTAATAGTCTGTATGTGACGGGCATACAAGATGATGAACCCCCTAATCCTTCTCATATTTTTTTAGGAAGACCGTTTAGGAAAACCTCTTGAACAAATATTGATGTGAATAATGTGGTTCTCACCATGGAATTTAATAGGGAAACAATTTTCTTTAATATTTATGACCCCTTGAGATATCTTGCTCATTGTGAACTTGCCTCTATGATGGATATAAGTAATAGTTTATATGAACAATTTCATGAACTAGCATGTAATGATCCATTATAAATTGTCCTTACAAGGCTAATAGAAACAAATTCGTATAGGGAACTAAAGGAAAAAATGAGTTAAATGAGGAAAGAGAATAATGTGTTTCTACTTTAGGAGTTTATCATATCGATTACATAATAGGGCATATTGAATTACCTATTATTATAAAGAAACCTCTTCCATTTATATAAATTCCTCCAGATGTTGATTTCAAACCCTTACTAAGTCATCTCAAATATGCATTCTTATGAGAGAACCGTATTCTTGTAGTTATTATTGACAGTGATCTTACATCATGTAAGGAAACAAAGCTTATTAGAGTCTTCAAAGTACAAAACTATATTGTGATGGATTTTTGTTGATATTAAGGGAATAACCCCCTTAATTTGCATGCATAGAGTATTAATGAAGGATGATACAAAATATTAATGATAAGTACAATGTTGTCTTAACCCAAAAATGATGGAGGTGTTAAAGAAATAAGTTATAAAATTATTATATGTAGAAATTATTTACCCCATTTTAGATAGTATTAGGAAAGCCTGTTGCAAGTAGTGCCTAAAAATACAGAGATCATAGTAGTTGAAAATGATAAAGGATAAATGGTACCCACTAGAGTGTAAAATGATCGAGGAGTTTATGATGATTATAGAAAACTCAATTCAATTACTAGGAATGATCATTTCCCCCTCCTTTTTAAAGTAGGTGTTGCAACATTTTATAGGTCATGATTATTATTGTTTCTTTTATGGATATTCAAGATATGTGCAAGTACCTATCGCCTCCAAAGATCAAGATAAAATAATTTTTACGTGTCCATGTGGCATGTTTGTTTATCATTGTATGCCATTTGGGTTATCCCCTTCCACCTTTAAAAGGTGTATGGTAAGTATTTTCTTTGATTATTTAGAGAAGAGTATTGAGGTGTTTATGGATGACTTTAACATTCATGGCAATTCTTTATACTAGTGATTAGATAATATTACTCTAATTTTGAAAATATTCCTAGCAATGAACCTCATCTAGAATTAATAAATGTCATTTTATGGTTTAAAAGAGGATAGTTTTAGGACATATTATATTTTCTAAAGGTATTAAAGTAGATAAAGCAAAAAATTGATCTCATTAATTCAATACTTTATCCCACCATTGTTAGAGAAGTGTGTTATTTCCTTGGCCGTGTGGGGTTATCATAGGGTTGTTAAGGAATTTTTAAAGATTGCCCAATTACGATGCAAACTCATCCAAAAATAGGTAGACTTCATATTTGATAAAAAAAAATTTAAGAAGGCCTTTCATCACTTAAAGGAAAAACTAATATCTTCACCAAATTTACAACCTTCTTATTGGAATTATCCATTTGAACTAATGTATGATGCATCTAACTTTACCATAGGTGTAGTTTTAGACTAAAAAATTGGAAATAATCCTTATGTCATATACTATGCTTCAAAAATGATAAAAAAAAATCTCAAAAAAATTACAATACAACTGCAAAAAGAACTTATAGCAATTGTTTTTTGTCTTGGATAAATTTTGATCTTATTTTTTGGGTACTCACATTACCCCTTGTTTTGATCACATAGCATTAAAGTACCTTCTAGTTAAAAATAAGCAAATCATAGGTTGATATGTTGGATTCTCTTACTTCAAGAATTTAACATTCTTATTAAAGACCAAAAATGGTATAAATAGGAGTGCAATAGATCATTTGAAGAGCTTAACTAGTGAATTCAATAAAGGTTCACCCATCAATAAATAATTCCTAGATAAACAACTCTATACAATTGAGAAAGTCATCCTATGGTTTATTGATTTGGTTAATTTCTTAGTCATTAAGGAATTCCCTCCAATTTTTAATGAAACCCTAAAGAACAAAATGAGGATCAAAGCTAAGTATTTTGTTTGGGTTGACCCATATATATGGAAAGATTATGTTGATCACTTAATAAGGAAGTTCATACTAATAATAAAATTCCTGCTATACTACATTTTGTCACGATTACACATGCAAAGTCTATTTTGACTTTAAAGGACGACTCATAACATTTTAGAGAGCAGATTTTATAAGCCCACTATCTTTAGAGATGCTTATGACTCCTATGAAACTTATGAAAATTGTTAGAGAATAGGTAGTTTCGATATTACAAATGAGATGTATCGTAATTCTCTTATAGCTTGTGAAATATTTAATATCTAAGGCATGGATATTATAGGACAATTTCCCACTTCATTTGATTTTAAATATGTTCTTTTGATAATTGACTATGTTTCAAACTAGGTGGAAGCCAAAGCTACCCGTACTGATGATGCTAAAGTAGGTGTAGAATTTTTAAAGACTAATATATTTGCAAGGGTTGGCATTCCAAGAGCCATAATCAAGAAAAAAGGTACCCATTTTTGCAACAGTATAGTAGAAGATCTCCTACAAAAGTATCATCTGACGCATCACATCTCCACAACTTACCACCCACAACCCAATGGATAAGTAGACGTATTGAATAGAGAGATCAAGTTAATATTGGAAAAAACATTGAAGCCAAATCATAAATATTGGAGCCTATGCCTTAACAATGCTTTTTGGGCATAATGTACTACTTTCAAAATCCCAATTTCTATGCCCCACTCTAGACTAGTGTACGGTAAACCATGCCATATACCAATATAATTAGAATATAAAGTGTTTTGGGATGTTAAGAAATATAATATGAAACTTGATAAAGCTGGTAAACATAGAAAACTCCACCTACAAGAACTAGAAAAAAATTAGGAATGAATCTTTTGAGACCACTTTAAGACATAAAGATAGGACTAACTATAATATTTGTGGATGTATACGTTAACAATTACAAATTAACTATACTATTCTAGCATCTCAATAACATTCAAATTAGCAAGGTGATCAAGCTAGATAATAAAGCACATATATTGGATTAGTGATCATTAGACACAGTTTATCAATCTAACCAAAAATATACACGTCAAGTAAATCCAATTTACATATCACAATTAATTATCCCATAACCTTCAATAATCTCCTACCCCACACTAAATTAGCCTAGTATATCAATAAAAGGATAACACATGATCAAATAATAAAATTTAAAAATCATAACTTTAATGAAACTAAACTAATTAGAAAACAATACTTGAACAAAATGGCATGAAAGCACATAACTTTAAATGAATAACAAAAAATGAAACTTGAATCAAATTCATACTAAAAATGAAAAACAAAGTATAACAAAAAAAATGATAGAGGGATTCAGAGTATCTTGATGTTGACAACTCTAATCAGTATGACAGTATTCAATTATTCACTTTGATTACAATGCAACTAATGATTATAAAATAATGAGAACTATGAACTATGATTAGTGCTTGCTTGCTTCTCTTTCTATTTACACTAACATGTTCTATATATATATGAGAGAGGGGGGAAGAGAATCATATTCATAAAAATAGAAAAATATGAATTGCATTGTCAAATATAGTATCTCCATATTTTTGAATAAAGTAAAATGATATCATGGCAAAACATCTAAGAAATAAAGGTCATAGTAATAACTATTGAGGCTCTATATTTCTTGCTCCTTCAACATTTTCACACGATTTCATTTAAATTTAGTCCCACCAAAATTCAATTTCTTGGATAAATTTTCTACTACTTTGCTCTATTATGGATAGGAACATGGTTCTAGAGTGCTTAAATGTATTGAATTGATGAGTTGATAAAATTTGCATATTAGAGGCACAAGGGTTTCAAATATATCACATATTGTGTAAATTCGTGTTTAGTTATATGAATTTTATGCATTACATCATTTTTATGACAATTGATTTGAAAAATAGAGGATTGTGAGGTGATATTAACTAAAGAAAAAAAAGTATGGGTGCGTGAGGGTGACTATAACTGTAACATTCTGAATCTTTATAACCTAAAATTTGAATGCTTGACCTTTTATCTGAAAAAAAATTAATATTTAAATTATTAATTTAATTAATTTTGTGAAACTTTAACTTAAAAAATAGATAAAATTATTTAATAAATTAATATAATTATTTCTATCATTTTATCTTACTCTTTCTAATTAAATAAACTCCAAACCCATAATTTTACCAAAAATTATTTTCTTAAATTAATACCCTAATTTTTGGATAAACTACTTTAATATTTTCCCAATAGCCCAATTTTAATCTAATTTCTAATCCTAATTATAAATGTATTTTCCTTCTATTTTTCTTCATTTATTTTTTGTTCTTTTTCCTTTTTCTTTCTTTTCTTTCTTTTATTTCCTTCTTCCTTCTTCCCTTGGGCCAGCCCGAACTATCCTCCCCCCTTCTTCTTTTGTTTTCCCTCAAGCCAGCCTAGGTCTTCTCTCCCTTCCTTTTTTTTCCTTTTTCCCTTGGGTCAGCCTAGCTTCTCTCTCCCTTCTTCTCTTCTCCTCTCTCGCACAACCGATTCACTTCCCTCTCATTTCTTCCTTCCCCAATGCGGCCCAAGCCTCCCCTCTTCTTCTTTCCCCCACCTATACCTGGTTAAACATGCCCTAGACCCCCTGCACATGCCTCCTCCCTCTTATACGTGTAGCCTGCATGATACACGCCTGCTATGCCACCCCCTCTACCCGACCGAACACCTTTTACCACCACCCTTCTATTTTCCCTTTCTTTTCCTTTTTTGGCCTTGTAGCCCCTGGCCTTCCTCCCCTGAGTTCCCTTTTCCTTCAATTTTCATCCCTTGCCATGCCTGCCCTGCCCAACTTGCCACTCCCTGCACCGCCACCTACCCTACATATCGAACCCCCTCTCCTTCTCATCCTCGTCTTCCTCTTCTCCTTCTTTGTAATACCCTAAAATTTTAAAACCTAGAATTTAATAGATAACTCTAAATTGGGATAATTTAATTTTTAAATTTATTTAATTTAATTATTTTGTGGATTTTTAGGTGTATAAAAATGGAAATAATATTTAGTAAATTAAGATAAATATTTTGTTATTTTATCATGCTCATTTTATAATTTTCCAAACCCATATCTTACTAAATTACCCTCTTAAATTAATATCTTAAATTTTAAATAAGTTAATTTATTAAATTAATTTATCTATCTAAATAATTAAATACCCTTATTCCAAAAAATATTTTATTTTTATTTTTCCCTTTTTCCCGTTCCTTCCTTTTTCTTTTCCTCCTTTTCCTTTTCTTTTTTTTTTCTTCTTGCTTGGGCCACTTGGCATGTCTCCTCCCCGCTGGGCAACCCTCCCCTTCCTTTCTTCTCCCTGCGTTGCCGGCCTATTCCCCCCTCTTCTCTCTTTTTTTTTCTCTCATTTCCTTCCGTAGTTAGGCCAGCCCAGCCTCTTCTTTTTTTTATTCCTCTCCCTCGCGTGCAAGGCTAGCCCATTTCTTCCTTTCTCCCACGCTGGTCAGCCTGCCCCTGCAACTCGCCCCTTGCAGCCTTGCCATTACAACCTACCACACATTCTCTCCCCCATCCCTATCCTTCCATTTTTTGCCATGCACACCCCTACACCATAGCCCTCCGTGTGCCCTTTCCTTTCCCTTTCTCCCTTCCTTCTCCTTGCCACCCTGAACCCGACCACCAAGCCTATCTCCCCTCCTCTTCCTCTTCTTTTTCTTCTTCTCCCCTACCTATTTTCTTCCCCTGAGCCTCTTCTTTCCCTTCCTGCAAAGCCCCTCTTTTTCTTTTCTTCCTTCTCCTCCCATCTCCCCTATTTTGTGTCGCCACCCAACAACCACCACCTCTACCGCCCAATTGACCACCATATCCACCCCTTGAAAACCCCTGCTACCTCCCTACACCACCCAATAACCCCCACTCGCCCTTACAGCCATCTTCCCCTCCTTTCTTTTTCCCCCTTCTCGGCCTCTACCCTACACCACCACTGTGCGCCACCGTTCCCCCTCTTCTGCCGCCTCCATAACCACCCCTCTACCCCCTAGCACCTCCCCTACCGCCACCCTACCTCACCTTGGCCGAAAATCCCCTATAGGCCCCTCCCTTCTTCTCTTTTTTTCCCTTCCTTCTCCTTCTTCGCCCATCCTTGCACCTATCTTCCCAGCCCTATAGCCACTATCTCTACCACTCTAAGCCACCAAGCTTCAACCCTCAACCACCACCTACACCCCTACTCCCTCCCTTCACCTAGCCACCACCCTCACTCCCCTCCACAATGTAACACCCCTAAACTTTTAGACTTAAAATTTGTTGTTTTAAAGAATTAATAGTGAAAGCTAAAACACAAAATGTAGGGGTGTCGCGCCACATCCAACATAGAAGAGGCACTCCCTATACCCAGTCTATGTCAGGTGCAAGGAAAAAGTAACCTTATATCTAGGAATCGGGTGTAGAAAGCACTTGATTCCACCGTGATACAGGATAAAAAATAGAGAGAAGGGGATAAGTAGTGAAAATAGAGGACTAAGAGTCCAAAAAGAGATAGAGATATCCAGATAACCATTCCCTTTACCAATTTATTTAGCGCTCACCCAAGGCAAGCACATCAAACTAATAATCATCAATCACCTACAAAACAGGGTAGATCTACTCATTGGATTGAGCAGCACCTATGAAAAGGATGATCAGTATGCTACGTGTTAAGCATGATAACAATACAGTCGAAACTAGGAAAATATATAATGGCATACATTCACAGCAGAAAGTAGTATACATGCGAGATACAAAAATCAACACAAGGTACTTACTAGTCCGGATTCATATTATTAGAATATATCAAGATCCATTATTTTATTTACGTTGAGTTCAGGGCCCCACTATTCTCAACCGGTGGAACAGTTATTCCACTCCAGGGCAAAATGCTCCTAGCCATTATTCTTACCGGTGGAACGGTTAATAATATACAATCTCGAGAAAATACATCCGGCCACTGTTCTTACCAGTGGAATGGTTAATAATATACATTCCGGGGTAGGAATCTCTTGGATAATTCTCTCGTCCAGTGGAATGGACATATACAACCGGCCCTGACTCACGTAATGTTCCACTTTACATGATTAGTGTCTTATCAATGATTATAATTTTTCTCGGGATTTATTTTAAATTAAGTTCAGGGACCCCACTATTCTCAAACAGTGGAATGATTATCCCACCCCAGGGTAAAAATCTCCTATCCACGATTCTTACCTGTAGAACGGTTAATAGTATACAACCATGGGGCAAAACGTGCCCGACTAATATTCTTATCCGTTGGAACGGACATATACAACCGGTCCTGACTCATGTGATCATTCACTTTAAATGATTAGTATTTTATTCATGATTGATTTATGATTACAACATAATTAAGGCAAGAAAATGCATCAACATACAGATAACAAAACCTTTCTCAAAGATTAACATGCTCATTTTTCCCCAAAACCCTAAATTCAGAATTTAAGCATAACTTCCCCTATATTAATCATTTATCCACCAAATTTAGTATTTATTCCTCAAATAATAGTATAATTAACATACCAAAATTTCAAGTTCTAACTCCCACTTCTTACGCATGTGATAATAGCCCTGTCTAAAAAGTTACTATTTATAAGGCTTCCAAAACCCTAATTTAATAGGTAAGCCATAAGTTCTCCCATAAGGCTCACATAATTACCAAATTAAATATACACCCTAAAAATACCCATATTAACAACATATGCAAAATTCTTGGCCTAAATCCAACATTTTATACATGTGATAATAACATTATCGTTTTAAGGCTACTACTCCCAAATTAGGCTATTTTCTCATCTAAAGAACTTATAACCTTCATAATCCATCCACAATTCCCAAACACTTCAAATGATATTATTAGAATATTTTAATCCATCTAACACATTAAAATACTAAAATTCCCATACTAACCCATATTGGTAAAAATGACCTTAAAAGTAGCTGATATCCCTTATTTTACAAAAATCTCATATCTTCAATATCATTATTTCCAAATCCTCATTTTATAAAAATACATCTCAAATATAATTATTTTCCACTTATAAAAATTTATTAATCCCATATTACTCTCCCACAATTTATACTCATCCACAAAAATACGACTTAGCGTAATATTATCGCATCCGCATATCCTTCGATATTCTCACTTCCTTTTTATCATATAATTCATATTACTATATCATATCATTATCAAAATTAATTTTAATATAAAAACAATAATATGATAATATATATAATCATACAAGCATTTAACACAAAACCCGAAACATCGACTAGTATCCTTACCAATAAAGCTTTAGTCTCTAAGCACGCTTATCCTAATCCACTTCTTCTGAAACTTCCATAATTTCACCTAATAATAATTTAAAAACATAATTATAATTAATAATACAATTAATGAAGGTTTAAGGTAATCGAAAGGAAAAATAATGGGAAAAAACTAAACCGGGGTTCGAAGAAAATGGTGGCCGGCCAAGAAGGCTAGCAATGGCACAAACTGCCGTTGTTAAGGAATGGGCAACGGCAAGGAGGGTTGAAAGGGAGGGATAGGCAATGGTTTAGGCTACTGGAAGGGGGTGTAGGCTTTGCAATTTTTTTCAAAGCTAAGGGGGAGTTTTGGGCAATTTTGCCGAAGGGTAGGGGTGATTTTTGGTGAGTTTTGCCGATGGTTAGGTGTGATTTTCGGTTGGTTTTTGTTGCAACTTGGGGGGTAGGAACAGGTGGTTTTCTGCAACTAGGGGTGTGTTTTGGTGAGTATTGATGTAGCTAAGGATGAGGGAAAAGAAGGTTTTTCCGGTGGTGGTGTATGAGTTGCGACAATGGTTATCGAAGGTTGGGATGTTTTTGGGCAATTTTGGCGACGGTAAGGAGGGGAGATAAGAAGTGTGTTTGGGGTGATTTTTTTGACAGAAAATTAGAGGAATAATGAGGTAGTTTTTTGGTTCATTAATAAGGAACATATTACACACACATAGAGGAAGAGGAGGGGGTTGCGATCGGGCAAAATTTTCAAACCCCAAACCACAACCACAAGAGTTGGGAATTGATGGGGTAGGGGTATGGTATGAGGGTGGCATGAGAGGTATGGTGTGCTAGGTAGAGGGAGAGTAGGGTGAGGTAAGAAAATAGAATAGGGTAGGGATAATTTATTTAGGTACAAAACCGGGCAAAGTATTCGGGTAAAAATTATCCGGTTATCGGAATAGGTTTATTTGATAAAACAGATACTGGTTACAACCCAAACCAAGGTTGAAATTTTAATACGCACCCTCTAACATATTTTAGCCTAATTAAATTTTATAACTAATAAGTTGTACTAATATTACACATAATAATAATATTTTTAATACAAACACCCTATAATATTTATCATAAATAATATATATAATTACCGGTTATAGTTATTAGGTTTTTTCTGAAAATGGGGTATTAAAAACAAGCTCTCAACCCAGCCCCAAAACCCTTAATCGAACCGACCCTCTCCCTCTTTCTTCCATCCCCCTTCAACCCCTTATTCTCCCTTGTTTGGTGCATGCAGCGTGACTCTTGCTACTTATTTTGAGGAAATTTGGCTAATCTTTGAGGTATAACAATATTTATTATTATTATATATTAATTAAGCTTTTGGATGAAAAATTATTCTTTTAATTTTCCGTCACTAATAAGCTAATTTGTTATATTATTTTTAGATATAATTTTTACTAACCAAAGCTCAAACCTTTTACCAGGGTACCAGTAAGGCTTAATTATTGTTGTAAATAAGGTAACCATTATGCCCTACTAAAATATGTGGATATACGTATGCTAGTACATTAGGGTTTTTAATATGATTATGTGCATGTTGTATGATGTTAAGTGTATTATGACTTGTAGCATATGTTGGTTGTTGAAATGAAAAGCATGTTAATTTATGTGTTATGTGTAGAAATAATGTTTAAGGAATGAGCCTTATTGTTAATGACAATGTTAAAGATATATGTATGACATGATAAACTAATGTGGCCATTTGTTACATAGATAATATTAATATGAGCCATAGGGGCATTTTAGTAAATTTTCTTGTAGAAAAGGCATGGGCTAAATAAGTATATGTGGTAGGTGATAATGAATATTAATAATAAATAATAATAGTTGGTGGTGTTAGATGATGCATATGGACCATAGATATTAATGTCTTATATGATAAAGGTATTTTAGTAAATTTGACATATTATGGACAAATTGGTAACTTATATTAATAAAAGGGGTAATATGGTAATTTAATAAGTAAGAAGGGCATTTTAGTAATTTTACATGAAAAAGGGGATAGCTTGGTAATTTTTGTGAGTAAGAAGGTATTTTGGTAAATTAATTCAATAAGAAGGATATTTTGGTAATTTTGGCATAAAAAGGGATGACTTGGTAATTTTATAAACTTAAGGGGATAAAATGGTAAAATAATAAGTAAGAAGGGTATTTTGATAATTTGGCATAAAGGAAAGATAACTTGATAATTTTGTGAGTAAAAGGGGTAAAATGGTAAATTAATAAGTAAGAAGGGTATTTTAGTAAATTGGCATAAAGGAAAGATAACTTGGTAATTCTGTGAGTAAAAAGGGTAAAATGGTAAAATAATAAGTAAGAAGGGTATTTTGGTAATTTGGCATAAAGGAAGGATAACTTGGTAATTTTGTGAGTAAAAGGGGTAAAATGGTAAAATTATAAGTAAGAAGGGTATTTTGGTAATTTGGAATAAAAGAAGGGTAACTTGGCAATTTGGTGAGTAAAAGGGGTAAAATGGTAATTTAATATATAAGAGGAGTATTTTGGTAATTTAGCACAATAATGGGCAATTTGGTAATTTGACTAACCAAAAAGGTAATTTTGTAGTTTTAACAAGCATGAAGGGCAGTTTGGTAATTAACCAATCAAAAGGGGTAATGTGGTAATTCTAATAAGTATGAAGGGCAATTTGGTAATTTATATAACCAAAAAGGGAATTTAATAATTTAATAAACCTGAAGGATAATTTAGTAATTTTAACAAGTAAAGGGCAGTTTGGTAATTTAACCAACTAGAAGGGTAATTTGGTAACTTAACAAGTATGAGGGGATAAAGTTGGTGATTTAATAAGTATGAAGGGTAATTTGGTAATCTAACAAATACAAGGGGTATTTTGGTAACTATGCAATCATGAAGGTTAATATGGTAATTTGACAAGTAAAAATGGGTAACTTGGTAACTTTACAAACAAGAAGGGTATTTCAGTAATTTTATAAGTATGAAGGGGTCAATCGGTAAATTGCAAATAACATGTCAATGGATTAAATAAGTCTTTATAATAAGACATAAGTAATATTGAATAATAGAATAAGTGTTTGTGGCCTTAGGAATAATTGATTAAGTATATCCATGTATATTATAAAGATAAAGGTATTTTGGTAAATCAGTAAATATTGTAAGGATAATGCATAGGGTAGGGATGGTAATTTTTTCTACGGGTTCGTGGCCCCATCGGGGATTCTCTATTCGGGTTCGAGGAGAGAATTTGGAGATCAAGTTCGGGGACGGGTTTAGGGTCCCCATCCCCGAACCCGCCCCGAATAATTATATATATATATAGATGATTTTTTATAGAAGATAAATTAAAAGTATAATAAAAAAAAAGTTTGAGGATCGCGGATTGGGGATAAAGTTGGGTTTTGGGGATCGGATCGGGTTTGAAGATCGAAAAATAAATCAAAGATGGAAAATAGATTGTGGATCGGGTCAGGTATGGGGATTTGATCCCCATGGGGATCGAGTTAGGTTCAGGGATTATTTTTCTTATCGGTTTCGGGGATAGGGATGGGGTCCCTGTCCCCGACCCACCATGTTGCCATCCCTAGTTGAATCGATGATTACGGGTATGATATTTTGTTTATTTAATAATCATGCAAGAGGTGCTCGGTTTGTAAGTATGCATGGAAATGAGTATTGGCTATGTTAGAAGTACATGTTAGGGTTTTATATGTACCATGATCCTTGATATAGAATACTTAATTCTATGGTTGGTATATCTTTGTGTCTTCGAATTCATGACCCCCCTCAAACTAAATAAATAGACCTACTAAATAAGATGTGAATAAAATACTAATTATATAAAGTAAAAGATTATTGAGCCAAGCCCAGACTGGTCCACCGGTGAATAACAGTGGCAAGGTGCAAGATGTCATGGAGACCGGTCCACAGGAGAATAATAGTGGTCAGGTGTGTTCTGCCCTAAAGTGTTTTTCAATTCACTGGCTATAATAGTGGGGGATCTCGAGCTTAATAAACCAAACATTAGATGGTAATACATTATGAGAAGACACTAATCACTAATAGTGGAATACCATGTGAGTTAGGGCCACACCGATCCACTGGTGAGAATAGTGGCCAAGTGTAGGATGCCCTAGAGACCGGTCCACTGGTAAATAATAATGGTCAGGTGCGTTCTTCTCTGAAGTGTATTTCAGTTCACTGATTGTAATAGTAGAGTTCCGACACTCATATGGATATAATTCGAGAGATGATGATAAATATTGTTTAAATAAATGGCTTATGACCGAAAGTATTGATTTCATGTTTATGATCCATTAATATGGTATAAGTTAGGCTTCGGTGCCTGTCCCTACTTTGGCATGTGATGGAGTTGCTAAGTACAATGACTTTGTGTTATGCATTTCCTATTGTACGTGGTGTTGCTTTGTATATTAGTTCTTATGTCGATTGTGATTTCCTTAAACTCGCGTGTGTGATGGTTTTTACATCATTTAAGTATGATGTGTTGCATGCCGGCCCTACCTTTCAGTTTGGTTACTTTGGTATAAAGGATTACTTAGTACCATAGTACTGAAGGTTTTTGTTGTGAGCCCCTACCTATTCAATGGGCGGCGTCCCTTACAAGTTTGTTGTAGGTGTTACTCAAGCTATTATCGGGTAAGAGCATAAGGATTGTCCGGGAAATATTTCAGGGTTTCTCTTTTAACCTTTTATTTCCTTGTTTAAATGTTTTTCCTCTTGTAACCACTAACAATGGGCTTTACCTCTTGTAACGAATTTAATGCGCTACATTGATTTAAATGAAAGTTGAATTTGAGTAAATTGTATTATGTTCTTTTTAGCCTTAGCACTTGATGCTAGAATGGTAGAAGGAAACCAGTCTAGTACTAAGTATGGCGGTAACATCCCCAAAATTTATTGTTTTTGTTTTTACTAATTTTTAAATAAAATGAAATTTTTCAGTAGAGAATTTTGGGGGTGTTACATATACCATGTCGATATAAGTAGCCATATCAATCATTATAACATTCCGCTCAATTTGGGGTATTACATTCAACCCCACTCAAAGAATGCAACGTCCTTGTTGTGTCTCGACCACTAACTATCTTAATACAGTTTATCCCAAAAATCATCCTACTAGGTGGCTAATTGGCTCATCCAAGTTTAGCTCACATTTGCAGTTTCACGCTGATACCATTTATAATATCCCGAGTCGATATGACCACACGAGGGCTACCCTGGAGCACTTTTAAATTGATCGGCTGGCCCCACAGATCAATACGAGTCCTTTCAACACGCTTTTTCCTCACTCAAGCACTTCCCGTGAATTTTTTAAAAAAATTGAAAATTCCTAGGAGAGTCACCCATCCTAAAATTTATTCCACAGCCAACACACTTAACTGTGGAGTTTTTAGGATGGAATCATCAAAATAATGGTATATTATATTGATATAATTAGTCATATCAATCCTTATAACATTCCACTCAATTTGGGGTGTTATAGTTAATGATGACATGGTTGGGTAGCTTTGCACATTTGGGGAAGTCCTTGGAATGCTAAGGGATGAGAAGTTACTAAAAAGGTGGAACTAGGGTTTGGTAGGTTAAAGCACGAAACCCTAGGGGTGGGTTATTAACACATGTAAGAAATGGGGGAGTTAGGCTCTATCCCTAGATTTTGACTTCAATCACATTATTTGGGGATTGTGTAACAAATTAAATAGCCATGTGAGATAATTGGGAATAGTTATAACCACAACGAGGAATTAGGGTTTTGAGAGGGGCCCAATTTGGGAGGTTATTATTATATGTGCAAAATGGGGGAGTTAGTCTACACATATTTAGGAGATGGACAACCATAGTAATATATGCTTCGTCGTGAAAAATTAGGGCTAAACAAGTAATAAAGAAGGGCTAGACCAACTAGGAAAAACTAGGGTTTTGAGGAGTAACACTAGAGGCCAATTGTTATCATATATGAGAAACATGGGAAATAGGTTATGACTTATGATACGAGGGGTTTCTAATGACAGGTTTGCTTTGTTGAATAAATTGGGGACTCAGATGAACATTAGGGGGTAAGGATGTACCCAAGATTATAAAATTAGGGTTACCAAGGGAACAAGGTTGTCCTGGGGTGGTAGTAGGACAGGATCCATACTAGAGTTGTGCATGCTTGTGTGTGGTATCTAAAATAGATAAGATACGAATAAGACGCTAATCACTTAAAGTGGAAAATCGCTTGAGTCGAGCTCAATTGTACCTTATTTATCGGTCCACCGGTGAGAATAGTGGTCGGGAGCATGCTGCCTTGGGGTTATATCATATTTACCAGTCCATCAATGAGAATAGTGAGGTCTCACACTTATATAACTAAAACGATTGAATGATAATAACTCTGGGAAGGTACTAATCACTTAAAGTGTAATATCACTTGACTCAAGACCAGTTGTATGTTATTTACTGGTCCATCAATAAGAATAGTGGCAAGGATCATTCTACCCTGGGATTGTACCTTATTTACTAGTCCATCGGTGAGAATAGTGGGGTCTCAAACTCAAGTCATAAAACCCTTGGACGATAATAACTTATGGAAAGCCATTATTTGCTTATAGTATAACACCACATGGGTTTTAACTGGTTGTACCTTATTATCAATCCACTAGTGAGAATAGTGGCTAGAAGCCTTCTGCCCTAGGGTTGTACCTTGTTGATTGGTCCATCGGTGAGAGTAGTGGCTAGAAGCATGTTATCCTAGGGTTGTACCTTGCTGACCAATCTATTGGTGAGAATAGTGGCCAGGAGCATACTAACTGAGGTTGTACCTCATTTACCGATCCACTGGTAAGAATAACGGGATCCCTGAACCTACGTGAATATAAAATTTATGAGTTAACTAATTACTACACTAATATCATGGTCCAAATAATAATGAATGAACTGATATGATCTACTGATGTGTATGCCATTCTTGTTGTGATGTCATTGAGAAGTTGTGGGTTAAGTGAGTTGTGCGTCCTACTGAGAATGACGTGGTTTTCTAATTATAGTACAAAGAGTATCACTTGGATGTTCCAACAACAAGTTTTTATTATTTCTAAGTGAATGATTATTGGTAGTATAAGATCTTGATGCATGTGGCTATATGAATGATTATCTCATTTCATTTAATATATGCATAATTTAATGTTCATGTGATTGATGTGATGTATTTGATGTGTTAAATGTGGGTCTTACATATTAGTCTTGTATAATGGGTTACTCAGTACCATTGTACTAATGGGTTCATTTCTTGGGCCCTTACTTATTTATTGGGCAGCGCCCTTTGCAAGTTAGCTTGCAAGCTCATTGCAAGGTTATTCCTCGAGTTTAGAGCATGGACTTATCCAAGATTCTGACCGCTAATTTGAACTAGGAGTTTTATGTATTTTTCCCTTATAATCTTTTATATTTCCCTTTCACTGACAATCTTTTTGTAACCACAATTAGTGGGTTTTCTTTGGAATGTGAGTAAACCTTTCTAACTATTGTGCTACTCTAATTTATAATTATATTATTGAAATCTGAGTAAAGTAACGTTTTAGCCTTAGCACTTGGTATTGGAATGGTAGAGGAAACTAGTCTAGTACTAAGTGTGACAGTAGCACCCTAAAATTTGTTGTCTTAGCTTTCGTTTGTAACTTTTTAAAATAAAATTTTTCAGTAGTAAATTTTGATGGTGTTATATTAAAACCCTAAATTTTCATAACATTTTATTTTAGGTGCTTAGCCTCTTTATTCAAAATCAACCCTTAAGCCTTGGTCTAATTATTTTATTAAAAACATTTGACTCATAACCTAAATAAATTCCTAAACATTTTTTACGATTATATTTTACCTATTTCCTTTTACTAGACCCATTATGAATCTAATTATTTTTTTCCCGATTATTTTCATACCCTATATCCTAACCAAACCAAATTAAACCTAAAACTTAAATAAAATAAACTTATTACTTCTTTTACCATATCTTTTTACCCGTATCTTTTTCACACCCTATTCTTCTATCCTTGCGTACCCCATATTCCTCCCCCAATCACTCTCCTTGTCTCCCTCCCCTTCTCATGCTTTACCCATATATTTCATCCCTCACCTCTTTACTAAACCATACCCCTCTCCCACCTACGAATAAACCAAACGAAACCTTCACCTCCCAACCTTACCCATATATACAAAAACACTCTCTCCTCTCTTCTCCTTCATGCACCACTCCCTCCTCTTTTATCCTTCATGCACAACCTAACATCATCCTCTTCTTCTTCCTTTATTCATATTCTTCTTCCTCCCTATCAATCATTTCCTTTATTTTATTTCTTTCTTTTCCTTCCTTACGATAAGTCTTGCTGCAGCCTCCCCTAACTCCTTGGCATACTCCCCTATAGCACCCCCTCTAGGCAACAATAATTTTTGTTATTGCTACTCCCTACACTTTAGCCACTGTAACCCACACAACCAAACCAACCCTCAGAGCCCACTCCCCATGTCCTCTTCTCTACAACATTTGGCTTCATCCTCTCGCCCTTCCCCTTCCCTCCATTTTTGTGTGCCACCTCTTTGACCATAGTCTTGCCTACAGCCTTCGGGCGGGCACTACAAACACCGTAGCACCACACCACCATTCTTCCTCTTCCTCTTCTTCTTCTTCCTATTCCTCTTCCCTTTTCTCTCCCTCTTCCTCTTCTTCTTCTTCCTCTTCCTCTTCCTCTTTCTCTCCCTCTCCCTCCGCCTCTTCCTCTTCTTCTTCTTCTTCTTCTTTATCTTCATCTTCATCTTGTTCTTATTCTTCCTCCTCCTCCTCCTCCTCCTCCTCCTCCTCTTCTTCTTCCTCTTCATCACCCCCACCATTCACAACCCCTGCACTACCTCCCTCCTCCCCTCCTCTTCTTCCTATGTTGAACCAACCTCCTACACTACCCCACTACAACCAACTCCCACTTCCAGTACCATCACCCTCCTAACCGCCATCTGTCCAATGCCACCCAGCTACCAATCTCCACCCAGCTAGCTGACCATCTTCCAAATCCTTCCCCCTTCACATGTGCATAGCTCATATTGCATGAGCAATGTGAGTTTGTGCTAATTTTTGAGTAAGTGTAGTGTATCATATATATAAGGGTGTTTTGGTAATTTTATAAAAATAAATATTTAATTATCATAATTATTATTTTATGTGTTAAAATATTAATTTGGTATTATTGTTAGGTACGAAAGTTTGAATAGCGAGATCCCGTAGTATTTCGTAAGATATTGCTAATTTGGGTTTTTGTTAGAATTCAAGTAACCATTGTAATCTACTAAAATGGTAAATTTTACATGATAGCACATTAGAATTTTTTTTTGAAATATGTTAAGCGTGATTTGTTAAATTTTAATTATGTGTTATATCATGAAAATATGTAAAAATACCATGTTATCATATATAACATATTTCAAGGATAAAAGTATGACTAAAATGATTTTGTGATTATATATGTGACATGTATGTAAAAAATGTTAGGATGGGTATGCTTAAAACCATTTATGGAATATTAATCATAGATGTGAGCCCTAGTGGCAATTCGGTCATTTTACTTGTATTATGATTTTTACCATGACTAACATGTTTAAAGTGTATATATGTTGTGAGCATGAGATCACATGATCATGAATGTATTAGATAAGCATGCTAGGGTTGTATATGTAAAATCTAGAGTAAGGGTAAATTGGTCATTTGACTTATCTAATAAATTAATTGTATGATAAATTGGTTTAATTATTATGTTTTAGCCTTTTCATGACAAACCTATAAATAAAATGGATTTAGTAGTTAAATAGAATGTTAGTGTGTTAATTTTAACTTCAAGGGCATTTTGATCATTTTCGGCCTAATGGGCCCATAAGTAAATAATTAAGCCTAAGATAATCCTAGTATATTTTTAATGATTAACCTCAGTATTGATCTTGAGTATGGTTCTCTTGGAATAATTAGAAGTGAGTAAAAGGTTAAGCATGGAAATTGGATCTATGTGATTGTATGCGATTTCATGGTCACCTTGATAAAATACTAATACTCAAGCCTCGATATTAGGAATGGTAGCTCTTTAGGGGCTGCTACCCTAAAGATCTTGTTAAGCCCATGGTTGATTATGGATTTCTACTAGTGTGCCTTAGTACCCTGACCAGGCCCTACATCTTACCCTGTTTTATGTTACGCGCTGATAGGAGGTATACATACTTATGGATTCAATGTCCTAGTCGGTAGGGTACTATGTTACCTTCATATACTAGTGTGACCAGGGTATATTTGCATCCTTGGGTTAATATTCAGTAGGATACTATGCTACCTTGGTGCATCGTTATAACTAGGGTACCTTAGTGTCTTAAGGTTCGATGTGATCTCCCCTCGAGTAAATAAAAATGGAAATGATTGATGGATTATTGGATTATTCGGTAGTAGCCTTGGTGTCTACTTGTATTTCAGTAGCTACCTTTGTGCCTGCATATGATGTGATGATTTTTTATTACTCTATGCTTGTGAACCTACCTATATTATGAAATATGTTGAGATTGATTATGAGGTATGTGACATGTGGTTATTGTCTTGAATCTAAGGCTGATGTTGTTTATAATTATACTACAAAGAACATCACTTGGATATTCCATTAGCAAATTTAATTGAAACATGTATGTTTCAATGTTTACAATATATATTATTTTGATGCCTTACATGTGTTCTATCTTGTTTTAGCATAAAGGATTGATTAGTATCGTTGTACTGAAGGGTTCCTTTCATGGCTCCTAACTATTCAATGGGTAGTAGTATCTGCAATTCAACTTCTGAGCATAGTCGAAGCTAGTATTTCAATCTAATAGCGTAGGACTATCCGGTGCCCCTTTTGTTATTTTGATTTTAGTTTTTTTTGGCCTCTTATGTCCTCCTGTATTTTCTATCTTGGTATTTTGTAGACCGTCGATGTTGCCTTTACTTAGCACCATATGCATCTAATGTTCTCTCTATTCTGATTATTGTGACCATGTTATTAATTTAAGTGGAGTAATGATTTTAGTCTTAGCACTTGCTATGAGGATGGTAGAGCAAACCAAACTTGTACTAGGTGTGACGGTAATACCCATTGTTTTATTGTTTTAGCTTCCATGCGTAACTTTGTAAACAAAACTTTTTGGTTCATAAAAACCGAGGTGTTACAGTGACCATGTGGTTTTGAGGACTTATGTTGTTAAGGACATAATTGATGTATTTTTTATTGAGGAAAATAATGTTAATAATGGAATGAATTTTACAAGATCCATGGCACCTAGCTAATTTCCAACCATATGTGGGGATTGACCAAGATAAGCAGCCAAACAGTGTAACACTCAAACTTGGAGTTGGAAAGGTAATGTGAATTATTTAGGTATCTTATATGTTGATGAGTCGCAAAGACAAAGATAAGAATGCTTACCTAGAAGCCCAATGCTAAGTACTTGTTACCTGGATGACAATTGTCTAGATACACTAGACCAAAAAGTAGATGCCATCAATTTACTCAAGTTTATTGGTTGGGATGGTTTCATTTATTGTAGGGCCTCTACTTACCACCACAACACACTAAAATTCCTTAGTTCTTTTAGATTAGAGGTTAACAGAAGAGAGAGTGGAGGGTAAACACACTTTCATTTATTTTATGTTGATCATTCTCTATCTTTATATGCTCTATCTCGAATATTTCTTTTACCCTAGTGGTGAACATGATTATCCTCCATTGTAGAGACCTATTAAATTTTCGTTCTCTATTGCTCCATTATCAAGGTTGTCTCTCGGTGCACCTTTTAAAACCTTTGAGGATAAAAGTTTTTGCGTTCTTTTTTTTCTTTTTTTTCTCTACTTTTATGGTATGATATCGTCTTTTTATCAATTACATCGTTCCTTTTTTTAAGCTCTCTCTATTTGTTCTACTTAGCCTTTTTTTTTCTTTTCCGTGTGTGCAAGTTTCTTTTCATAAGAGTTTTCTTTCATTTCATTTGTTAGTAGAATTTATTTATGTGGTGTTCTATTTGTGAGAAAAGAAAGAAAAGGAAAATTTCACCTTAAAAATAGAAGTCTAAGGATATATTTAATCAATATGATTGGTGCACATGATTAGTTGGGACTGAATATTTTCAAAAGGTTTTAGCAATTATTTTATAAAAGTTTTGATCATGACACACAACTAAGGAAATTGAACATAAAAGTTTTATTGTCATCAGAGAACAAAAGGGGGATGAGGCCTAATGGATATATGGCCATTTAGATGTTGTGCTTAGATGATGGGTATATCCTTTATCCAAAATATTTGTATTTCTTGTGAGTTATTCTCTAATGATTTGTGAAACCATAACTTGCCATGATTCTCTTCAAGGTTGCATAAGATTGTGTTATACATTAAAATGATAAAGGCATAATTTTTCATTCATTAACTACTTAGCTAAATAACATACCTTACATTAAATTTTCATTTTTCTAACCCCCATTGCCATTAAGCCTATTTTTGTTGATTGAATCTACACAAATAGCTCTCTATCCATGAATTATTTCATACATAGCCTATGCCTTGTCAAGTAAAAGTTTTAACAAGTTGTTGTAATGAAAAAAAATTAGCATGAGGGCAAGCGAGGAGTTGTTAGTGAGTAGCATTATTATTATATATAAAAAAACTTGAAGTATCAATATGGAAATTAAAAGGTGGATTATAATACCACTAAATTCTTGTGTCAGGTGGAATAGAGTATAAAATGCACCTACTCGATGAAGCATGACTCAAGTTATAAAAAAAAAAACTCGTGATTTGTAATTAGATGATAAGTGGAGGTATATAGTCATAAAAGGAATCTAATAAAGTGAAGTTGGAAAATATAAGGTTTGAGATTGATGGCAATACTTGATTCACTAGCTTATATACATGGAGCTACAATCCTATAAATTTTCCTACCTATAACCCTAGACCCCTTACAACCAAATGAAAAGACATTTTTTTGTGCCCGTTAGCTTATCTTGGCAGTGATGAATTGAGAAGGTTTGCAAGCTTATGGTTGATCATTTCCATTAAAAGAACTTATGAGTTAAAATACATTCCCAAAACACATGAGAATAAAGCGCTTCAATGTTCCTAGAGTAAGGATCTGTTGATTTTGTTCTTCTTACATGCTTCTTTTGATGACTTGATGATTGGATTGCGAAGTTAAGTTGGGTTTGTGGGGATTGTAGTAAAAAAATATTTGAGAAGTATTTTATATATGTTTTATCACTTGCATATTGAATCCTGATAACATATGTGTGTGTATTGATTATTGCATATCTTATAAGCTTTATTGGAAAGGAAGATATATGTCCCAAACTTTATCAAACAGACTTATCTTAATTTATATGGATATGTTACCTGAGGGTAAGAAACAATTTAAACATGGGGATATTTAATAGGTGAATATTATATGGTATTAACTGATATATTTAGGCTAAGTTATTACTATTACTTGTGACAATTTAACATTTTTCCTAGGCAAAGTTTTGCAAGAAAAGATAAAACCATAGTTAATAGAATAATAACAAGAAAATGTGGCAACACAAAGAGAATGCTTAGAATCAAAGGCATATGAGTATACCATCATTAAAGACCCCAAAAGAGGAGTCATGTATAGACAAATTGTGTGAAAATACTAAAGGATTAAGAAATATGCCCCCGGTATTTATTACCACAACTCGTATTTCTTAGATATTTTGACATGAGATCATTTGACTTTATTAAAAAATATAGGGATACCGTATTTAATAATGTAGCCCATATTTTTTTGGTTTTACATATTTAATTATTGATATCTCTCAACTATATATAGGATATGTTAGAGTAAACAGAAGGAGAAGCAAAGAACCCCTAATCTTAGTTCATATGTCTCATTATTTTCTCATCATTAGGAATTACTTGTTAGATTTCATTAGTTGCGTTATAATCAAAGTAAATAATTGAATACTGATTTGATTTGTCAATGTCAATATAATCGTAAGTCCTCTATCATTTTCTTTATTATACTTTATTTTGCATTAGTATTAATTTGATTCACGTTACAATCTTTTGTTATTTGATTAAAGTTATGTGATTTCGTGATTTTTAGTTCAAATATTATTTTCTAATTAGTTTAGTTATGTTAGAGTTATAATTTTTATTTATTATATTATCACATGCTATTCTTTTATTAATCTGTTAGGCTAATTTAATATGGAGTAGAATGATAACTGAAGGTTATGAGATAATTGATTATGAGATGTGAATTGGATTTAATTGTTGTGTTTATATTTTGTTAAATTAATAAATTGTGTCTAATGATCACCGATCTAAGATTTGTGATTTATCATCTAACTTGATCACTTGGTTAATTTGAATGATGATAGGATAACCAGTTAGTATAGTTTATTTGTAATTGTTAACATATACATCCATATGTAGTAAATAGATTGGTTAATTTCTAAAGCAAATATATTAATTCAATCTTGTTTATTGATCTCTAGAATGATATAATTCAAGTTGGTTGTAGTTATAGTTCTAATTACTTCCTTCCTAATCATTATTGCTACCCTTACTTAAATTTAGGGATCTTATCCTATGTTATTAATTGGTTAGATAACAAATCATAAGCAAATATCGGTTTATTTGCACAAGGTGATGCTAGGAAGAAGACACGTGTAGGCTTCTATTGATTAGCATAAAAAATACTACATGACCATATTATTCGATGATTAATTGATATTCTTATATAGAATATGTCATTTGATCTTATCATATCTGTAGCACCCCAAATTTTAATACTATGTTTTTATAAAAAAAATAAATTACAGAAGCAAAAATAAAAATAAAACAATCCTATAAAAAATAGGGGACTACTGTCTCATCTAGCACAGAATAGACCCCTCATCGCCTATCTTATGTTAAATACATGGTTGAATATCCAAATAAGCAAAAACACAAGAGAGATTAGAGCGTGCAAGATAAATTGCTTAAAATATAAGGGAGTTAGGGTTTGGAAACCAATGCTATGTAAGCCTAAATCTAGTATGAAAATAAACTATACGGAAATGATAACTGAAAGAAAACAAATACAAGCGAAGACATCTCGATCACTCAAGTACCACAAAAAAAGTAACGCCTCCAAAAATGCCAATGCTTAGATAACCCGACTATCCTCAAAAAATAAATTAAACCACTCGCTTGTCATCATTGGAAACTTGCACAAGACCTCGTGCTCGTGGGATTAAGTAGAGGAGTGCAATAACAACTCCATCAGTGTGCATACATATTAAGTAAACCAATCTATCATTGTTATGTATATCATGATATTTGCAAGATCCACATAGCATGCTTGTGTTATAATATGCCAAGACATGCTTGCAATACTCCTCTTATGCAATTCACATACGTTCACACAAGGCCGTGATTGGATATACTTGGAACTATTTAAACATGCTTGGTCATAATTATACAGGCATACAGGAACATATGTGCTATAATAGAACTGGACATATACATCATATCCATGAGGAAATATGGATCGCTTAGATTATCCCTATGTTAGTGCATAAGGCGTATTCTCATAGCGCAATGGGCATATAGATACACATACAACACTTCAACCAAAGGTTCTTACAATAGTAGGATCATGATTAAACATGATATAGATCATGTAATAATTCATAAAAACATGTGAGAACAAGATAATCATATGTCAGTAGAGCACTTAGGGTTAATTACATGGTAGCACATGTTTTTTGTGTGTGTGTGATGGATATACCACATTGTGCATTTTAATAAACACTTCCACAATGGAACATTTAAGGAAAGTAAATAAAGTTACATGATATACTTATAATTAATCAATTATTATCTTTCATTAAAGCAGTCATAAAATTCCCTTCTACAGATTATTTGAGCAATAGGTATGATTATCCCTCATGGTTCTCAATGACCACAAAAGTCAACAAATGAGTGGATAGACATAAAGTACGACCGAAGCTAGGAAAACTAGAGGGCATAACTCTAGCTAAAGCTAGATAATCTAACATGATAACTAGACCCTTTAGTATCGATACCCCATAGTATATCATCAATGTCTAGAGTAAAAAAGGCAATGAGATTGGCTAGGATCCTTCCTAAAGGCACCCAAAGGCAATTATAATAAAATCATCTGAGTGCAGACTAACCCTCGTTAACTGATTAAAGATCAGATAACCTATACCCATCATAATGGTCGTTTCACATTAAGTAATTGATATCTTACTATATTGATATTTCATATCCTATTAAGGTCCATATAGCATATCATGCTATTTCAATACAAATAAAACCATAAAAAGTTATTACATTATCCATTATTCCCATTAATGGTATCATAAAAGCGATAACTCCATTCCTTAGTTATTTATGCCAAAATGAGGTAATTATAGTGTTAATATTAGTTATAGATGTCCAAGCCACTGGTTGATTTCCATTTATCTCCCTTTGTTTATAATTCAATTCTAGGTCAAATCCTAAGACTAGGGTTAGAATCATGGTTCCATTACTTGACCATATTTTTACCTTCCATTAAAGAACATTTCAAGTCACTCCCTGAGGCCTAGGGTAAAGGTCCAAATGGAGGTTAATTGGATTCTAACCTTAATTTGCATTATTAATCCATTATATCAATAGACAAGCGGATGTTAGCATTTATAACTAAGATCAAAGGAGGGTCAACTTAAGGTAAACATATATATCCATGTGATTTTCTTCTAATCATACTAGGTCATTGAAATTATGAGGCTTCACATTTTAAGGACAAGGTATAGGTCATTAGAAGTCCATTAACCAATATTAGGGCTCATTATTTAGGTATTATCGATGTGAAAAAAAATCATTTTTAGCCATATACTAATCTAATTATTTCATGGTCAAGAGAAAGGACAAAGTATTAGGTTAAGGTGAAACTTGGTCAAACTAGGGTCAATTTCTACTAACTTTAATTCAATGTTTAAATTCAATTAATCCAAGTTAACTTTTAAATACTAGCATCATAGGTCGCTATCTAAGTATAAGAAAACTCAAGATATCATATCCGAGGAAGAAAATAAGTTTTGGATGATACCAGTCTATCGATCATGATAAATAGTTAATCGTTCGTATGGACCAGTCAACCAGTCAGGGTAATGCTAGACCTTCATAATGGACGTGAAACATTCGATTGATCAACTGAACTAATCAACTATTCTAGGAACTAGTAGATATATTTGGTCAAATCAATCAATGGGTATAAAGTAAGACTAAGACTACCAAACTAGTTGACGTGTCCCAGTGACCGATAATTTGGTCACGATGAATGGTCAATTGATCTCCTAGATTAGCTGATGGGTAGTGATAAACAATCAATAAATCAAGGTGAATAACAACCATCATGGATCACATTCACATAAAATTAGGTTCTTCAAGTTTTTCTCATATAATTCAAACATCAATCATAGATCATATAAAGTTCTTAACAAGTAATATCCATGAATTAACATGTCCAATATCTAAATCATGCTTAGAATCTTAGTAGCACATTGAAATGATGTTTACAATTTTATTAAAATCATTAAAATAACTAGAGAATCATGTATCATTTTCTCTCATGTTATAACTTTATGCAAAACTATAACACCCAAAATTTTACTACCAATTTTTATTATTATTTTACAACGGAAGCTTATAATCATAATATCAGGTGTTAACATTATAATCAATATATGCTTGGCTTACCATACCATCCTCACATCAATCACAAGGCTAGAGCCATTAAAATGTGAACCAAGATAAATATAAAATACAATAAATTTTATAATTACAAATACAAGTTTGGAGGCTTGCTCCAAGTATAATGACAAATACAAACGAAAGGAATACCATGGATCTAAGAATCCAAAAAGGCATTTGGGTAAAATTATTCGCCAGATAACATGACTCTATGCCCTTTCCCTTATACAAAATATTGCTTTACCCTATACAATACACCATAGGCAACAAAATTATCTAGGCAATCCTTAACGACCTACACAAAAGCATCGGGGTTGTCTACTTATGGAAATGAGCAAAACCCATGAAAATGATTATCAGTACGCTATGTACTGAGCAATGTGATAATACTATCAATTCAAGGACTTTGTTAAATACATGCATTCAGAGTAGAGAATAATTACACGTGCAAAACACATAAACTATCACAAGGTAAGTACATATCCAAACCTCTTTATTAGATATAATTATTTTCATTCTTTTATTTATGTTGAGTTTAGAGACTCCACTGATCTTAAACTAGTTGAATGGTCTAAAGCACCTCTTATACACAACACACTTGAGCTACTATTATCGTCTAATGGAACGGACCCAACACCTCTCAGGGAAAAACACACCCAGGCCACTATTTTTAATTTGGTGGAACGGTTTGAAGCATCTCTTAGGGACAATACACCTAAGCTACCATTATCATCCAGTGGAACAGACCTAACACCTTAGTCCTGAATCACATAATTTTCCTCTTTAAGTCATTAATATCTTATCCCTTAGTTTACTTGTCTAAAATCTTATCATCTTTCATGTTGAGTTTAGGGCTCTACTACTCTTAATTTGGTAAAATGCATTGATGCACCTCTTAGAGCAAAGTGCTCCTGAACCACTATTATCGTCCGATAGAATGGACCCATAAAACACTTATCATGGCAATGCACTCCCAATACACTATTCTTAAAATGGAAGAATGGTCTAAAACACCACTCACGGATAACACATGTGAGCTGCTATTATTGTCTAGTGGAAATGACTCACCCGACTCATGTAGTCTTTTACTTTAAATGATTAATGTCTTATTCATAATTGATTTGAAAGGTACATAACATATTTAAATAATTTAAAGCACATCACAAATATCTAAGGTCAATCTCTAGGGTTTAGAACCTTATATTCCCTGAAAACCTTAATTTCGCACTTTTTTTTATCATAACTCTTTCTCTATTATTCTTTTACCCACCAAACTTAGTACATCTTCCTCAAATATTATTATTATTATAAATGTACAGTAATTTTAAGGCCTAACTCTAAAGCCTTGCACATATGATAATAACCCTATATTAAGAGTTATTATTCCTCTAGGCTTATAAACTTTAATTTTACAAATCCATCATAACTTTTCCTGTAGGGCTAAAAAAATACTAGTTTCATGACATATTCCCAAACACTAATTTTAACAACATATTCAAATTTTATGGTCTAACTCTACCATTTTTCACATGTGATAATAACTTTCCCATTTTAGGGTTACTATTCCCAAATCAAGCATTTTTCATAATTTATTAAACTTAGGTTAATCACAATTACTCTAAACACTTCTTATAAGTTCTTTATCATATTTTATATGATATAACACCTTAAAATATCATGATTCTCATATTAAACCCATGTTAACCAAAATGCCCTTACCAATAACAAAATCCTTATTTCATGTAAATCTTACATATATTGGTAACATTATTTCCAAATCCATCATTTTATCTCCATATGCCTTATTATATTCATTTCACACTCATCGTGCCTTTGTAAACCTATTTTACAACCATATATCACATTCAGAATTTTCTACACAGAATAACGATATCGTATCATCTCTACTTACTTATTTTCTATCATATAATATCAACCACATACCATAGCATTAACAATCATCCATTTAATCACATAACAACAATAACACAGTATAACATAAAACCATGAATAACACTTAGCAACCACAAATCCTAGAATACAACAAGTATCCTTATGAAGACGACTCTGGTATCTAAGCATGCAAATCCCATCTCAATTCTTTGAAAACCTAAAAAAATCACCTAATAAATTATAATAAAACACCACTATGATTAAACCACATAACTAAGAAAATGGAAGGGTGAAAGAATAGAGGAAACTAAACCAACAAAGGTGAGTGTTTGGGAAACTTTACACAACCAAATGGAGAGGAACAGTGGGATGTGTCAAGGGGAGGATGGAGCACTGGCTGTTGGTGTTGTGGATAGAAAGTGTGCACTGGTGGAAGTGGCCAAAAGAGGGCGGTGTGCACCGATTGGAATAGCCAAAGCAAGGTGGTGTGCATCAGTTGGTTTGGGTGAAAGGTGATGGTGTGGTGTAGTTGGTATGGTCGAATGGTGGGGGTGTTCGATTGTTGTTGCTACAGCCAAGGAAAGAAAGGAAGGAGGGAGTTGCAATGAGTTTGGGTAAAAAGGGCGGTGGTACACTGACTTTTTTGGTTGTTGGTTAGGGGGGAGGTTTGGTGGAAGTCACTGGTGTTGAGGGTGGTGTTTTGGTGGGATGCTGATGGTTGGTTTTATGGTTGTTTTGGTGACAACAGGAGGAGGGGAAGGTAATGAGTAAGGCTGCACTTGGTGATGGAGTTTTTGCTAATAATGAAGGGAGAGAAGATATGATCGGGGGAACATTTATTGGGTATTTACATGCATATACATGCAAGTACAGATGGGGAGAAGGGGAGGGTGTGATTAGGTGAGATTTTCAACCCCAACCCTCAACCATAAGAGCTAGAAGTGGCTTGGAAGGTGATGGGGGCATGACAGGCATTGTCTAAGAATAATGTTTTATGTAGGAAGAAGGGGGAAATAAAAAAGGGTTGATCGAATGAAGAAAAAAAAGGGGAATGAAGAGAAGAGGGAAACAAGGGAAAAGAAAAGAAGATAATATGTTTGATTTTTGGATTAGAATAAGGTTAATATAATTTAGGTTAGGATATTAGGATAGTTTAATCATCATTAAATAGGGATTAGGTTAAAATTCTAGGGTTAGAGAGTTATGGTAAGGTGGAAATATTAATTTTCCGATAGTAGATTTAGGTTACAATATAAATCACTCAAGATTAGGTTTAGCTACATTTAAGGGTATTACTAAAGCAATATGTACATAATACTACACATGCTAATGTTGCTAAAATTCTCAAAATGCCAAAGGTAGCTATGAATCTAAATCATACCCATGAGGTTAATTTACAACATATTTCAAGTTAGGCTTTTCTATCTATTATTTAATTTATTCAACCTTAACATGCTCAAACAAATTTTCATATTTAAAATTCATGATGTCATAAAAATGCAGAACATACACTTCACTCACTTGTACCATTTCCCATAAAATAGGGATGATAATAGTTTACCTTAAGAGTACTTAACAAACCCTGCCAAAAGAGAAAGAAAAGTCTTCCTCAATTTGCAAATATATACCCGTCCAACTCCTAACCATCTTACAAGATAAGATTAAAACCTTAGTAAAGCCCTTACAATCTCACAATAACTGAAATAAAATAGAAGTTAAAGAGAAAAATCAGAAAGAAACAAACTCTTTATGAGAAAATAGAGAAACCAAATAAAAACTCAACTCCTTTCCAAGATCTAAATCATCTTTTCTTAAGTAAAAAAACAAAATGTGATTAGAAAGAGGGATTAGAAGATAAAAAAATATGAGAAGAGTGAGGCCTGGAAGTAGAGATCACCAAGGGGATTTTGGTGGAATAAGGAATAAAGGAAGGAAAGGTGGGTAAGCCCCTTTCTAGACTTATTACTTTTCAAGGAGGAAAAATGGGTTAGGAAGGGAGTGCAAGGGTTCAATAAGGAGTGAGGACGAAAAACCCAATTCCCATAAACCCTCAAGTCATGCAAAAGGAGGAGGAGGGAGTGAAGGGTTAACCATAAAGGGTGTGAAGTGTTGGGATAAAAACATGCAAGTTTTTAATACTAAGGGATAAAAGAAAAAGGAGACAAGAAGGGAAGCAATAATAAGGAGATCATGTTGGAAATCAAAAAGTAGGGGCATGAAGGGAATCACGTAAATCTGAAAGCAACATAAAAGAGACAAAAGGAAGAAGAATGAGATAAAATGATGAAGTCATCAAGGTTACTTTTGGAAGTCTAAACCTATAAATCCATTACAAATTAGTAAAATAGGCTAGGAAGGCTCAAATGATTTATAAAATTCATAATCAAACAACCCAAAACATAATCATAAAGTTCTAAAATTGCTGGAAGAAGATTCGAAGAAAAAACATGCCCAAAGAAAAACCAACTCAGCTAAACTATTTGGCTAGTACCCCAAACCAAACAATTAATTCACCTAGTTTCAAAACTTCATTTTAGGAAGCAAATTAGTTTATCAATACCCCAAACCACTCAACTGGTTGCCCTAAAAATCACTTTCCCTCTAAGTGTCGAACCAAGCTCACCTTCTTCAATACTAAACTTTAAAAACACCAACAAACCATAATTAAACACACTCAAATCACAATTAAATACATATATTAACACACATTAAAGACCCTAAAAAGTGAAGTGTTACAATATTATCATTATTATTTGATCAATATTCTAATTAATAGTTTTATTCTTTCTATTATTAAGAGTATATTCTTCATTAATTAACAGCAAGGGAAATTCATTTAATAAGAGAAATTGATATATTAAATTATAGTCTCTATGTGATTGACCCGCACTCACTACTTGCTACCTGTTTATGTGTATATGGTTTAATTTGGGTGTCTACAACAACACATCAATGCTATCATTTCATTTAATGGAAATGCCTCTGTAAAATCCATTAGCTTTGCACAAAAGTGTTTTGATTCAAATTGCAACTTTCCAATTGTAATATTTTACACAAATTATACTAGTTTTAGTAATTTTATTTTATTTTTTAAATAAATAAAAATAGTCAAATGAAACATAAAACAATGAACATATATTATATTACTATATCCACTTCAAAAATCATGCCTTCTTAAACAATTGACATACTTCATTTGATTATAAAAAAGGTCTTAGGAGTTTTTTTTTCCATTATAAATAATGTTTGACAACTTCAAGGTAATTTTTCACTATAGTAGTATATAATATACTAGCTTAGTGTATCTATAAGAGAGACAACATATCAATGCTCTATTCCATTCCTCCAAAGGTAGTCTATTTGTGAAGTATCTATAATTCCCTCTATCTTCTAAAAAGGAAGTTTATTAAGAGTATAAACCACTTATAGAAAAGTTCACTAATAAAATCATAGCCTAATAATGAAACTTTTTTAATTTAGTAGAAAGACTCCAATTGGTGCAATAAGTTCTCTTTAGAGTCAAGTATCACAAGAGTTTATTCCTAATAGCTCCGTAGAGATTAATCCATGATATAAATTTCATGTGTAGATATTATCTCTAAACATGTGTTGATTCCTCAAAGAAAATCCTAGTTACAAAGACTAGGGTATGTTTGCCAAAAAAAGGAGGGTGATCTCAAACTTATGAAACTCAATGCATGGAATATAGAAGCTCAAGGGAGACATCTATGTTGTCTTACAGAGATTAAATATGTTCTATGGGTCCAGTGGGTTCACTCATACTATATCAAAGGTGAAGACTTTTGGATAGTATACATAACAAGTAATACTTCATGAAACTTAATAAATTTGTTCTCTCTGAAATATAAACTCCAACCTTTCTTCACATGTTTAAATCAAAGAAACGATTGCATGAAAAAATAGGTTCATAACATTGTGAAGATGTATAATTTGCAACGCAATAAGAAAGATAAAGTCCCATGGTTCCATGTAGTATAGAATCCCTTCAACATTCCCAAACACAAACTCTATTAATGGTTAGTAGTTTAAGGTTGTCTGATGATAAGGGACAAAATGATTTAATGGGAAACTCTATTTGATCAATATAGAACTCGTGTGACATTGAAGAAGAAATATATTCTCACATTTTCTTTCAACACGATCTTGATAAGGATATTTGGCAAATTGTTGTGAAGAATTTTGGTAACCTAAACTCATAAGTCATTTGGACACATAATCTCTATTGGATGGGGAAGGAAAGCATGTGCCCAAAATCAAGAAGACAAGCTATGAGGGCATTTTTTATAACAAGTACCTACCAACTACGAAAGAGAGAGACAATAGAACTTCCTCCGACACTAGGAAGACACCACACAAACTTATTTGTGCCAACGCCACTGATCTTGCAACTAGAGTTGTAGCTTTGTTGATTAATATTTCTTTTATGCATTCAATTAGATTTTCACCCGTGCGATGCATGGAGATAATAATAAATGACGTATATTAAACATGTTTTATTTTGGAAATAAAAATTTAAACTAATATTTGAAAATACAATGTGAATTTAAAATATTTGAGATAAAGTATTAATACTTAACTGATAAAATTACAAGATCAAATCTTTTCGAAAACTTCCTTAAATACAACATTAGTTGTTGTATTACTTTAATAAACATCATCATCACATATCAAAATTTTTAAACCTCTATGATTTGTGACTTGAGAAACCACAACATATAATTAACCATGATAGAATACTGATTTTTAAAAAAAAAAACAGACCAACATTACTAAGAAATTAACCTTGAATTATGTTGATTGTCATAGCATATGATACAATATGGAAAATTGTCTTCAATTAAACTTGAAAGGCAATCTCAAGTCAGATGGCGTTAAATACGTTCTTGGTAATAATACTTGATGACCAGCATTATTTCCACCTAAAATCCTTGCTTCCAAGACATGAGATCTAAGCTATATGATGATCATCTTAGTACCATTGCATAGACCAATTGAATGATCAATATTCCGTAACAACATAACTAGTGTACCTATCTTCAAATTCAACACATGGTTTGGTACACCTGAACACTTAATTCCATTTAGAAATTATGGAGTGTGTAGATCTTGCAATAAATCATTATTTGCATTTGATTTGCATGTTGTATCGGAACTGAAATAGGTTTTTTCTTCACCAAAGTTAATTGACAACATGTATTCATTGATCAAATCAACAATATCAAGAGTTGGTGCTAGTATAGATCTTCCTTCAAAATAAGCATCATTAGTGATATTTTCATTGTAGTCTGAATAAGTGATTTCCATAATAGCTGCAATTAGGTCTTCAAAATGTTTTATTAAAAGATCATCTGTAATTTTTAATGTTGCATGCCCATCATTACTCCCTCCAATTGTTCCATCTCCTATGCTTGCAATCCATTCTAAAAATTGCTTCAACTCAGAATATTCATCAACCAAGCTTAGTTTTTGTAAACTCATGTTCTTTGTTAAACGTAATACCTTACAAAATCTCTATAAGTACGAAGAGTTTACAATTGCATGAATAATGTCTTGTCTACTACCTTAGGAATGACTGGTAGTATTTGTCTAAAATCTCCACCTAGAATAACTATCTTACCTTCGAATGACTTCTCTAGACTGAACTCATTGGTGAACCGTAAAATATCTCTCATGGTTTTATCCAAGGATTCAAAGCAATACCTATGCATCATTGGTGCTTCATCCCAAATAATAAGTTTACACCTTATAATCAACTCAGCTAATGGACCACCTTATTTAATGTTACATGCTGAATCTTCATTCGGATATATAGGTATTTTGAAGCAAGAATGAGTTGTCCTTCCACCTGGTAATAAAAGAGAAGCAATTTCACTTGATGTCACATTTAACACAATATCTCCTTCAGATCTTATAGCTGTTGATAAAGTCCTCCATATAAATGTCTTTCATATATCTATGTATGCATAAACAAAGAACAATCCACCTGTATGAGACTTGGTTGCCTCAATTACGGTGTCATACATGTGTCACTGTTCCAAGGTCATATCAGATAGAAGTTTGTTGAGTTCTTCTTTCAATTTTTATCGATCATAATACATTTCATCACGCATCAATGTATTTCCTAGTGTTTCAAAAAACTCGTTCGACGGGAATGGCATTGATTCAAAATCTCATAAGCTTTTACCACTTTTTAGCAACATAATTTCAATGTCTACCAACCCATAATTTTTATGTCATCAATTTCCAGATGAAGTTCTACAAAATAATATAAAAATATTATAAAGATGTAGGATTTATGTTGTAAACTTATAATTCAAAATTATAGATAGTAAGAGTTTGATGAATAAATGAAGTTACCTTTGTGATGTAATCGTAAATGTTGTTTGTATGCCAACAATGTGGCAAATAATTTTCTTAAAGAAGATGCAGAAGCCCAATGACTGGCCTCAATAATACCATCAATGTATTCTTTATCATCATCTAACAAACCCAAGGCATAGTAAGCATCACTGTATGATGAATGTTGTTCACCATTAATGCATCTTATTTCATCATAACTTCGAGATCCACGAACAACATTAAGAAGACATCTTAAATAGTATAACTCACCGGTAACAGGATAGAAAATGTGTCCGATTGAGAACCTATTTTGCCTCGGTCTCCACTCTCTATTACACTTATCCCAAATGAATTTTGTTGGAAATTCTACATAAGTTAATTCCCTTGCCTGTGGATATTGTTCATTTGCCTTCATCCAATCCATAAACATGCTCTGTTTAACTGATAACCGATTCACAACATCATCAAATGGATAAGAGTCAGAGAAAATAACACTTTGTTAATTTGGAAGATGAAAGCCTAACCTTTCCACCGATGGATCCCTAAATTGAATATCACATTTGAATATCCTCCATGATGCCTCACATGATGATATATATCTACAATCATAATACATATGAACTTAGTATGCATTTTTGGCTACTTCATCTGTCATTATACTTTCATAGAAGGAGGCAGTAACACAATCATGACATTTGTTGACATATTTAAATAAATACTTGATAGAGCGCGACTAATTACACCACTCAATATTAAGATGAGCACTATACTTTAGCAACAAATAACGATTGTGAGGAACAATAAGTTTATTATCAAGGGGAACTCCATTCTTCTCCATTATTACCCCATTATCTCGTCACTTATACACAGGATACCCATCATCATCAACAGTTGTTGATTCAATGATTTTTTTGGAAAAAAGCTTAGTACAACGACCATCCGACATGCTAGGTAAGTTCTTTCTAGTAGAACCACATGGTCCATGTACCATATATTCTTGAATAGCTTTATAATATGCCAGATCAATGTTATTATCTGAAATTTCTACTGAAAGGATATCGTCAATATCCTTGGCCATTGGATACTTGTCTCACAACGCAAGAAATAACAATATATGAGCATGTGGCAAGTCACACTTCTGAAATTCAATTGTATATATAACTGTAATTGGAAAAATAAATATAAGTATGTCAAAAAAGCCAAACACAATTTAATGTAAAATAAAAGTGAAAAATTAAAACCAAAATCTTACTTGATTTAAATGTTCCAAATATCTTATTCTTCTGAAGATATTTAATAAGGCATTGAAACTTCAATTTAAAAACACGGCTAATAATGTTTGGGCGGTCAGCAGCCTTGAGACCTCTTTTATCAACATAACAAACTATTTTCGGCGATTTTGGATTGCAGGTAAATGTGATGAAAATATCAAGATAACCAACCCATCTATAAATCACCATGGCATCTTGATAGTTCTGGATCATATATCTAGCACCACCGGTAAATGATGATGGTAAAATAACTCATTTTCCTTGTGTGGATGGATCTATCTCACACCTTAATATTACATCTACTAGTCCACTACATAATTCAGAATGCAATTGTTTCTGATGTAACTTAATGTATGTCAATCTAGAAGTCTCAACCATAGTATATGAGTCAACAATAAATTGTTGCAGAAGTCTCATAGAAGATAGTATAACAGATAACTCGGACTCTCTTTCATGCAGACGATAAGAAGAATACTCTATTGGGCTTTTATTGATTCGACCACTATGCTTACTTCCCTGATGACAAGTTAATGGGATATCTTCTCATCTTCACCATATGGAAACGGTAGAAGATATTGTAGCCTAAGATATGAAGCATGAATTTGGTTAATACGTTTTAGCAAACCGATTTTAGTTTCAACCAAAATATCTCTATCGCCTAAAGATGCATCAAAGTCACCAACAATTAATCCAACCACTTTAGAAGAAGTAGGTAGATTATACCTTCTTCCACCACCATTCATTCTTCCAATCAACTTCAACTTTACATCTAAACAACCCTCTTTTTTAATTTTTTTCTCTAACCATTCTAAATGATTTAACCAACACATTATTCTCACCAAGCATCTTCTTCAGGTCATAAACTATTTCTTTATGGAGGTCGTGCAAGATTTCATTTCCCCTATACCAAATATCGTTAGGTGCTGAACCTTCAGGTAGCAATAAGCTTCCCATGAGATGATAATTTTGGCCATGTAATCTAAATATCGGAGGAGAGTTTCCATTGTTCAAACTCCGATCAACTTTTCTTCCCATAGATGTGAAACAGAACATATTGTTGTAAGATCAGATATTTTGGAGGTATTATTTTCTTCTATCATTACGTAAAAATAACAGCTTATGCAATAATTTTGGAGGATTTCTAGCAGCCGATATTTGAAATTTTCCTTGCATATAACATCAAGAGTATTTTGGATTTTGAGATGAGCGACTTTTGCTCATTCGTTCTCCATACTAAAAAAAAATGAATTGCAAAAATTTCATATATATATCGGAACTCTAATATCCAAATAATCTACAAATTTAATAAACATAATGTCAAACAATAATGATTTGCATTTGTATATCAATTCATTTATAATTAATATTTGAAGATAGAATAATTGAATAAATATCATTGTACGTACCAGATGATGGTGTTCCATTATTGTCTTCTAATTCATTATATATGAACAATTAGAATATGAGCCACTAAGTAACGTATCATTGTCTTATCTTTTTTCTACATTATAAATAATTTGAATACTATAACTAAACAATTCTTATTACAAAATTAAAATGCTAACCTTCATTTAATCGTAATTGTTCACCTATGACCGGGGTATCAAAATCGTTCGTAGAATATACTCCAACATTGTTGAATTTTAATAAATTGTCAATACCATTGTCATTTGATCCATGAGATGTATGTATCGTATTGTTGTATGTGATTGAACTTTCCAAACTTGATCCATAATTCATTCGATCGCTGGTGAACTCTAGTTTATAAGTACAACTTTTTTAGAGTTGAAAGTTATGTTAAACATTGAATAAAATAGTTAAATAAATTTAATAGTTTAACCCATATGTGAAAAATAGTTTCAATAACTAAGATAAAGAAATTACCATTTGTAATGTCACTAAGTGGAGATAACAATTTATGAAATTAGAAGGGATTGAATCTATAATTTGTAGCTGTGTTTTTTTCATATGTTGTCTTCTTTATACTTATATTCAAATTTCCTACATAGATGAATACATACAATATATACATATATAATAATGACTAGATTAAATGGTAATAAAAGAAAGAAGAACAATTAGTTTTTGTAACATACTATACTAATGAACGATTATATTTGTTAGTATTGACAAAATCTACTAAACTTTCTAAATATTGTTCCTATATGAATGTAATAAGGAAGCAATTTTTTTAAAACCACACATCATAGTTATATTATATTTTCTACAACCCATCATATGTATAGTATATCTTATTAATTTATTGCAACATGAAAAGATATTCAAAATGAATGTAGTTAAGTAAAATTAATATGTTAGTAATATATGCTAAACTTTATGCTCAAAATACATGTAGTTAAGTTAGATACATAATTATAAATTAATCGTGGTATAGTTAGGTTCAATAATGTCAATAGAAATGTGATTAAATTCAATAATTAACATCAATCAACATAAAACAAATCATTCATAATAATTTAATTTGCATATATTAATTTTGAATAATAAGCTAAATTAATTAATAAATTAAATTTTAATTTTCAATTTTTTTAAGACACTTGATATTCATTTTTTATTTTATTATATTTCTCAACATGAAAAAAATTCAAAATACATATACTTAAGTTAGATAAATAATTGTAAATTAATTGTCGTATAATAATTTTTATTAATGTCAATGTAATTGTGGTTAAATTCAATATTTAAAATAAATCAATATAAGAAAAAATATTCATAATATTTTAATTTTCAATAATAAGGTAAAGTAATTAATAACTTAAAAACTAATTTCTAATTTTTTATCAAACACTTGATAGTCACTTTTGTTTTTATTATATTTCTCAACACGAAAACAATTCAAAATACATTACTTAAGTTAGTTAAATAATTGCATATTAGTTTTGGTTTAATTAGGTTCACTAATGTTGATATAAATGTGATTAAATTTATTATTTAACATCCATAAATATGAAAGAAAATTTATTTAAAATATTTAAGTTTACATATTTTTATTTTCAACAATGGGGTGAAAAAATTAATAACTTAAAAACTAATTTTGAATTTTTTATAAGACACTTGATAGTCATTTTTTGTTTTATTATATTTTTCAACATCAAAACCAATTCAAAATACATGTAATTAAGTTAGATAAATAATTGTAAATTAATGTGATATAATTATGCCTATTAATGTTAATAAAATTGAAAAAAAAATCATTAATTAATATAAGAAAAAAATCATTAATAATATTTTATTTTACATATTTTAATTTTTAATAATAAGATGAAATAATTAATAACTTAAAAACCAATTTTAATTTTTTTTATAAGACACTTGATATTCATTTTTGATTTTATTATATTTCTCAACATGAAAAGAAATTCAAAATACATGTACTTAAGTTAGATAAATAATTGTAAATTAATTGTGGTATAATTAGGTTCCATAATATCACGATAAATATGATTAAATTTAATCATTAACATGAATAATATTAAATTTAATTATTAACATCAATAATGTGATTAAATTGAATGTCATATAAAAAAAATTTAACAGTATTTACATTTACATATTTTAGATTTCAATAATAAGGTGAAATAATTAATAACTTAAAAATACATTTTCACTTTTTTATAATACACTTAATAGTCCAATTTGATTTTATTACATTTATCAAGAGGAAAAGAAATTCAAAATACATGTACTTAAGTTATATAAATAATTGTAAATTAATGTGGTATAATTATGTTTATCAATGGTAGTAAAATTTAAATAAACTTCATTAATTAACAAAAGAAAACATTATTACTAATAATTTAATTTACATAATAATAAGGTGAAATAATTAATAACTTAAAAACATATTTTTACTTTTTTATAACACTCTTAATAGTCATTTTTTATTTTATTACATTTATCAACATGAAAAGAAAATAAAAATTCATGTACTTAAGTGAGTTAAATAATTGTAAATTAATTATGGTATAATTAGGTGCAAAAATGTCAACATAAATGTGATAAAATTCATTAAATAACATCAATCAATATAAAAAAAAATTATTATTAGTATTTTCATTTCCAATGTTTTTCAATAATAAGGTAAAATAATTAAAAACTTAAAAAATTATTAATAAGATTTTAAATTACATATTTTAATTTACAATAATAAGGTTAAACATATTATACCTAAAAAACTACTTGTTAACTATAATTAAATTTATGTTTATAATGTCCAAAAAATGTAACAAAATTCATTAATTAACATAAGGAATAATTATTACTAATATATTAATTTACATATTTTAAATTTCAAGATTAAGGTAAAATAATTAATAACTTAAAATTTAATTTACAATGTTAACATAATTGTGCTAAAATGAATAATTTCAACATGTACTTAAGTTATATAATTAATTTTAAATTACTATGCTATGATTATGTTTCTTAATGGCAGTAAGATTTAAATAAATTTCGTTAATTAACATAAGAAAAAAATAATACTAATTATTTAATTTACATAATAATAAGGTGAAATAATTAATAACTTAAAAAAAATTACTTCTTTATAACACACTTAATAGTCATTGTTGATTTTATTATATTTATCAACATAAAAAGAAAATAAAAATACATGTACTTAAGTTAGTTAAATAATTGTAAATTAATTATGGTATAATTAGATGCAACAGTGTCAACATAAGTGTGATCAAAATCATTAAATAACATCAATCAATGTAAAAATTATTATTATTAGTATTTTCATTTCCATATTTTATTTTCCAGTAACAAGGTAAAATAATTAATAACTTAAAAATTATTAATAATATTTTAAATTACATATTTTGATTTTCAATAATAAGGTTAAACATTTAATGCCTTAAAAACTACTTTTTCACAATAATTAAATTTATGTTTATTAATGTCCGAAAATTGTAATAAAATTCATTAATTAACATAGGGAAAATTGTTACTAATATATTAATTTTCAAGAATAAGGTAAAATAATTAATAACTTAAATTTTAATTGTCAATTTTAATATAATTGTGCTTAAATAAATAATTTGAACATGTACTTAAGTTAGATAAATAATTGTAAATTAATGTGGTATGATTATATTTATTAATGGCAATAATATTTAAATAAAATTCAATAATTAACATAAGAAAAAATTATTACTAATAATTTAATTTACATTATAATAAGGTGAAATAATTAATAACTTAAAAACACAATTTTACCTTTTTATAACACATTTAATAGTCATTTTTGATTTTATTATATTTATCAACATGAAAAGAAAATCAAGATACATGTACTTAAGTTAGTTAAATAATTGAAAATTAATTATGCTATTGTAACACCCCTAAAATTCACTACTGAAAAATTTCGTTTGATTAAAATAATTAACGGAAGCAAAATAACAAAATTGTAAATTCTAGGGATATTACCGCTACACTTAGTACCAGACCAGTTCATTCCTACCATTCTAGTACCAAGTGCTAAGGCTAAAAGAGAAACAAAAATACAACTTACGAGAAACTCAAACCATAATTAAATCAGAGTAGCGTAGTAAATAATTTACGAGAATAAAATCCACTAGTGGTGGTTACAAAACAACGAATACATTGAAACAAGAATTTAAAAGAGAAAGAGGACAACCCTAAGACTTTCCGAATAGTTCATTACACTCTTTCCCGAGGGCCCACTTAAATAGCACCTGAAAACGACCTGCAACGGACACTACCCATTGAATAGGCAGGGGGCCCACAAATGGAACCCTTCAATAATATGGTATTGAGTAACCCTTTAAAACACACTTAAAAGTGGGCCCACAATGTAACATACGATACACCATTATATTCATACACCATTATATCCATACATTCACATATTTTACAAGTCAATCGGATATTAATGGTGCATACATAATATTCACTTTCGTACATTCGCGTACTTAACAAGTCAATCAAATATTAATAGGTCATAACAAACAATCGATGCTTTTAGGACATTAAAGCCATTAGTCCATCATTATTCAACCATCTCTCAGATTTTATATCCATGTGAGTGCGGGAACCCCACTATTATTCGTCGGCGGACAGGTCAAGTAGGGCAAAATGCTCCTGGCCACTATTATTCACCGGTGGACTGGTCATGCAGGGCAAAACGCTCTTGGCTACTATTATTCGTCGGTGGACTGATCTAGCCTCGACTCACATGGTGTTCCACTGTAAGTACTTAGTATCTTTCTTATGTCTTAGCTTTATTATGTTTGGTTTGTTGAGCATGGAATCCCCCACTATTATAGCTAGTGGATCGGAAATCATGTAGGGCAAAATGCTCCTAGCCAATATTATTTACCGATAGACCGGTCTCTAGAGCACCCCGGCTCCTGACCACCATTATTCGCCGGTGGACCGGTCTGGGTCCAGCTCAACAATCTTCCTCTTTAAGTGATCAGTGTCTTATTCGTGTCTTATTCAAAAATATTTCATCATTGACATGCATGTCACCGACCTCTACTTCTATCCTCCCGAGAAGGTCCGTCCCATATCTTGAGACCTTTGCACCTCTTATCACCCCCCGACACCCATTCCTCCTTACATCTACCCATAACAAAGACCCAACTCCTAAGGGTGTGGGTTGAAACCCATCACCTTATGACATTCAAATTCTCTCACTACCACTCTTTAGGGTTTTCCTTTGAAACCCTAATCGGACCTATGTTGCCCAACCTTTATTTTATCGTCCAATACCTCATCCCATTTAGATTCGACCCAAATCCCATCACTCTACTCACCAATTATACACGTGACCGTAAAATCCTAGTTGGCCGCTCAAACCCCAACACCATTCTTTCGTAAGGATCATCCCATGCAAACCCGAGAAATCTCCCATGCAAGAGTTGTATCACTCATTCATTTTATTTAAGTCCCATTTTATTCATCCACTCATATATCATGGGTTATTTTGGTCATCCCTACCTACGTTAGCCAACTTACTTCCCCTTGGTTACCTTACTTTCCCATTTTTTCTTTTTCAACCTTCCATCCCACAGTACCGAATTAAAATATCCTAGCATGCATGTCCTAGAGGGTCACATCATGTAACATCGTACGCACAACAAATATAATTATCACCCACATGCCATAAGGAAGTCACATAAGCATATATTCACCCGAAGTTACACTATAAATGATTAATCATTATGCATAAAGTACACAATATGGCATAACACATGGCACACGAGGCGTGTAACCCACATATATTTGTTCTTCGCCACACCCTTACTCGGTTTAGGTTACCAAGTTATCTCCCACACCTATTAGGTCACTACTCACCCTTCATAATTGTTACACTTATCATATTTTTCATTTGGTTGGTTAGATTACCGAATTGCCCCTCTTCTTTGTTATAATTACTAAATTGCCCCTTTAGTTGGATAAATTACCAAATTACCCTTCTACAATATTATAATTACCAATTTGCCCCTCTTTATTATCATAATGTAACACCCCCAAAATTCACTACTGAAAAATTTTGTTAATTAAAAGGAAATTAGTGGAAGCAAATAAATAAAACGTGAACTTTGAGAGTATTACCGCCACACTTAGTACCAGACCGGTTCACTCATACCGTTCCAATACCAAGTGCTAAGGCTAAGAAAAATGAAATACAATTTGAAAGAAATTCAACGTACATGAATCAGAGTAGCGCATCAAATCATTTACAAGAATAAAATCCACCAATAGTGGTTACAGTAACAACATAACATTAAAACTAGGAATTTACAGGGAAAGAGAAAACCCTAACGATACCGGATAACTCCTTACTCTCTTTCCCGTAGCCCACTTGAGTAGCACCTGAAAATACCTGCAAGGGCACTGCCCATTGAATAGGCAAGGGCCCCATAAAGGGAGTCCCTTCAGTACTACGGTATTGAGTAACCCTTTAATACCACACTTAAAGACAGGCCCGCATACGGCACATAATGCAAGCTACATACTTAAATAATGAAAGATGCATACATAACAATAACATACATAATAATTTATAAGTCACAATCGATACTTTTGGGCCTTAAGCCATATCATAGGGTAAAATCAATACATTCAGGCCTTAAGCCATTATTCCGTCACCATTCAATCAATATCATATTTTATATCAAGTTTTATTGAGCTCGGGACCCCCACTTTTATTGCCGGTGGACCGGAATATATATAAAATCATCATCCAGGACACAACGCTCCTGGCCACTATTATAACCGGTGGACCGGGATATATAAGAATCATCATCCAGGGCACAACGCTCCTGGCCACTATTATAACCGGTGGACCGGGATATATAAGAATCATCATCCAAGGCACAACACTCTTAGCCACTATTATAACTAGTGGACCGGGATATATAAGAATCATCATCCAGGGCACAACACTCCTGGCCACTATTATAACCGGTGGATCGGTACTCAATATCATAATCATCTGGGCCCGGCTCATTAATATTCCACTTTCAATAATAGTATCTTTCCTTTCTTTAATCGGCACATCAATCATATTTATTTGCCTCGAACGGGAGATCAATAACCCGGGACACAAAGGTACACTGGTCGTACCGGTGCATATCAGCTACTCAGTACCCTTCAACCACGAACCCAAGGACACAAAGGTACCCTGGTCGTACTGGTGCATAAAGCTAACTCAGTACCCTACCGACAAGGACACCTAATCCATAAGTATGCATACCCCCTAACTAGGTCCGTAGAGCTAGAAAGAGTAAGATATAGGGCCTGGCTGGGGCACAAAGGCACACCAGCAAATACCGGAATAATCGTGGACTAAACCACGTCCTTAGGGTAGCGACCCCTAAGGAGTCACCATTCCCGATCTCGAGGTCTTCCACTTTAAGTATTAGTGTCTTAATTAAGGTGATCACGAAAAGCACGATAATCAAATACTTATTCACTTTCAATCGTTTCGATATCATTAGTCATTTCTTATTCAGATGATTATCTAGGATATCACAGGGAAATCATTAAGGCCATACTAATTATCAAATACTCTTACTTGGCTAATCAGTATTATTTGAATCATATTATAATGTTCCATAATCATAACAATATGTTAGGTACAAATTATTCATTAACCCCTTACTTATATAATTGCTAAGTATTCCTTCATTACTTGACAATTTACTCCATTACCCTTTTGGTTGCGTAATTACCAAATTACCCCTTGTCCAATTTAAATTACCAAATTATCTCCTACACCTTTTAGGTCACTATTCACCCCTCATAATTGCTACACTTATCATATTTTCCATTTGGTTGATTAGATTACCAAATCGCCCTTCTCCTTTGTTATAATTACTAAATTGCCCTTGAGTTAGATAAATTACTAAATTACCCTCCTTCATTATCAGGATTACTATTTTGCTCCTTTAGTTGGTTAAATAATTATCACTTTACCCTTTAATCGGCTAAATTACCGAATTGCCCCTTTAGTTGGATAAATTACCAAATTGCCCTTCTCCTTTATCATAATTACCATTTTACCCCTCTCAATTATTTTAATTGTCATTTTACCCTTTTTAATTATCATAAATCCCAAATTACCCTTCTTCATAATTATAAATATTAATTTGCCCTTCTTCATAATCATAATTATTAATTTACCCTTCTCCATATTAATAATTACTATATTACCCTTCTCCATCATTAAAATTACCATAATGCCCTTTAATTGGTTAATTTACCAAATTACCCTTCTCTAGTATCATACTCATCAAATTGCCCTTCAACAATCATAATTTAATTACTAAATTATCTTTTGTCGTTATCATAATTACCAAGTTACCCCTTACTCCCGAGTTTACCCTAATATCCTTTTATTTACAAAATTACCCTTCTACCCCTTACTTCCAAATTACCATAATATCCTTTTATTTAGGAAAATTACCACCATACCCCTTTTACTTGTAAAATTACCATAACACCCCCTTTTACTTTACAACTTACTATCTTACCCTTTTACATCCAAAAATTTTCATTTTTATCTTTCATTACAAAATTACCATTTTGCCCTTCTTTTCCAAAATTATCATATTACCCCTTACTTATAAATTACCATTTCGCCATTCACTTATACAATTACCATATTACCACTTACTTATGAAATTACTATTTTGCCCTTCTACTTCCAAAATTTGCCATAATGCCCATTTACTTGAAAAATTACCACAATGTCCTCCTTCATCCAAAATTACTATTTTACCCCTACTTCCAAAATTACCATTCTTACCACTTACTTATAAAATTACTATATTGCCCCTTGACTCCAAAATTACCGCTTTACCCTTTTCTCCAAAAATTACCATAATACCCCTTTACTTATAAAATTATCATTTGGCCATTTAATCATAAAATTACCATATTATTCTTTTATCTCAAAAATTACCACGATACCCTTCTTTCTCACAACTTACAATTTTATCCTTTTACTTATAAATTATCATTTCACTCCTTTCTTTTGAAATTACCAAAATACCCTTTTTGCTTACAAAATTTCCACTCAACCCCTTTATTCACCATTTTCATGAATTTACTAACACTACATAAAATAATGATATTAGTACTTTATTCTTATCATCTAAGTCCACCCACATGTCATTATTCAACATAATACTCATTAGCAACTACATACATTAGGTCACATACCTCATAAGCATAATTACTAAAATACCCTTAGACAATAATATTACTCATGCATTAGCAACATAATACATCATAAACAAGCATTTAATATTTCCATCAATAATCAACCTCTTCCTTAATTATCATACCTACACATAGCACAAAGGCTATCATGCTTTTCCTTTTTCTTTCAATCAATATAAACAACCATTTATATATATCATGCTAGGCACACAAAACATGCATAAAATCATACTAAATCCCTAATGTGCTAGCATACGTTTTTCCATGTATTTAAGGGAGGATTAACGGTTACCTTAATCCCGCAAAATATCAAATCTTACCAAGCATAATTAGCAACTCAACACCTAAAAATAATATCCATCATTATTAGGTTAGAAGTAAGAAATTAAAGGATAAAACTTTATAAAAAAATTTATTTAATACTAATACACTTTAATTAAATATGTATATACCTCAAAATTTAACCAAATGAGTTTCAAAATAAGGGGGAGCTCACGCTGCATGAGCAGCGTGAGTCTCATGCAAAACCATGGGGAGAAAAGGGCTCAAAGAGGGTGAAGGGGGAAAAATAAGCCATTTTCAGGTTGGGGTCTTTGGGCTAGAAAAGAAAGTAGTTAGGGGAGGTTCTAAGGAAAGGGAATGGTGCAGAAGTAAAGAGGGGGTGTAGGTGGAGGCTAAGGGTGGTTTCACGGTGGTATAGGGCGTCGGAGACGGCGGCGGCAAGGCAGCGAAGTTGGCTGCCGAGATGGGTCGAGGTGGAGGGCTTGTGAAGGAAGGAAAAGGAGAGGGAAAAATGGAGGGGTTCAAGGGCTGTTTTCGGCCAACTGATGCATGGCGGTTGTAGAGGGGGTTGCAGGGTGTCGAACGGTGGGTTGGGTGGCAGAAGAGGTGGCCGGACGGCGGCGAAAGCGGCGATTGCAGGTGGCTCGGTGGTAAGGGGAAAAATGGGGAGAAAAAGGAAGAGGGGGAAGGGAGGAAGTGTCGAGGCTCAAGGGGCTTGGGGGGTCTCGTGGTGGTGCAGGGTGGTAGTAGGTGGTGGCAGAAGGCAGCGCAGGGGTTGGGCTTGGTGGTTCAAGCGGCGGTAGACGGCGGTGATCAATAACCGGGAAGAAAATGGGGAAGAAGGAAGGAGAGAGGAGGGAGCTCGGGGGAAGAGGAGGTGCTTGAAAAAATGTGGGAAATGAAGTCTGGAGAGATGAAGAAAAAGAAGAGTGAGAAGAGAGGGGGCAGCGGCTGGCCGGCGAGGGGGCGCAGGTGGCAGGGCTGGTCGGGTGGCAGGGGAAAGATGGGGAAGAAGAAGGAAAGGGAGAGGGTCACGCGGGGTGTGGTCCAAGAGCCGGTTTGGCTCGAAAAAGGAAAGAAAATGACGGGGGAAGAGAGAGAGGGAGAGGGAGGTAGGTGGTGATGGCAGGTGGCGGCAGTTGCAGGCGGCCGGACGCTTGACCATGGCAGAACTGGTGGTCGGGCATGGGAGAAGGAAGAAAGGGAGGAGAGGTGCTGGGCGGCTCGACCGGTGCAAGAAAAGAAGAGAGCCAACCGATCCAGGGAGAAAAATAAAGGAAGGAGGCGGGCTGGGGAGTTGGACGGCGTGCGAGGGAGAGACGGGGAAGAAGTGGGCCGAAGGCCTAATGCACAGGGGAGGGCTGGCCTGGCCAGGCAACCCGAGGGAAGAAAAAAAAGGAAAAAGAAAAGAAGAAAGAGGAAAAAGGGCAAAAGGGGAATGGAAAATAGGGAAAAATAAAATAAATTAATTTATAAAATCATAAAATATAATATTCTTGATAAATTATTTAATTTAATAATTTAATTCATTATAATCTAATATATTAGTTTAAAAAGGATAAAGTTGGTAAAATATTAGTTTGGAAAATTATTTAAATAAAATAATATGATAAATAGCAAAATATTTATTTTTAATTTATTAAATACTCTTATCCAAATTTACATACTCTAAAATCCATAAAATAATTAAAATAAATAATTTTACAAGCTAATTTTATTTCAAATAAATTTATTTATTAAAATATAGGTTTTTGAAATTTTTTGGGGTATTATACATAATTACCAAACTACCCTTTTCCATCTTTAAAATTACCAAATTACCCCCTTTAGTTGGTTAATTTTACCAAGGTGCCCTTCTCTATTATAATAATAATTACCATTTTACCCTTCTCCATTATTAAATTATCATTTTACCTTCGTTTACACCAAATTACCATTTTACCCTTCTCTTTTATTAAATTATCTTTTTACCCTTCTCTTTTATTAAATTATCATTTTACACTTCTCAATTATTATAATCACCAATTTGCCCTTCACCATTATTATAATTACCAAGTTACCCTTTTCTAATTTCCACTTTACCCTTTTAATTATAAAATTACCATTTTGCACTTTACTTTCAAAATTACCATTTTACCCCTTAACTTCCAAAAATTACCATAATACTCTTTCACTTATAAAATTACCATTTTGCCCTTTAATTACAAAATTACCATTTTACCCTTTACCTCCAAAATTACCATTTTATCCCTTTACTTCCAAAATTACCATTTTACCCTTTTTACTTTCAAATTACCATTTTGCTCTTGCCTCCAAAATTACCATCTTACCCCTTACAAAATTTTCATTTTACCCTTTTTACTTATAAATTACCATTTTGCCCTTGCCACCAAAATTACCATTTTACCCCTTTACCTCCAAAATTACCATTTTACCTCTAGGGCTCACAATAATATTAACCATGCATTAAAGATCACAATAGCACAATACAACATGGATAAATACTTAACATTTTCATTAATAACCAAACTCTTACATTGAGCAATATTTCCATACATAGCATATAATCTAACATGCTTCTTTTTTATCAATCAATACAATAAACTGCATATATTATATTAAACAACATATATCAAGCATAATAACATATTAAAAAGCCTAATTTGCTAACATACGTTTATCCATGCGTTTAAGCGGGATTTAACGATTACCTTAATTCCCACAAAAATGAACCTTACTGGTATTTCGGTTAAAGGTTCATGCTTTGATTAGCCAAAACCAATACCTAAAAATAATATCAATATTTATTATATTAGAAATAAGAAAAATCAAGCATAAGACTTTATAATACTTAATTAATCAAATACTTAATTTAAAATATTATTATACCTTAAAATCATTAACCAAATAAATCAAGAAATGCAGCAACTCATCCTGCTCATGCAGCATGAGTTGCATGTAAAGAAATGAGGGGGAGGGGCTCAAAATGGCAAGAAAGGGAGGAAGGAGAGCCAATTTTGGGTTAGGGTTTTGGGGCTAGGAAATAAGGTAGGTGGGGGAGGATTCAAGGCAAAGAAAGGGTGTAGAGGTGGATAGGGGGTGTAGGTGGTGGTCGGGGATGGGTTAAAGATGGCTAAGGGTGACAGCGACAACGAGGTTGCGAAGGTGGCTAACGAGATGAGTCAAGATGGAGGGGGATGAGGAGGAAGGAAAAGGGAGGAGGAAAACGAAGGGTTGTAGGTGGTTGTTTCGGCCAAAGGAGGTGTGGGGGTGGTGGAGGAGTTTGCAGGGGTTAGTTTGGTGCCTCGGGTGGCGGCAGAGGCGGCGAAAAGAGGCAGTGCAGGGTGGCTACCAAGAAGGTAGAAAAAGGAGAGAAAAAGAAGAATGGAGGAAGAAGGAGGCTGCAGGGTGGCTCGAGGGGTGCTATGATGGTTCAGGGTGAGGTAGAGGGTGGCAGGGGGTGGTGCAGGTGGCTGGTGCGGCGGTGACAACGATGGAACGGGGGCGGTGGAGCAAAAGGGGGAGGGAGATGGGAGGAGAATAATAGAAGGAAAAGAAGGTCAAGAAGGGCATGGGAGGCTCAAAAATGGCAGAATGAGGCAATGAGGGAAGAAGAAAAAGAAGAGGGAGAGAAAGGAGGGGATAGGGGGCTCGGTAGGGCAGCGGCCAGGTGGTAGGGGAATGGGAATGGCAGGGAGAGGGAGGGGAAAAGAGGGGTATGGGCAAGGAGAGGGAGAGGTGGTGGGGCTGAGATGGGGCAGGAAAAATGATGAGAGAGAGAGAGATAGGGAGATCAGTAGGGGAAGGGTTGCAGGTAGGGTGGCCGGAGATGGCGGAGGTGGTCGGGATATGGCGTCAGGGAAAGGAAGAAGAATAAATAAAGAAGAAGGGGGGTGGTGTGTGTGTGCAAGCCGACGAAGGGGAAGAGGGGAGTGGGCCGACCCAATCGGGGAGAAAGGAAAGAAAAGAAGGAAGGCAGGCCGGGCTTGCGTGAGGGAGAAGGAAGAAAAGAAAAGGGAGTCGAGCCGAGGGAAAGAAAAGGAAATGAGGCGAGAAGGGAGAGATGGGCCAGTGGCCCAACGCACAAGGGGGAGGGAAGTTAGGCCGGGGTGCCGGCACCCCAAAGGGAAGGAAAAAGGAAAAAAGAAAGAAAGGAGAAAAAGGAGAAAAATGAAAAGGAAAAAAAGGAAAAAGAAAAGGGAAAAGGAGACAAAATAAATTAATTTAATTTATAAAATAAGAAAATGCAATGTTTCTGGGTAATAAATTTATTTAATAATTTAATTTAATTTAATTTAATATATGGGTTTAAAAGGGTAATTTTAGTGAAATAATGGTTTGAAAAAATATTTAAATAAAAATATTATGATAAAATAGCAAAATATTTATTTTAATTTATTACATATTTATATCCAATTTTATATACTCAAAATTAGTAAAATAATTAAATTAAATAAATTTAAAAGATAATTTATCTCAAATAAAATTTATTTATTAAATTATAAGCTTTTAAAATTTCGAGGCATTACAGTTATAACAATGTCAACATAAGTGTGATTAAAATCATTAAATAACATAAATCAATGTACAAAAATTATTATTAGTATTTTCATTTCCATAATTTATTTTTCAATAATGAGGTAAAATAATTAATAACTTAAAAAATTATTAATAATATTTTAAATTACATATTTTAAGTTCCAATAATAAGGTTAAACATTTAATACCTTAATCACTACTTTTTAACTATATTTAAATCTATGTTTATTAATGTCCAAAAAATGTCATTTATGATTCCGTAATGAAAATAATGAATATCTATTACTAATACATTAATTTACATATTTCAAATGACGCCCTTAATGTGCATCGTTGATTTTAGGACGTTGATACTGTACGGCTTTAATATGCACTGTTGATTTCGGCATAAGAAATAACGCCCGCCCCTCTTCCTTTATCGACAACGTTGGTTAATCCGGGTCGTTGATTTCAAATGGTATTCAATGCTAGCCATCCATATAGTATGGCACAGATCAACCAAACAAACACAATTTCATGTAATCCTGGTCATTCGATGGCTTCAGCATAGATCGACCGTTGGTTGCTACTGATTTCTGTAGTCTAGCAAACGAAAACCAAGGAAATCATAGTCGCTTATTTTGTACGAGTCACTTTATGACCGTTGATTAAAAAAGCAGAAAGGACGTCTGTTCTTTCCACTTTATCGAGAAACATGCCCCCATCTCGAGCCTTGATTTCGAATGAAAACCAATCATGGCCGTCCATTTTGTCGGCAATTCATCAACTAAATAAAAATCCATCTATTTTATATAGCTTAAATCTAGACCGTTGCCACTTTACCGACTTCATCATAGAATGAGGACCTTCATTTCTAAATAAAACACAATTTCAGCCGTTTATTGTAATAACCCTAACTATAAATGAAATACCACGAAAATTTCTAATTTCATAAATTATATTTAAATGAGGTTCTATTAGAAAAATTATTTAAATAAATTATTTTTAATAAAATAAAAGGATATTTAACTAGGGAAATTCAAGAAGAAATTTATAAGTATTTTTATTAGAAGAGAATTTGGGTAATTTAGCTAATTAAGCATTTTATTTTGAAAATTAATTAAATAAATTATTTTATTTAAAATAAGAAGGAGAAAATAGTTTCAAATTAATATTAATTTTATAAATAATTTAATTAGAGAAAATTAGGATGTTCTACTAATTAAAATGGAATTTATGAAAAATCTTTTAAAAATCCTAATTTTGCTTAAAAAGGGATTTAAAGATTATTTTATTTAAATATTATTATTTTTAAATATCCTAAATATTTAGATTAATTTAATTTGCCCTAACCTAATTATTTTTCTCCTTTCCTTTTTCCTTTTTATTTTTCTTTCTTCCTTTTTCCTTTCCTTTTTCTTTCTTTTTCTTCTTTTTCTTTTTTTTTCCTCTTCTTCTCGCCGAACTGGGCCAGCTCGCGGCCCAGTTTCCCTTCTCCTTTTCCCGCAGCCCAGCCCGCGCGGCATCGCCCTTCTTCCGCCCCTCTACGCGCGGCGTTTCGTCCCTTCTCGTCTCTCAACGCGTCGTCTCCTGGCTTCTCCCATGCTGTGCCGCGTTTTGCTTCATTTACTAATGAAACTCGGCGTTTCATTTAAACGCCCCTCTTCGCCCAACCGACCGCCCGGTCTCCCTTTTTCTTTCCTTCTTCCCCGCGAACCGGACCAGCCCCCCTCCTTCCTTCTTCCTCCTTTCTCCTTCGACGACATAGCCTGTAGCTTCCGCCCCCGATAATGGCGGCGACGGCTACGCGGAGCTTGACCAACCGATGCACCCTTCTTTTCCTTCCTCTTGACTCGCACATTGACTTGGAACGATCAATTATCCTCAACTCTCGCTCGTTCCTTCTCTTTTGGCTCGCAAAATTTCGGCCCCGACCCAAATGTTCGACAGTCGATTCCTGCCACCGGCCACCAAAACCCTATCACCCAAACCCATCCTACCGACCTCCAAAACCATAATAACCCATCTAAAGTCTATAAATAGCCCAGTCGTGGATGATTTTGAAGCTTTTTCTTTCCCGAAACCCTAAGTAAGAAACCCAGCCACCGCCCCATCAGACGCCATTATCTCCTTCCCCGGCCAACTTCAACACCTCCTCTTGCTACCAATCTCTTCCCTGTAACTCCATCTAGCTAACTAAACCATTATCAACCTTCGATTCTTCTTGCACGGGCCTCCATAACCGTGCAAAGTTTGCTATCCATTTAGCCAGAATTTTTACCCCGAAACCTTAAGCCACCATCCGCCGCCACATTCTCCACTTCTACCACCCTTTAAACCACCCAATATCTCCTTATAAGTCTCCTCCACCGAACCATAAGCTTATTTTATTTTTCTCCTTTCCCCTTCCCTCTTTTTTTTCATTTTCACCCCTCTTAGATCACTTTTCCGGCCACCTCCGGGAACCACCGCCGGTGCCACCAATACCCTCCAACTCAAGGTGAAACCCTTGAACTTTTAAATACTTAATTTCGATTTATTGATAATTATTATGCTTTTATTCTAATTTTTAATGCTAATTCGAGTTTAATTATTATTATTATAATTATTATTATTGTTGTTATCAACTTTATTTTAATTTCTAAATTTGGTTGACAGGTCTGGGAGTATTATTGAGTAAGATAAATTATTATTCTCGAATTTTTCCTATTTAATGTAATTATTACATGTTTAATATTATTATTAATAATATAATTAATATTATTATTGTTAGTATAATCAGTTATTTGACACTGTAATTATTTCAGGAGAAGTAGAAACCTAAAATTTTAATTAAGTCTCGTAGCTTTGCCTTTTATTATTATTTTTAGCATTTTTAACATTATTACTAATTATATTATTATTATTAACCATATTAACTTTATATAATAAGTATATGTATAATATTAATATCTTTTTACATTCCAAATAGTATTATCATTAAATGGGGAGGTTTCGAAATCCACTTCGTAAATTTAAGGCTTAGATTATTATTATTATTAAGTTTTCTATTAATATTACTACTATTAGTAATAATTTGTTATTATTAAAATTATTATTATAATAAATATTATTATTATTATTACCTTTACTAACTTTATTTCGGTAAAGGGTAGAAACCCTTATATCACCTTTTTACTTTAAATTATAATAGTATGTATTAATGTTTTAGTGGTTTTGGGCATAATTAATTAAGAATCAAGACTTAAGATAAATTAGAAACTAATAGTAGTATAGGAAGGAAGCTAATCCTAGTATTTCTTCCCCATAATAGGTAAAACCAGTCAAAACCCTAAGGAGGCGTAGGAGCGTGCTCCAAGACCGGTGACGTTTTAGGTAAGGAGTGCTAAGGCCTTTTATGTGCTCATGTGTATTATGTGTTTCGCATGTTATGTATCTAGTGTTTATTATTATTAAATATTTTATATGTGGTATGACTTGGATTTGAAGTATGTTTTGTATGGCATTTGTATTATTTATGTATGATAATTTGTGTTGAGTCCCTATAAGACATGCATGAAAGGATGTCAATGTGGTTGTGTGAGAGGAAGGATGAAAAAGGAGGATGGGGAAAGAAGTTGACTAAGGGAGTGAGTTGACCTAAATTTTATGGTTTTATAAGGAATAATCTAGTTTATGATGCTATTTGGGAGAATTTAAGTTATGATATTATATGGGAGAATTTAATTTATGATTGATTGAGAGAATTAAATTATGGTTTGTTTGGGAGAATTTAGTTTATGATGTTATTTGGGAGAATGTAATTTATAATATTATATGGGAAAATTTAAGTTATGATTTGATTGGGAGAGTTAATTTATAATTTATTTGGGAGAATTTAGTTTACGATGTTATTTGGGAGAATGTAATTTATAATATTATATGGGAGAATTTAAGTCATGATTTGATTGGGAGAGTTAATTTATAATTTGTTTGGGAGAATCTAATTCATGATGTTATTTGGGAAAATGTAATTTATGATATCATATGGAGGAATCTAATTTATGATTTGCTTGGGGAAATTCAATTTATAGTTTTCCTTGGGAGATTCTAATTTATGATTTTATGTGGAAGAATCTTTATGGCTTGAATTTAGGGTTTGGTATGGAAGGATCTTTATGGTTTGAATTTAGGGTTTGGTATGGGTGAATCTTTGGTTTTGGTTGGATTGAATTTATGGTATTGTATGACGGAATCTTGGGATTTGTGTGGTGGTATTAGGGTTGCGTGGTGGAGTTAGGGTTTTGCATGGGAGTTAATGATTGCATGGAATTTAGAGTTTTCATGAAAAGTTCGAATGGTTGCATGGGATGTGTAAAGTCTGCATGGGAGTAAAATTTACGTATGAAAAGTTAATTTGGGATGTAAGGAAGGTAATGTAAGCGTTGTTTGGGTAGTTAAACACTTTGGATGGAAAATAATACGTGGACATTATTTGGGTACGTAGGAGACAAAGCTAGGGTTTGGAGTGGCTAATTGTGAATTGTCGTGGTTAATTAAGGTTTGGAATGGCTAATTATAGTTGTTATGGTTAAATAAGGGTTGGAGTGGTTAATTATGGTTTGTGGTGGTTGATTAAGGTTTGGTGTGGCTGCTTAAGGTTTTTGTTGTATCATGTATTTTTGGTGATTAAGGTGTAAGCATGAGAATGGAATCGATAATTTGTGATGTGTGGAGGGTTAAAATAATTTGGGTGATGTGAGGTGGAGTAAGAGGAGATGTTAAGGCCTAAATTAGGGTTTCGGAATAAAACCCTAGAGTGAGATGTGAAGTAGAATTGGAGGATAAGTGTAAAGGGAGAGATTCATGCATGTCTAGGGTTTGGTGGTAGCACATGTGTGCTTGGTGAATAAAGTATGATGATGAATACGGGATTTATAATTTATGATTCGTGCATGTCCATGGTGAAAGCCTTTGAATAAGATACTTAAGACATTAATTACTTAAAGTGGAAGATATTGAGATGGGACCAGCCGATCCACCGGTCAGTAATAGTGGTTATGGTTTTACCCTATGTGCGACCGATCCACCAGTAAAAATAGTGGTTAGGGTTTTACCCTATTGTGACCGATCCACCGGTAATAATAGTGGTTAGGACATGATGTCCTATTGTGACCGGCTCACCGGTTATAATAGTGGGGGATCCCGATCTCAATGAAAATAAACCAGAGTTTTGCTAAGGCAAATAAAAGACACTAATTACTTACAGTGGAACACCATGCGAGGAGGAACCGAACCGATCCACCGGTTAGGAATAGTGGTTAGGGTTTCTACCCTATATGTGACCGATCCACCGGTAATAATAGTGGTTAGGGCATGATGCTCTATTGTGACCGATCCACCGGTAATAATAGTGGTTAGGGCTTGATGCTCTATTGTGACCGGCCCACCGGTTATAATAGTGGGGTGTTCCTATACTCGCATGGATTGAAAAAGGCATGGTGTGAATTGAACTCTGATAAGAGATTAATGAAATGATTAATCTGGACTATAATTGGGCCTTTGTACTTTTACCTGGTTGATCATATGCATTTATGATTGTGTTCTTCTATTTTTCTGCATGGCTTATGTGTTTACGTGTTGGCCTTAGTGATCAAGTCACCTTACTCAGTACTGGACCCGTACTGATACTACCTTGGTTGATGGGTCCTGTGATGATCCACCGATGGTGGGGAGCAGACCTCTTGTGCAGGTTTAAGATCAGAGACTGTTTGGGGTGGCAGGCATGACTTGAGTGAGTAGGCAATCCGGAATTTGACCCATCGGGTTTTATCTTGTTTAAATGTATTTCTATTTGGAAGTTACAAGTGTTAATAAACGTTTATGCGTACTCTGATTTTTGTTGTATGATCTTTTGAATTCTTTTATGAATTGTTAATTTGAATTTAACGTAAATCTTTTCTTTAGCCTTAGCACTTGGTACTGGAACGGTCGGAGAGAACCGGTCTAGTACTAAGTGTGGCGGTAACATTCCCAGAATTCACAGGTTTTAAGTGTTTCTATCTTAATTGCTTCCGTTTTTAAAAAAAAAAATTAGTGAATTTTGGGGTGTTACAATAAACTCTATGTATCCTCAAAACCTAAATCCTATTCTGCCGTTGCAACTTTCTCGAGCGGCGATGGACAGAAAATTCTCTCCATTGACGACTCTTCCGCAACACTCGAGATAATTTCTGACATGCAATCTTCTCCTTCATACCGTCCCTATCATTCAACACCATTTCGTTCAAATTTCCATTTTCAAACAACAATTTCCTTTTAAAAAATTGAAGATTTGTTTAATCTTCTACGCAGTTGAAGTTTTATGAAAATTAACATTCACGAATTAGGTATGTATTTTTATGTCTTCCATTTCTTATTTTCTTATTACATATTCTTTTGTCTTAAACTTATACAAATTTCGATTACATAATTTTGTATATTAATATTTTTCTGAGTTGCTTACGAAATACTTGTAGGTTTCTTATTTGACATTTTACATGATGTCATTCGTCGCGTGAATGTTCGTAGAAACTATTGACCTTGTAGACCACAGAATGATATACGCAACCATGTCGTTTGTAGGTAATATTTTATCTATTAAAACTCAATTATCATTGTAGATAATCTCAAAAAAATATTATTATATAGTAAGTTTCACATATGCATAGATCCATTCTTTTATAGTATGATGTAATAGTTACTCAATTGTTGTAGTTCATAAGTGTTTATTGAAATGATTACTTAAAATAAAACGACCTCAAACTTAATGATAGTAATTATAATTTCATACATATACCTGAAATCAAATAAATATCTAGTTCAAAAATTGAAAGAAATTATTCTCCTTCATTTGTAAAATAATTTTATTTTCACTCCTCGCGGTATAAATATTATAAATATTTTACTTAATTTAATTCGATTTTTTGTTCTCATGTCACTGTCCGTGGTATATACAAATGTCGAGCTTAATTCATGGTCACCAAGGTATATATTTACATTTCCAAACTTAATTAGTTTTTTCAATCTTTCCTGTCTCTAACAATTTGTAATCTTGCATTTAGGTAAGATATCGTGGCTATTAATTTCAATTTTGTAAACTAGAATGGAGAAATAATATCTGAGGTATAAAAATATTACATGTCGTTTTTGTGAAATATCTTAAAAAAGATCTCTAAAAATTTTCATTTGCGTTGGAAATGTTTAATATTTTCATATAATGGTAATTTTATGTTCACTAAGTGAAATTAAATAAATAAAAGGTAGTTAAGTCAAATGATTAATTTTGATGCAATGGATTTATCTATTAATATTTTATATGTAATAAATGTGAATTACTTAGATTAGAATAACTTATATTAAAATAAATATAGATTTAATAAATGTGATATTTATGTTAAATTATGTTCCTTATTTCATAATAAATGAAACTAAGTAAGCTATTTAAACAGATTTTTGTAAGTATAATATATACTAAAAATTAACGGTTATTGTGAATTACGATATAATTAAGTGTTTCTATAGCAATTAATATGATATTCAAATTTTGATAGTATATAACACATGATTATGTTTTACTTTTTTCAATAAAAATGATTGCGAACACATGATTATTTGTTATTTCTCAGTCACGTCTTTTAAATTCTGTGCTATTCATTAATATTTGCATTGGAAATTTTTTTAATTATGATATTACGGTAATAAAACTTCACTTGGTAAATATAATTAAATAGTGAGTAATAATTTTAAACATAGACATCTGTATTATTTACTAATGATCGACCAAGCAAATATAATTTCATGAAATCATGGCTGTTGGATATTTTGAGCTAAAATCCGTCATCAATCCCTCGACTAAACATGCACCGCTAATTTTGTACAACATCAATTGAGGCCGTTGATAATAACTGAATTTAAGAGAGTCGTCATGTCTACTCTATAGTCACTTTCAACAAATCTGGGTCGTGAGAATTAAAAACAATACCAACAGTTGCATCAGAAAATTCTATGTCCGACTTTGATTATAACAAATATAGATTTAATAAATGTTATATTTATATTAAATTATGTTCCTAATGTCACAATAAATGAAACTAATTTAGTTATTTAAGCATATTTCCTAATAAATGTTATATTTCTATTAAATTATGTTCCTAATACCACAATAAATGAAACTGAAATGCCTTGAAATTATTTATTTTAAGAAATATAATTAAATAAGGATTTATTAGGGAATTTATTTATTTATTTATTTTATTTGGAATGGGAAGGACTCAATTAGAACAAATTAATAAGAATTTATAAATATTTTTATAAAGGAGAAAAATTGGGCTTTTTGCTAATTAAAAGGGGATTTAGGAGAAATATTTTAAAAATCCTAAATTAGCCTAAGAAGAAAATTTAATATTATTTTAATTAAATATTATATTCTAAATACCCAAAATATTCTAAATATTTTATTTAAACCCAAACCACTTAAATTTTCATTTTTTTCTTTTTCCTTTTTATTTCCTCCTTTTTCTTTCTTTTCTTCTTTTTCTTTTTCTTCTCTCGCCGGATTGCGCCTGGATGAGGCCCAACTCCTTTTTCCTTTCTTCTTTCCTCCGTAGCCTAGCGTCGTTTCTTTTCTCCTTTCCTGCAGCAGCCAGACGCTGCATTTTATGCATTTTGTCCTCAAGACGCCGCATTTCATTTAAGGAAATTATAACTGTTACCAACCGGCCAATTCTTCCCTTTTCCTTCTTTTCCTCGGCCGCCCGATTCAACCCTTCCTTCTTCCTCCTTCAGCTCTATCGTCGACCTGCATCTTCAAAGGTCCGAAAATGGCGCCACCGGCCACACAAGTTTTGACCGACCATTTCTCCCCTCATTATCTCCCTCTTGACTCACAAATCGGCTTGGTATAACCCTTTTCCCTTATCTCTCGCTCGATTTCTCTCTTTTGCTTCATGAAAGTTCGACCCGACCAAAACTTTCGCCGGCCGATTACCGCCGCCGGCTACCCCAAACCCTACATAAAATGTCCTCCTACCGACCCCCAAAACCCTACCATTCCCTTTAAACTCTATAAATAGCCTTGGTTTGTGTGATTTCGAAACTTCTTCTCCCTGAAACCTTAAGAGTTAGCCGTGTGCCACTGTAACTTCACACAAGTTGTTCGCCGTCGTAAGCCAACTTCGCCGCCACCTCTACCTCCCAAATTCTTCCCTGCATTGCACTCTAGCTAACTAAGCTCTCCACCTCCTTTGATTCTTCTCGCACGAGCCACCATAGCCGTGCGAAGTCCCTTGTCCATCTTGCAAAATTTTTTACCCCGCAGCCTTTAAGCCATCGTCCGCCACCACATCCGCCACTTCTATTGTCTTGTGCACCACCCAAAAACTTCTTCTAATTCTCCTCCACCAAACCATAACCTTATTTTCCCTTTTCTCCTTCTCCTCCCCTCTTTTTTCTTAATCGTTTTCCCTTTTAGCCTTCTTTTCCAGCCATTGTTGTACACCAACGCCGGTGCAGCCCATCTCCGCTGACTCAAGGTGAAACCCTAGACCCTCTCAACCCTTCTTTCCTATTTATTGTAATTTATTCTGTTTTTATTCCAATTTTTAGTATTTATTCGAATATTATTGTTGTTGTTGTTGTTGTTGTTAGATGTAATATTATTGATAAATTTTGTTGGCAGGGTTGAGATTATTCTTGAGTTAATTAGATTGTTAGTTTTAAATTTTAGGAATTTATTTGAATTATTATAAGTTTATTATCATTATTAATACTATTATTAATATTATTAATATTAGTATAATTATTTTATTAATATTTTAATTATTTAAGGGGTCGAGGCCTTAAATTTTAATTAGGTTTCACACCCTCATATTTTTATTACTAATATTAATATTTTTACTATTATTATTATTATTATTATTATTATCTTTATTAATTTTAATATTATAAGTATTATATGTTATTAATATTATTATTACTATTCTTAAATAGTAATTTCATTATTTGAGGTAGGGTCAAAAACCCCATATTGTAATTTTAAGCTTATATTATTATTATTATTATTATTATTATTATTATTATTATTATTATTATTATTATTATTATTTCTACTATTATTATTATTATTATTACTACTACTAATATTTTGTTATTATTAAAATTATTATTTTTATTATCTTTACTAACATTATTTTGGTGAAGGGTAGAAACCCTTATATCACCTTTTCATTTTAAATTACATTAGTATTATTATTAGTATTTTAGAAGTATTTTGTATAGTTAATTCTAGTATAGTATTATTTTAATTAAAAACCAAGTCTTAGGATAAGTTAGTAATTAATAGTATTTTTAGGTGGGAACCTAATTCTAGTATTTTTCCTATAATAGGTAAGCCCAGTCAAAGCCCTCAAGTAGTATAGGAGCGTGCTCCAAAACTAGTGACATTTTTAGGCAAGGGGTGCTAAGGCCATTTGTGTAATATGTGATTATATGCCATGCATGCCATGTGATATGATTTATTGTATATTTTATGTGTATATTGTATAATTTTTATGAATGCAACATGATATGGAGTTGAGGTATGTTTTGTGTAAATAATTATGGCATGAGAATTATGTGTATGAGTGTGTTATTATTATGGTATGATATGGCCCCAAGACATGCATGATAGGGTTGTAAAATAATGAAGAGGAGTGTAACAATATAGTGTTAGGGTTTTGCATGGTGGTATTAATGTGGCATGGTGTTAAGGTTTTGCACGGGGGTATTAATGTTGCATGGTGTTAGGGTTTTGCATGGGGGTATTAATGTTGCATGGTGTTAGGGTTTTGCATGGGGGTATTAATGTTGCATGGTGTTAGGGTTTCACATGGCGGTAATAATTTTGGATGGTATTAGGGTTTGCATGGAATTCATGTTCGCATGATGGAGTTAGGGTTTGCATGGAAGTGTGGTTTACGTGGAGCTATGGTTTGCATGGGAGCTAGGGTTTGCATGGAGTTAGTCATGCATGTCTGGGCGAAAGTTAATTGTTTAAAGTGAAAGACTATTGAGCCAGGTCCAGACCGATCCACCGGTCAGGAATAGTGGTTAGGGTTTTTACCCTATAAGTGACCGATCCACCGGTGAATAATAGTGGTGTGGACTTTGTCCCACAAGTGACCGGCCCACCGACAATAATAGTGGGGTGACTCGAGCTCAATAAACACAAACCATAATTGCTAAGACACTTAAAAGATACTAATTACTTATAGTGGAACACCATGTGAGCAGGAACCAGACTGATCCACCGGTCAAAAATAGTAGTGTGGATTATTGTCCCGCAAGTGACCGATCCACGGGCAAAAAATAGTGGTGTGGACTATTGTCCCGCAAGTGACCGGCCCACCGACAATAATAGTGGGGTGTTCCTGTACTTACGTGAATTTGATAAAAGGCATGGTGTGTATTGAATTCCAATAAAAAGATTAATTAAATAATTAATCTGGATTGTTTGGGCCTTTATGTGTGGGCTTGATCATTTATAAGCTGTATACTTATCTGTATGGCCTTATGCATTATATATGCGGGCTTTAAAGTGTAAGTTGAATATTATCCTATATGATTTTATGTGATTATGTGTTGACCTTAGTGCTCGGTTACCTTACTCAGTACGTAACGTACTGATCACCCCTTTTATGAGTGCTGCTCATTCCCACGAGTAGAAGGCCCATCTAACTTGCTGCAGATATGAGATGTTTATTTTGATGCTATCGATGTCTATGGGACATCAGGTGGGGCTGAGTGGTGATTGGATTGGATCGGTTCCAGGAGTGACGTGGCCGACTTTCCATTGAAATTATTATCACTATTTTTTTTATTTATGATTAGCGCTTTAGAAAAATTGTTATTATTGTAGTTATCTTTTTTCCCTGAAAAACTAACTATCGTATTTTGGGATTGTGTAAAGACTTATGCATACCTGATTCCCGTATTTATGAATTTAGATTATTTAATAAGGTTATGAATTGTTTTTCTTAGCCTTAGCACTTGGTACTGGAACGGTAGGAGTGAACCGATATGGTACTAAGTGTGGTGGTAGCATCCCCATAATTTACGGTTTTAATTTATAAGTATTGTTTTAAAAAAAATGTGTAGATTTTGGGGGTGTTACATAAACTGAGTAAGTTATTTAAGCAGATTTTTGGAACTATAATCTGTAGTGAAATAGTGTTAATAATATTTGTGAATTAATAAATATAAACAATAATTATATGTAGTGTTGCGGAAAATAATAGAAAAAGGAAAAAAATAACATGAAAACTGTAATGAAACTTATATGCTTCCTATTAAACAATTTAATCTTTCTTCTCTAACATATAAATAAATACGGAAATTATAAATTAATACTATTTTTGTGAATTAATACTTGATGTTACAGAATTAATACTATTATTGTGAATTAGGACATATAAATAATAATTATATGTAGTTTTACAGAAACGTTACAAAAAGAAAAAAATAACATGAAAATTTTAATGATACTTATATACTTTATGTTAAACAATTTCATCTTTCTTCTTTAACATATAAATAAATTAATACTGTAAATTAACAGTAATTGTGTATTAGCATATAATTAAGTGTCTCTGTAACAATTAATATGATATAGAAATTTATATTTATATAGTATATAATACATGATTATGTTTTAATTTTTTTAATAAAAATGGCTGCCACGACTTCGCGTTGAAAATGGTTCATAAAACATATTCAATACAAATGCAGTTATTGCTTAGTTGTAAACATTATGTTGTCATAATATCATCATTGCCTAAATTTTTTTCGGCTATTATCAAAATTGATTATATAAAGTTGGAAAATATATTTTTCATGAACATCATCACTAATTATTAGTATATTTTGAGACTGATAAAAACTAATACAGAACTCGCATCTTCCAATTGTCTGTTATATTTTATAATAAACAATGAGAAAATGATGATGTTAGTTAAATAATTTTATCAAATAAATATGGAATTTATAAATTAATACTATTTTTTTGAATTAATACTTGATGTTTCATAATTAATAATATTATTGTGAATTAAGACATATAAACAATAATTACATGTAGTGTTATATAAACGTTACAAAAAGAAAAAAAAACATGAAATCTTTATTGATACTTATATACTTTCTGTCGAACAATTTCATCTTTATTCTTTAACATATAAATAAATTAATATTGTAAATTAACAGTAATTATGTATTAGCATATAATTAAGTGTCTCTATAACAATTAATATGATATAGAAATTTATATTTATGTAGTATATAACACATGCTTATGTTTTACTTTTTTCAATAAAAATGGTTGCCACGACTTCACATTGAAAATGGTTCATAAAACATATTCAATAAAAATGTAGCTATTACTCAGTTGTAAACATTATGTTGTCATAATATCAACATTGCCTAAATTTTTTTCGGCTATTATCAAAATTGATTATAAAAAGTTTATATTTTTCATGAATGTCATTATTGATTTTTAGTATATTTTGGTGACCGATAAAACTAATACAGAACTGGTGTCTTCCAATCATCTGTTATATTTTATAATAAATAATGAGAAAATGATGATGTTGAAATATAAGAAAAAATTATGAATAGGAAAATATAATAACAAACAATAATTATATGAGGTGTTACAAAAACTATAGAAAAAAAAATTAACATGAAAAACTCAATGAAACTTATATACTTCCTGTTAAACAATTTCATCTTACTTCTTTAACATATAAATAAATACTGAAATTATAAGTTAATACTATTTTTATTTTCATGTGACTGTTGGTGGCATAAACATGTTGAAAATAATAGAAGATACCCCAAGTATAAATTTACACTTCTAAAGTTGCTCTAAATTATTATTTTGTGTTGTTAGTTGTTTCACTGTGCCGGTCACAGTATGTCATAAACATCCCACATAATGTAAAATCTTGAGGTACCATTAGTTTCAAACCAGGCTTAATAACTATAGAACTACTAAACAAAAATGATGAAAATTTGAATCTAAACATACCGATTTAAAATGATCCATGCATAATTGTAGCTCAATACCTGTTGTTGCGTCTTCTCTTGATCTTTTTCCTCCAATAGTGGTTGTAGCCGTTATTTTCTTCATCTTCAGTTCCTGCTTGCTAACTTCTTTCTATGTGTCCAAGCATAAAAAAAGGGTAGATAAATAGTAATTTTAATAAAGACCGTGATGATGTTAGTGTAATTCTATTGTTACTATATATTGAATTATGACTTACATTGAAGCTAAATGTCATATGGTTGGGCTAGAGATTATGTTCTGCTATATATTTTTACAACTCATCTACTTACTATCATCTATACGTTCCAAGTCCCTTTATAACAATGTAAAATTTTGAACTAAAATTGAAGAGGGAAATTTTGAAAATTGGGCTTTGCAATTCAAAACTTTGAGCATAGAATATATAGAGTCTGACCGAACATAAAAGTAATATTAATTTTTTTTTGTCTTTTACAGGTATAAACTAACTATTCTAAGTTTTTGATTGGAAAGATCCCCATCTTCCATCAAACATGACTATAAGAATTAGGCAATGAAGAAAAATATTCTATTGTAACGAAATTTACTCATTTTACACTTGCTCCTTTTATATTAGTAGGATCTTCTATGATCCTAATATTTGCAAAGGGCCAAGGGTTGATGATGTAGAGCTTGTTACATATATTTTAAGCCCAAAACAATATCGTAATCAATACTTGATTATGAGCCAGAAATTGTGACTGATTATTAATTTTCTTATGGTCTATTTGATAGTGAGGTAGGGGTTCTTTTTATAAAAGCTTACAAATAATAGAGAGGCAATGATGATATGTGGGGCAAATTATTTATAATGGATGATGTGTAGCTGATTATTTTTGAACCTTGAAAACAGCAAGTGTAGCTACATATTATGGAGGGCATAATTGGTTTTACATCGCCATTTATAAATACATTGATCTAAGCCTCGATATTATTGAATGTCAGCTCTTCATTTGCTCATTATTTAAATATCAGAAATATTGGTCTATGATCCATTGTTGTTTGATAATTAGCATCGTCTATGATGGCCTGTATTCGAAAGTATTTCACAGGAAATATTATCGCTTTATAGTTTTGTTATATGTTTGCTTTCTTATAGATTAAACTGTAGCAATAAGGGAGGTTGATAGACATGTTCAAATTAATGCAAAGTATTGACTTAAAGTAGAAAATTTAGTAGCAATAACAATACCAATATTTAATTGATAATATCTGTTACATAAGAATAAAGAGGTTCAAAATTTCCTATGTTAAACTACAACTACAATAAACTGTTAAGTCATAGTATTCCAGAATCAATCCCCAGTCTTGTTCTCAACAGTTTACAATTGGAAAAAAACTACCTACTTAATATGAATATAGTAAAAGAGTACAATTATAAATACGATTGTCATCATTTGCATATCAAACTCATTCCTTCTTCACATTTACTCTAGGCTTTCTCTTATGGGTAACTGATGATGAAAGATTACCATTAGGCCTCCTCTTAGTTAGCTCGGACACACTGTTCTGTGAATTGTTTGTCTCAAAGTTCGGTGGAGTTGTTACCTCATCTGTTTGAGATTCAAACTTCAGAGATGTAAATAAAAGATGTGATATCTGTTAATGAATCATTAATTACGACTGTTTAAATTTATATGAGCATACTTTCCATATGCATTATTTCAATGATATCCACTCATCTATTGCTTGATTAAGTTTAGAATATAAATCTGAGTCCCAAAAAAATGAAAGTAATCTAATAGTTAAAAGTATAATATGTAAAAAAGATGAACCTACTTTTACAAATTGGGATTGTGATAGCTATGTTCTTTCAAATTCATGGTTACTAAGATAACTAAAGCACACTTGGTTGTCAGAGTAATAGGGACCTTTATACTTGCACACTAATCCTTCATCAATAGTTAATTTAACGACTAAGTAGGCTCCCATTTGAGGATCCCTCACTTGAACTAAGAAAAGGGCTTCTAGGTCGATCAATTTTTCTAATTCAGTTGGAAGTGCCGCATCATCTAATTTTTCCTGCATTATAAACATGGAGTTGACATTAGAAAACAAAATGAATATTATTGCTTAAAATAATTATTTTAAATACTACCTCATTTTCCTCCTTCAGCTGCAGTGTTGTTTTTCCTATAACTTGTGTACACTCCCTATCCTAAAGGAGTAGCGCAATGTTTTTTTCATCAACAGCTCTAATCTGTAGTTTATATCTTAGGTTTCCTTTGGTGTCGTATGTGTTGCACTTCTCACAAAGAAACCTTTGTCCCAAAGGTTTGAGTTTCTTGAGACATGTTTTGCATGCCACATAGAACCATTCTCCAACAATTTCTATCCCTACAACTCTACCATTGATCTGAAATTTTCCTACTTGTAAATTTTTGGTTATATATTGTTTATGATAAAATTATATATAATTTGGTAAAAATTATACCTCATTTTCCTGGAGCTCTTTGACTATTTTAAAAATTGCTTTCCCCGAGGATAACTCTTATGTTATGGTTTATGAACTTGATAGTGGTTTTGTTTCAAAGATAGTGGTTTTGTTTCAAAAATAGTAACAACTGTTGGTTGCCCTACGGGTAAATTAAAACACAAATTTTTGGAAACTTGGTCGTTTTAGTTTTATAATTTTAATTCAAAAAACTAAGCAGTTTTAATCTATAAGAGAACATTACTGATTGACAAGGTCAATTATCTCTGCCATGTCTGGGTCAATTATCAGCTTGGTCACATTCCATGTGTTTGATACCTTCAGTTGATCTGTAAAAAAAATGTAAATAAGGCGTAGTTGTAACAATATTAAGTTTTGACTGTCTGTAAGTGAAATTGAGACAACCATACCTCTAAAAATATTGACTCTACAAAATTGAAGAATAACACTAATAGGGTTATGATTAGTGATTCCAAAATAATCACTTAGTTTTGTTGTATAATCTCCCCATAGCATGCATTGAACTCTGTTCTCCCTATAAAATTTAAAACCTGTTACATAATTATTATGAAGAAGCATATCTATGAATTGATTGATATTTTGTATGTTATTACTTTTGATATTCTAGTACAAAGTCTAGGTAGCTTGTCACCTGTCCAAATACTTATTTCTCTCTCACTGATTGTATAGCTGACACCCTTCCAATGATATCTAAAATAAAAGAACATGTTTCTGTTAAAATGAAATTATGTAAACAATGTAGTTGACTTTATATTTATCTACTTACCGATAAGACTTGTGGTAGAAATTGTTGGCAACTCATGAATGGAATAAACTTGAATAATTGGATTGGGAATGCTTCTACTTCTGATTGCCTAATACAGTGTGTGAAATTATTAAAGTACATGACACGCTTGAAGTTTGTTGTTTTCATTTTAAGCTGGTTGTCTGCCACAATAAAGTTTTTCATGTGATACAATTGACCTTCTTTCATTAGTGCCCTGTATTGATTTATCTGACATTCTCTGATTGTTCCGTGGATTCTTTGCCCCTGTAATTGATTAAAATATCAAGTTAAATATGAAGTAGGGGAAACACTATATAATTTGAATGCACATAATTATTGTTGTATAAGTATCACTTACATCCCTGTCATGAAATATACATTCCTAGCTGAAAGCTTCGAGTTTTCTTCCATAAGAAGGTTTTTCGTAAATTCTTACTAACCGCAGTTTTAATGCCCAAGTACTCTTTGACGAGTTAATATCATTAATCAAGCCCCACATTGTCATTCTTTCTTAACTAACATACAAAATTTAAACGAAAATAAAAATAATGGAGACTATATTGACATTAGCACATGCATAAATATATAGAATAAATAATTAGTGGAAAAAAGTGAACCAATTTATGCACAGAATACCTGCAAGACAAACAGTGGAGAGTATGTACATATCCAAGCCGATGAATATTAGCTGCCAAACACCTGTTTATGGAACAGTCTTGCTTATGGGTAGAGATGGCAAAGGGTCGGGTCTGGACCGGGTCCAGCCATACCCAGATCCGGACCCGTTTATATTACCTAGACCCAGACCCGACCCAGACCCATCGGGTCTTAAAAGTTCAGACCCAGATCCAGATCCATCGGGTTTAGCGGGTAAACGGGTCCTAAATGGGTCCGGTTATTTAAAAAAAAATAATTAATAATCTATGCTAATACAAATACATTTATATTTTATATAACTTAATATGTATTTTTTTGTTAAAAAAATCATCTAAGTGAAAAAATAAATATATTAAAATAGTTATATTAACTTTTCAAATGGTGTTTTAATGCTTTTAGTAGAGATGTAAATGGGTCGGGTTCGGGGTGGGTATACCCATATCCGTATCGATAATAAAATCCGTATCCAAATCCCTACCCGTACTTGAATCCATATCTGCTAATATATCTATATCTGTATCCATTGGATATCCGTTAGTCGACGGATTATCCGTTTACCCGTTAATGGATATTATTTGATGGATAAATCTATCACCCGACAGATAAACCCATTTAGAGTTAAGCTCAATGATAATTCTAACTTTAATTTATACTATAATTATTTTAAAATTAAGGGTAAAAAGATAATTATATATCGGGTAAACGGGTACGAATATGGATACGGGTATGGTTACGGGTACGGGTATGGATATCCCATACCCGTATCCGTACTCGAACCCGACAGGTATTTTTTTCCATCATCCATATCCGTTTATCCATATCCGTTGGGCAAAATCCGTCGGATTTCGGGTAAAATCAGCCCCGTTTATATCCCTAGCTTTTAGAATACAATGTTATACATATTATTTATAAAGTAAGTATACAAAAATAAAATTAAAAAAAAATGAATAAGGAGCTTATATAAGATTAAAACAATAATGACAAACATAATATTAGTATGTATTTATATATGTATACATACATACATACATACATACATATATATATATACACACACACACACACGCATATGTATATTAAACGGGTCTGGCGGGTCGGGTTTGGATCTAGAACTGGACCCAGACCCTTACCCTTTAAGGTATATGTAGATCCAGACCCGATCCAGACCCGTCGGGTCCAAAAATCATGGACCCAGACCCTCTAAAAATGAGGCGGGTCTAGCGGGTCTGGGTCGGGTCCGAGACCCATTGCCATCCCTACTTATGGGGATTGTACGTTGGTCGCTTCTAGGCGTTAGATGTTTGAGGTCAGTTGCTCATGTGTAACAATCAAAGGCAAAATCTTGCAGTAAATTATAACCTGACATATGGAAAGTTGTAATTTTTTTTTATCATTTGTATCAGACAATTTACTGTACATGTGTTGCAAATTTAAATATATACTTTAAAATTTATTTGACATGTTCTTGTAACACGTGGCTATGTAGTTTTGGAGGGAAAAAAAATGTTGCAATGTATTCTTCTTTTATATATAGTAAGATTCATTTTGCAATTATTAAGAGTTTCATCACATAGTTGTTACTACATGCTTCACCTTCTTAATAAAATAACATCACTCACCTAAGAAAAGGTAAAGTTTTACACTAGTTTTCTAAATTGCCCTTACATGTATTAACCTTATTAAAGTGAAAATTTAAAAAGTGGTTAGGTATTAACTAAGAGGGTTTAATAAAAATTAGGTATATAATTGGTACTTTATATTGTTTTGTAACTTGTGCGCACAACTTCAAAACATATTTGATTTTGAATCGAATGAGTAATTTTTTGTGAGTTAATAAATTTACCTCAATATTTTAGTTATACCTTTCACTGGAATGTAATATAGTAGTAAATGCATAGAATACAAAATTATAATTTATTATATAAATGGAAATTAGGCTTTAAATTTATTAAAAAGACTTTATTTTTTTTAACAAAAAATTAAATCTAAAAATACTTTATTTTAAAAGCCCATGAGCATTAGACATTATTAATATCCAGTGATTGAAAGTGAAGTCTTAGATATGAGAAATATCTGACAATATTAGACATTAAGAGTATGTTTGATATGACTAGGTGAAAAACTAACCAAGAAACTTTGATAAACTTCTTTTAAAAAATAAAATAAAAAATCAAAGCTTAAAGTAGATTGCTATTTAAACACTATTAAAACTTTAAATAATCTAACAATTAGTTGCAATGATCTTGTTAAACACACGATAAATGTTGTCTATCTTTGGTTCCTAATTAACTCAAATTTTATCATATAGCTAATTATATGGTGTGGTCGTGTGTAACTTGATGACATCAACAATCAATAATTTTTTTAAATAGAATATATTTTACTAAAATTATCGGAAAAATAAAATAGGATTATATCATAATATTCATAAGATTTTTTTTCTCTAAATGGATACACATATTGATATACTTTCGACAACTTTTTTTGCGCGAAATATTAATATATTTATGGTAAAAGGCTATAAAAAAGAAATAATAGCAATGAAAGATTTCTTCCCCAGCCATTTTTGCATGTAACAATCAAAACGATTTCTTCCCCTCTCCCACGCCTATTAGAATTTTGTTAAGGCATGAAATTTAAGTTACTTCAAGGACAATTATAATCAATTTGTAGGTCACAAAGTCAAATATCGCAAACACACTAGATTACTATAGATCTGAAAATACCTATGAGATAAAAGTAGTTGCAACTAAACACAATGCCCATTTCACAAATTAATTAATAAAAACATAAAACTTCCATTATTTGATACAAAATATATTTGTAAAATCCAAAAATCAAGTGCAAATTTAGCATGAATAACTCCAACTAGAAAGAAATTAGAAATGTGAAACCATATTCAAGAACATGACAATTGGTTCATAAGAAATTGGAAATTCATCAATTGAATATACAATTGAGAATCATGAACAACCTGATTACAAGAGGAATGTAGAATGCCACAAAAATTTAGAAAATAGAGGTGAAAGATATTAGGAATGGTGGTGAAATCTTCGATTTTGTAGAATAATTATTAGTTTTATTGGTGAAAGATAAGTAAAACTTTGGTGAAATATATATAAAGAGTCGGTGAAATGTAACTAGATGAATGTTGTTGTTCTTGTTGTTGTTGTTATTATTATTATTATTATTATTATTATTATTATTATTATTATTATATAATATAGCAGTGAAAAATACATCAAACATTGATGAAATTTCACATACAGAGTAGTGAAAGATATTGACAATAGTTTATAAAAGATAAGTAGAATTTTGGTGTAAAATATATTGATAGAGGTAGAATTTAAGTTATTTTGACGAAATATACGTAGAACTTCGATGAAATATACATATATATGCGATGAAAAATATGTATAAAATTCATAAAATATAATTAGATCAATTATGAAAAAAAAGAATGGCCAAAAAAAGTTTAATAGTGATAAAAATGATACAGACACACAATGTGGCGAAAGATATGTAAGTGATTGGTGATATATGCTTGTATCAATATTGATTTTTATAAGAAAAAACAGTGGCAAAAAATATGTTTAATAGTTGTGAAATTTAATTAGGTGTGTAATGAAAAATATTTGTAATTATTGTAAAAGATATGCATAAGATCGGTAATATACTGATATATGCTTAGATCTATGTTGAATTAAAAAAAATAGTCGTAAAATATATTCGGAGACGTAGTGAAATAGATATGTAGTTATGGTGAAAGATATGTAAAGACTTATATTAGTGGAAAAAAAATTTAGAAAAATAATGGTGGAAAATATATTTAATAGTGGTAAAAACGCTTAGGAGCGTAATGAAATATATGTGTAATTATGAGCAAAATTTAGTAGAATTGGGGTGGTGAAAAATAAAAATAATAACGGTGAAAGATAGATACAACAATGGTGTAAGATATATGTAAAATATTTTTTAAGTCAAAAGTATATCAATATGGATATTTATTTGAATAGAAAAATTACAAGAACGTTATAAAATCGAGTTAGCGAAGGATAGATACAGGAATGGTAAAAAATATGTATACATTATTTTTTAAGTCAAAAGTATATTAATAAACATATCTATTTGTAATTTTTTTTCAAAAATATTATAATATTTTTTTAAATTTTTAATAATTCTAATTAAAAATGTTTAAAAAATAAAATAAAATTATAAAAACTGACATCATTATAAAATGACCAAGTTATTCCATTGTTTTTAAAACCTAACCGACCCGATCGGTGAACTGGTCAAATTATCGACTAGATTTTATATATTGATCATTAGAAATTTAAGAACAATCAAAATAGATCGATTAGACTGATCAAAAAATTAATTAAAAATTAATCATATATATATAGTTTAATTTTATTTATATTTTATAATTTTTAATCTAATATATATTATTGATTTGATCAATCTTAACTACGGAACTAACTACTAAATTAATAAGTTAATAATAATACTAATTCAAAATTTAAAACTACGATTTATATTATTCAAATATGTGTCACCCCGTCACACGTTATAGGAATTGGCGAATTGCCTAATTGACGGGCTACAATTATCTAGAGCCCGGTACTGCGGGAATACATACTACTTTGCCTGTGGACCGAACATTAAGTAGTCGAGTAATGGATCTCCAAAATATAAGGTTATTAAGTCAGACTTACGAACTTCATTTTAAATATCATCGCAGGTGATAGGACTCAAAATATAAGGATATAATAAAAATCTAGCGTTCATAGCTCGTCATCTTCTTCGACGACTCTCCTCTCTGTTCGTTTGTCTCCGTCTTTCTTTCTCTCTTTGCTCCTTTTCGACCCCTCGCTTTCGAGGGCTTTATTATTTTGTTTCTTTTTCATTCGTTTTTCCTTTGCATTTTTCTTTTCTTTTGGATTTCTCCTTTTTCGCCATTTCATCTTAACTTTTGAGCTTAATTTTGGGTACGAAACCCTAAATCTGAATCGAAGTAAGAAGCATGCAACAACAGAGGCTGAAGCAGCAGCAAGAAGCCCTGATGCAGCAATCTATCTTACAACAGCAACAATCACTTTACCACCCTGGCCTCCTCGCCGCTCCCCAGGTTCTTTTAGCTCATTATTGTTGATGATTACCTTTCATCTTTTGTTTGCTATTTTTATCGCAGTTTTCCCTTTGAGCTTTTGGGTTTCTGAATCCATTTCGTTCTATCGATTACCCGTCGTTTAGTTTAATTTGCTGTTTGTCTGAATTAGGTTTGATTTTGTTACTAATCAATTCATTGAAGACGTGCATTTGGGTACACTAGAGGGGAGTCTGGAGGGTTGACCCTTGCCCCTTCTACTTTCTCTTTTAATTATTCTAAATTTGACGATTTAGTCTGAAAAAATGCTTCGAGTTGGATGGGCACTTGTCATTTCCTCAAATGATAGTGTTTCGAAAGTCCTACTCGTGTCTATTAACTAAATTAGGACCTGAAATAGTATAATCTGGAATCGGTATTCATTGCACTTTGCTGTTTTATTCGTCTCGTAACCCAGGCTTTCATGAAGCATTGACGCCATTTAATAAGTTATGCTTATTTCGATCAAATTTGTAGACCTTTTCAACCTGGGCAAAAGCTTTTCCTCCTGTGTTATGTTATAGCTATATGTGTTGGCGGAGTATTTCATTACCTTTAGTAGACAAATGTAAATGGTTTTCTGATGGTTGCTCTTCTAGCAGTTGAACTTTATTGGCGCAGCAAAGTGAAATAGGAAATAATATGCGAGCTCTGTTTATATATTCTGCAAGCCACGGCATCTGTGATAGTCTTTGCTGATGTATTTTTCTAGTTTGTATTTAAGGGCATTACATTTTAGTGGGATTGTTAGCTATTTTTTGTGCTATTCAAATTTCACCATTATCTGGACAGGTTTTTAGTTGTAAGAAAGGGAGAAGGCTTCTCTCTTATACATTGGCCTTATACATTTGTTCCCTTTTCTCCTCTTGATAACGAAGTTATAAGGATTCTTGTGTTTTTCTCATCCTTAATTGTTTTAAGGCATCTCGCAATATAGAGTTCAGGATGTCATTTCTTCTTGGATATATGTGCTTGCAAGTTTGATAAGTGACCATGAATTAATGGCGAAATTGAAGGTGCAAACAGAGTGAATGCTGGAACTTGCAAGCTCTTGTAAATTTTATTGAGGGAGAGGCTGAGAGAGTGATCCATGATTGGGTCTGTTAGTTGTTGAAACTGTAAATATTTGACCGCCATTTTTTACTATAGTACCTCCATCAGTTCATCCTACCATGCTTCTTGCTTGTGTTTGAAAGCTATTGAATCTGGTGTAGAGACTTTTTTTTTTCCATTCATAGGGGCTTCTCTTTCTTCTTTTTCTTTGTTTCTTTACATTTTTATTTTGCAGATAGAGCCTATCTTGAGTGGAAATCTGCCTCCTGGCTTTGATTCAAGTACATGCCGCAGTGTGTGAGTGCCCTATAGATTTTATTTTTTCCTTTTCCTTTTTTTCTTTTTACTCCCATTGGTTTTTTATTCCTCTCCATTACTGTGCTTCTTTTGTTCCCATATTAATTAGTCTGTGCCTAGACTGTTTGCTGAAAGTTTTCAGCGGTCCATAATATTTTAAAGTTTTATCAACAGTGGTATCTCCCTCTTCCTCTGATCCCTTTGGCATTGGGACTGAAGTATGGCATTATTCTGATAGTCTTTAGCAAAACATTTTTTCTTATGACTTTTGACGTTTGGATACTGGAATACTCAAGTCCTGGATTCTCTCCCTTGTCATGAAGCTTCTCCTCCTCTGGGTATAATTGCAGGTATGTGGGAAACATTCCTCCTCAGGTTACTGAACCGCTACTTCAGGAGGTTTTTGCTAGCACTGGTCCAATTGAAAGTTGTAAACTGATCCGAAAGGATAAGGTCAGTACATAATTTTGCTTTATATTTTTTCTCCAAGCCATTTCCCTTTCTTTGTTCAATACTTGGCCATAATAACATCTCGTTTTCTATGCTGTCGACACTCCATAGTTTAGGATTTAACTGGATTTTGAAATCACTAACAGAAATCCAAATGATTGCTTTTGCAGTCGTCTTATGGGTTTGTGGACTACTATGACCGTAGATCAGCTTCTGTGGCTATTGTTACTTTAAATGGACGCCATCTGTGAGTATAGATTCAAGAATCCTTCTGTGGATTTTTTCTGCAGAGCTTCTGCATCTAACTGGTATTGCATGGCAGGTTTGGACAACCAATCAAGGTTAATTGGGCATATGCAAGCAGTCAGAGAGAAGACACATCAAGTATGTAGTTTCACGGTTTTCCATCTTTGCATGTTGCACCTGTATCCTTAAGGCTGTTTTGTGTTGTGTTTATGACCTTGACACTTCACTCTGTTTGGCAGATCATTTTAATGTGTTTGTGGGTGATCTGAGCCCAGAAGTCACTGATGCTACTTTGTTTGCTCGCTTCTCTGTGTACACAAGCTGCTCGTAAGAAAACCCTCATCGCTACCCTTATTAGTTTACTGTTCAATAATAGTAGCTGTAATAAATTTTGTGCTTGTCCACTATATAACTTTTATTTGCCATTTTGTGTGGGTTCAGAGATGCTAGAGTTATGTGGGATCAGAAGACTGGCCGATCCAGGGGTTTTGGATTTGTTTCCTTCCGTAGCCAACAGGTATTATATGTTCTTTTCTTCTGTTATTTCCGTTGAATAATTATGCCTTCCTTTCAGTTTCTCATATTTTTTTTCGTTCATCTGTCAGGAAGCCCAGAATGCAATAGATGAGCAAAATGGTAAAAGTCACTTCATTTGCACTTTACCAACAGTTATTTTAGAGCACCCTTGCTTCTAAATTCTTTTTGCTAACCCTCATGTATCCATCTACAAGTTCCTTTCTGCAGTTTGATATCCAAGGAATGAATCAATTTGTTTGATTATCTATAGAAATAGAAGTAGGCCGGAAAATTTAGGCTTATCCTGTCTCCAGTCTTCCCTGGTCTACCCCCGTCATTTCCCAACACCCCAACTTTGGGCAAATTATTCCAACTGAAGGAAAATCCTAGTTGATGACTTATATCCAACCCTGGGTGTTCTGCCCATGCCATTGGGACATGCTTGGCATGAAAGTTGCTTGGAAATGTTAATTTTTTATTTCTCTTTCAGCCTTACGAATTTTTCTTTTATTTCTGATTCTCTATTGCAAATGTATGAAGGTAAGTGGCTTGGAAGCAGGCAGATCCGATGTAATTGGGCCACCAAAGGTGCTGCTTCTGGTGATGAGAAGCAAAGCTCAGATTCAAAGAGTGTTGTTGATCTGACAAATGGAGCATCTGGTTAGTACTACCTTTATGTACTATATAGAAATATATTTGGCATTAATACCTACTTGATGCAATTATAGGCTGGGGGTTGTAGTCAGTCACATAGCTACCTAATTCTGGGTTTGATTAATAAACATGATGAGTAGGAAATTTCCTCATCTAATAGCTATTCTTGAGCTGTATGCTACTTTAATGCTATTATTATTGATGTCTGGTGAATGAAGATCTCTATGAATGAAATACAAGTAGTAATTGAGGTAGAACCTTATATTCTTTGACTCTTTGGTATAAGGTATAGTTATAATTAGAGGTTTCCTTCCATCTATTTTAGATGGAAGACTTCATAACTTGTAGACTTTCCTAATTGACATGTGCTGCTCAATATGGTTTAAGGAGGGATCATTTCACATAAATGCATTATTACTTTTCTGTTAATGTGTACTTGGTGGTGTTAGTTTTCTTTTTGTGCTGTCCAATTTTTGCTCGTGGGTTAATGATTTTTGATGGCATCCCATGGCACTTTTCCTGGGTAACTTACTGGAGCTAATTGTTTGTCTACATTTTGTCTTTTCACCTGGTGCAATAGTAATTTCTTAGGACCGGAATGTGTTTGCTTTTAGGTTTCTCTAAATGGTGCTTCCCTTTAGTTTCTTTCTGGAATTGATTGTTTGTAAACATTCCCCCCCCCCCTCCTTATCTGCGTACCTGGTGTGGCATATTAAACTTCCCAGGGCTGAAATTTGTTCATGATTCTTTGTGTTTTTGTTATCAGGACTGAAATGTTGTCATGTTTCTTTTTGTGTTTTGTGTTATCTGGGCTGTAATGTCTTCATGTAAAATTTCTCCATACTTTCCTGTAAGATTAGCTTCTCATAGTTATCTGCATTGTTAGCTTTGGTTTCCTATTTTCTGTTGGTGGTAGGATCTACTGTTGGCACTGTGTTCAAGTGGAGCTCAAAAGTAAGAAGCTGTGATTTTTACCCACTTTATGAATTGTCCTTGCATGAATAGCTCTCCTATATCATCCCAGATTCTCAATGGTGGTCATGCTGACAGCCTTTTGGCTTTTTTTTTTAAAAAATAAAATAAAATAAAATTTCCTCACAAAGATGTGGTGGCAGAAGACATTTGATATGATGAACAAATATCCCGAGTGTTATTTGAATGTTCTGAACTCTGAAACCTTTTAAGGTGGCATTACCAGAGCAGATTTGAATGTTCCTGTCTTTCACCTAATCACCTGGGTTTGTCAAGATCTTGTTCTCCATCTGTATTGCACCTTTTCTTGTTAGAATAGCTCGATGTGGATTTTTTTTCTTCGCTAATTTTTTTGATCATCTGTACAGAAGCTGGTGAGTGCTGACTCTTGTGATTTTGTACTGCAGAAGGACAAGAAAATACCAATGAAGATGCTCCTGAGAACAACCCTCAATACACCACTGTTTATGTGGGCAATCTGGCCCCAGAGGCAAGTTCCCATCTTTCTCATTTTCCTCTCTATGGTCCAGAAAGAACTCATCGTTTGTCTTGCCGACTTGGACCTCTTTATGTCAGTAACTGGCTGAATAATCTGTCAAGCATTTAGTTGAAGAGAACCATTATATTGATTGGCATTTATTGTTATATTTTAAGGGTTCTATCATTTATTTATTTGTAAAGATGATGTGTGCCTGTCATTTAGTTGGTTGTGCAATTGCTCTGGTGGTTGCCAAAGAAGTTGAGGAACATTTTGATTGCCATTGCAATCCAGTGAAAGCTGCAAGCAATCTGTTGGAGAAGGATTGTTTTGAGTTGTATTTTTTGAGTTTACTGGCAGCGAAATGCAGCATGAAGGGTTGTTTTAGCTTAAGTGGAGCATGGAATTGCGGCTGTGACATGTGTAATAGATCACTCAAAATGGACGTTTTTAACTTGTCATGGGCTTCTTTATTTTCTAAATTAAAGTCATACAGTTCTGTGAGCTGGAAGTAATATGGCTCTTAATGTGTGATCCTGATTCATGTGGGGTGAGGAGTTGCTGCTGTAACATGTCATAGCTGTGTTAGTTGTTTGTTGAGCTTCCAGCTGATTGAATTTGTGGTCGACTTGTCAATTCCCCAGCTGTCCTAGCTCGTTTCTGCATTATGCGACAGTAATGTGTGTTTGGCTGTTTGCCTAGTGATTAAGCACTTACACCTTGGATATTGTGGAAAATCCTATTTGTCTGCAAGCCTTGACCTATGTTTCTACTCTGGATCGTTTCTAATGTGCTTTTTCGTATTTCCAGGTTACATCCCATGAACTGCATCGGTTTTTCCATGCCATTGGTGCTGGTGTCATTGAGGATGTCAGGGTACAAAGAGATAAGGGCTTTGGTTTTGTCCGATACAGCACACATGACGAGGCTGCTCGAGCAATTCAACTCAGCAATGCTAGGATTGTTTATGGCAAACCCTTAAAGGTAACGTTATTTGGTGAACATGCATGTATGTTTCTCCTATGAAGGTTGAATTTTTGAATAGGTTGGACTTCTTTGTCGTCTTAATTGAGGTTGTGTCAAAATTACTTGTCTACTCTATTGCATGATTGGCGGTAATTTGGAGGCCAGGGTGATGCTGTTCCTGCATCAGTTTTATTGCAAAGTATTAATGTGCGTGTTTGTTGCTACAGTGCTGCTGGGGCAACAAACCAACTCCACCAGGGACAAGCTCGACCCCACTACCTCCTCCGAGTGCTATTAGTCAGATGCCAGGTATCTCTGCTGCAGACTTTGCTGCATACGAGCGACAACTTGCGCTGAGTAAGATGGCTGGTGCACAGGCTGCTCTGATGCATCCCCAAGCCCAGCTGCACATGAAGCCAGGTGGGCTGGGGATGGGGATGGGGATGGGGACTGCTGGAGCTAGTGCCGCCATGTATGATGCTGGCTACCCCAATGTTGCGGCATATTATCATTAAATTAAAAATAGTTGGCGACCCATCTTTTAGTTTTGTAGCCCCACCCCATCACCACTCCTTCCCCTGTATACTTGCCGACCTATGAGGTTTTAGCATCCACCGTCACTGCATTGATCTTCTCTTTTCTTGCCCGCGAAATATTATGCTATAACCGGTGTTTTGTGCTAGTTTTATACGCATCTGATTGTGGAGGGTGTTCGTCATGTAATTCGTCCTCACCCGCACTTTTTCTTTCTTCAAATCGCTTTTTGTTACATTTACCTTTTTCTTGTATAATATGTGGGATATAATTCTGTGTTAGGATTTTTCAGTACAAGACTGCCGATAAATTTATCATGTATGAGTTGCTTTTTTACGCGTTTCTATATACATTGTGCCAGAAAAATGACCAACGACTTTCCAAATTTACTTATATGTTATTTTAAATTTTGACCTCAATTTTCACGAGTAAAAATATATGTAGAAAAACTTGTTTAGGGCATGAAACTGCTCGTGTCCGCTCCGATATTCGAGTAAGCTGTAGGTTAAAGGTTTATGTGATGCGGGGTTGTCGTAGTTGGCCCTCATAATCGAGTAATTGACTTCTTTATTCTATTCAAAGTCACTTATTTGCTAAATTCAATACAAATATAACAAATACCCATCAGAAAAAGGCCCTGGTTTTGGGCTAAAATATTTTCTTAAAACAAGCCTGAGACTTCTAAGAAGCTGCAAACATCGAAGAATCACCTACTCTTATCTACTGAATTATGGAACTTATTTCAAAATATGCCCGAGATTTACAAAAGGACTAGAAAATTGTCTGCATACATTGTCTAAACCAAACACTTTATCCTACCATCTAACCAAAATGATCCAAAACACCCCCGCCCTAGGCATGCCCCCACAATATTTGAAGCTTCCTTTGTTAGAAATTCCCACAAATATCACTGCACCTGAAATGAACTAAAGATGCGCTGAAGAGTTACAATGTCTACAACCTCCATGTCATTAGTTGGAACACATGAAGGGTCATAGATAGTGGAAGAATTAATGTACGAGACTATATGAAGGGATGGAGGAGCAATCCAAGCTTTGCATTGTTCTCAATGTCATAGCTTGACTCAAATCTTTTTCAGATTATTATCAAGGTTAATGAGTGTTGTAAAAGTTAAAACTCTCTAGTTACCGAGAATGTCTAGAGAGAGTCTCCTTGTGCAACCCTCATCCTTAAACCCATCACCCTTTGTCGATCTTCTCCCTTTAAGTGATTGATGTTTTTGTTGTTCGGAAGATGAAGAGAGGGTGCAATTGAAGATTCAATTTTGTAAGATTTGGTTCAACTTTAGAAGCATAAAGGGTAGTTTGGGGGGGCAGCAACAAACACTTTGGTGAGAATAGAGTAGTGGCTCATTGGGTGAATTAAGATAGAGCCTTTCTCAAGAACCAAGTATCATAGGAACAATTTGAAGGAAAATGAACCAAGGTAGCCCCCGGGTAGTCGTGTCGACTCGGGGTGTTACAAAAAAAAAGAGATGCCTTATTATAATCTTAGGTTCAATAAAAAGAAAGTATCTGCGTACATAAATTGTGCTAATAATTGAACTAATGGAACAAATTGAACTCATTTAACTTATTACAACTACAGCCGGTTCATCTCAACTTATTCATAAATGAACAAAGCTTGAACAACAAAATATATTTAAGGATTTCTAATAAAAAAAGCTTGAACAATGGGGAGTTTGGTTTGATTTGATTTGTTAATAGTCATTCTCACCCAAAAATATTATAGATAAGCGAGTAGAGTGGTGGACTCCATAGTATGGGAAAACACTAAATTGATTGATCGGAGTTTGGCAGATTTCACTAATGGCCCTAGGTAGGTAGGTACAACTTATAGGAAGATGATGGAAGATAGGGTGTTTGGAGTGAGTATTCGTTCTCTCAAGGGATTGAAGTACCTCCTAACCTTTCATTCAAGGATGAGAGAGATGTTGTGCTTAACGATAGGGTGGATTGGCTGAAAGTTGGTATGAAGGCCTCTGAATGTACTTTAATGCCTTAGCGACTTCTTCTCGTGGGGAGGTTATCATTAGATGCTATAGGATACCTCTTCATGCTTGGACCTATGGGAACTTTTGTATAATCGGATATATTTGGGCGATAATGATTTTGTTTGAAAGGGAAGCAACAATGATAAAAAAGTTTGGATAGTTGCAACATGGAAATTACTACAAAATCTTTGAGCCAAATGGATGATGTGTTTGAGCTAGAAGTTTGGAGGGGGGAATTGTTTCAATTCATATGGTAGGAAGACATTTGAAGAGATTCCTTAAGTTTTGATGACATGTTTCAAGCAAAAACTAGTGGAATAGAAAAGGATTCTACACTAATGATAACCCAAATCCCCATATGGAGACAACAAAATCTTTGGGAGATCAAAGGATTACCAGGATAATGTTTTTACATTAGATCACATAGAATTCCCTATTATTGGTAGCCAACAGTTTCTTTCTATGGAGAATAGTGGACTGCTCCCACCAATTCTTGAGCAATAGTACCTTGAAATCCCGTCAAATTTTTGGGTTCCTCTCCCTAGGGTATAGATAAGGGTATCAAGTCTATCATGATATTAAAGGAGCACATACACCATAAAGCTTCAACTTTTGAAAATCCTAGTTCTGAAAATAAATCTTTTGTCCCTCCATTCGCATCAAGTTCTAGGTTGGATACCCCACTAAGTTTTGAAGGGGCGATTACTAAAAGTGTCTTAGCCAAAAGAGCTAGTAGAAAGAGGGCCTTCTTCTTAAAATCTAGATGATTCCATGTTATTATCCTAGCATTCAAATGAATCAACTTGAGATATGGCTTCTCGTTGTTAGACAAGGGGCTAGAGAATGGTAGTCTATGTGTCGAATTTAGCTATTAAGATGGGAATTAACTTCAAAAAGTGAAAAAGAAGAGGTGATAACCATAGTAATGAGACTTCTGGAGGTGGAAAGATAGGAGTGGCAGAACATGGTCTAACTTGCGGATGGACTTTTCCATATATGAGTATCTATACCTGTTTCCATAGGATGTGTTGCAAAGGAATGTTAGAAGCTTACGTTCCCAATCTAAGGGGGTGCTTTGAAATAAATAATTTTTGATGTTAGATTGGATTTGGTCTATATCCAAGATTCCAAACTAAAGTTATTCGATCACAAGGTCCAACTTGACGTCCTTGTGTGCATGGTAAGGTAAGATGGGTGTGGATTTTAGGGTAAGTTATCCAGGAGTCCAAACTTGGGCCTTAAGAAATTCTACATTGGCTAAAGTAGATTTGAGTTTACTCTTAGCTTTTAGCTCAACCACTTTAGCATCAAGGGATACCATTTCAGCTTTCGAGGTTGATTAGTCACCTTGAAGATCTTTACATTCTTTCTTTATTGATCGAAAGTGGTTAGCATTTCTTTAAAACCTATCAAAAAATTTCTTCCTTTTGGATAGTTGTTGTAGGTAACATCAAAACAATTATTTATTAATCACCTTACATTTGACCCCTATACAATATAAACAACTTATGACATACCTAGAGGGAGAAGATTAAGTCAGCCCTCAAAAGAGTTGTCATATTATGAGAATTAAGTATCTCTTTATCCAGACCAAGCATTATGGCCTTGGACAACTCAAGACAAGTAATGTCATCTAGGTTATTGTTGAATAAATAATAGTTGCCAGGCATGGTTAAAGTGGCTTCTTCATCTTCAATGGAGACTCTGGAACCCTTTTCACACAATATTTTTCTTGAAGGGAAATAATATTAGTTGAGAATAGTAGTTTAGTAACCCCAACATTAGTACCCTCTAGCCCACAGGCTTCTTTTGTTAGGTCATCGACACTTGTACTAGCCTATACCTTTGGGGAGGGAATAGTGCTAGTTTCAACATTTGTCTATGTTATCCCTTCAGTTTTTGGATTTTCATTCATATCTTCCTCTAAAAGTACTATAGTCTCTCTAACCATTATAGAATATTGGAATGCAAGAGGTTTAGAATGTTGGAAGGTACAATATATCATGGGTTTGTGGAGACATGGTAAGGTAATATGGGTATGGAACAAGATAAAAGGTTGCACTATAGTTTTGTGCATAGGTTGGAATCAATATAAAATGTGTGTGTCTAATGATATAGTAAAAACAAATTGGATAGCCATTCAAGGTTTAGGGTCTATAAATTTTAGCTATTGTGTCATTAATGTCTATGGGTCGTGCAATGAAAATAGAGGAACTAATATGGGGATTGAGATCTCTTCCTTTTGAGATGTGGTGTGGTTATAGCTGACACATAATTTAAACCCTCTTATAGTATGGGTACATAAGGGTATCGTTCTATATCAAGAATTGAGATGACTTACCTCTATTTAACTTGCTCACAAATAATAAAAATAAATAAATAAAATCTCTAAATCATACAAAATAAATAATAAGATGAACACAATTGTGGGATTTTTTTAATTACAAAATAATAAAAGTAATAAATAAAATAAAATAATAAAAATAATAGATAACTACAAATATGATAAACGTGATAGGGAAATTGAAATTTACCACAAGATTAGATCAAAATATAATAATAATTTATAAATTATTTTTTAATTGTGAGAAGGAGATCGACCAAGTTGTAATCCAAAAGTAGATTTATACACCTTATATTACTTTCTTGAAATAATTAATATGACAAAGCATCAATATTAAATCCTATTAAATACTAGCAATATAGTAGCAACAAGTAGCTTCTATATTTAACTAGATTCAAAGCATTAAGTACAAGTGGAAGGGTTTCGATCTAAGTACTCATACTGGTACAATAAGAATCTCTAGTTGTATTTCTCTCCTTTGACTCACAACATAGAACTATTAGGTAAATTGTTATATAATCTAGCTGCATTTTATATATAAATTTTTTAGCATATTCATATAGCCACCTAGCAAGCATACAATCCTACATACTGTCACTATAAGGAAACCAGAACAAGGCATGCACCATATAAATTATACTTGATAGAATAACATATATAAACAATAACAATTAAAATAGGGTCAAAGAATATTATCATAAAATAAAGAAAAATATCTCAAACCATAGTCTAGGGTTTTAATCTATTAACCAGCAATAAATAATTAGTTAACCATAATAATCAAATTAATTACACAAAAATATATATTGGAAATAGAGAAAAAATTAACTGAAATTAATTATGGATGAAAGTTCAGCAATTTATTCAGATGAAATTAATTAATTTCATCTAAAATAAATTCTTTGGTTTTATTTTCTCTTTCTTTCTCTTCCCTGACTTGACTTTTAGTGTCTATTCTCTCTCCTTCTTTTTCTTTTCGGCACCAACCTGAATAGTTTTTTTTGATGTGGCTGATTCTCCCCTCCTTTCGTCGCCACTACTCCCTTATCTCTTTTTTTCTTTCCTCTTTTCTTTGGCTAGTGAGTCACGCCTCCCAGTGCTGACTGCCTCACCCGTCTCTCTTTTCGTGTGCCTGCTGCTCCCCTGGCGCATGTCTTCTTTTTCTTTTTCTTTCTTTCTCCTTGTCTTTTGTGCTAGCTTCAACTCTTCTCTTTTCTCTCTTTATCTTTTTTCTGCTGTTGTACTTGTTGGGCCTTTGCCCCTATTTCTTTGATCTTCGACCATTGGTCCTTTAGGCCTTTGGTCCAAATGAACCAAAACCTTATTTATTTATTTATTTATTTTTATTTTACCTATAAAATAACATAAAAACGTTAATAAATGATCTTATAAGTTAAATTCATTTATTTTATATCATTTTGGCTCAAATAATAAAATATATAATATTATTATCACTTAAGCATAAATTATAATTATTCTCATATATTACCTAAATAAAATACCAAAAACTAAGAATAAAAGGGTATAAAATATATTAAAATATATACTGATCAAGATATTGTTGGGGATCCTTATGTGGTCATTGAAGACTTCAATAAAAAACTTGATGTGATGGAGAGAGATGGAATGCGTTCAAACACTTACAATGTGGTAGAGTTGTTTGTAACACTCTCATTTTTATAATCTTTTTTTTTAATCTTTTCAAAACAGTTATGTGGAAGCCAAAAATGAAACCATAGGGTGTCATGCCTCATCTAACGTAGAAAATATACTTCATATATAAGACTAAATACTAGATTCTATAATGATTTAAGATTATGAAACAAAAAAGAAGGATAAAGACAATGGAAAATAGAGGATATAAAAGTTTAAAGGAGAGATCTAGAGGGTCATACACTATTACCCACCTAAATAAATGCTCATCATCGACATCACATCAAAAGTATCAACCAAAAATTACATGCAAAATGAGACAACATTTGCTTGTGATAATAAGTAGGTGCTCGTAAAATAATCACACTAATACTTGTGTACTAATTAAGCTAAACATTACATTTATAAATTAAGGCATGCATAACACATATAAATCATATAACGAGATAGATATTATATATACATGTACTAATCATGTTACAATAAGACTTAAGATAGATTGTATTAGAGATCCTACCTAGGATATAATGAAATTCCAATTACTCAATTACTTGAGTTCAATGACCCCATTATTCATAATTGGTAGAACGGTATCATGACATAATGCCTTTTCTAGGGCATAATGCACCTGGGAACCACTATTTATATTTGGTGGAATGGAATATGACATATAACTCATTCTTAGACAAAACCTTCATGGGGAATATAAAATTAGACTCATAATGTTTAAGTATAACAACCCATATAAGCCTGTGGATAAAAAAAATATAGAGTAAATCTAGGGCAACTTTGGTTATTACAACAACTAGGAATCACGAGTATCGCAACAACCCAAAAAAATAAACAAATTTAATTGTTACAATGATTCTAAATCTCATGATCTCCCACTTTAATTATCAGTATCTTATTAACTAATATGAACAACATGGTTATACTTCACACTTAACGAATACTACTTGATTACTCTCATTAATAACACTTCCACTTATCACTTGAAATACCAATTATTAGTTATTGCTAAATTCATACTAATAATTGTGTACAATTACTAAAACACTTATAATTATTCCATAATTACATAAATTAATCATGCCATAAATACATAAGAATATAATAAGACACAAGGAAAAAAACAAAGACAATTGAAGACATTACACTAGTGAGGATACCATAATGCTCTTATAAAACCTTAATTCACAATCAACTCATTATTTCACCTATAAGACTTATCAAACTTAATACAACACTCCAAATTATCATATTAAGTGCCATAAAATAGCTTTAAAATCTAACATTTTACACATAAAATGCCAATTATATCCCTAAGATTTCTATACATATTTTAATCCATTTTCACATAATATTAATACTTGTGCTACTCATGAATTAATATATCACACTTATAATATTTTAACCCAAATAACACCATACACCATTAAATTTCTAGAAATAACCCAATATGACTAAAGTGCCCTTATTTCACCTAATCACCTCAAAACTTATTGTTATCATACCTTAATCCACACTCAATCAAACTCTATCATATTATATATTAAAATTTAAGTAAGAACATTAAAAAAATACTGTGACATTTTAATTCCCACAAAACTCACTAATTTTTACAAAATACCCCTAGATCATTTCCACCTAAAAACTCCCAAAATATAATTTTCACCAAAATTAACCAATTTCACATGTAATCTCCCACAATATATTAAAAACTTAAATATGTAATTAGCTTAATTTAAATCATCCTAAAAGCACCATAATGTCCACATGGCCGAAACACCCTAGTCTAAAACACCACAAAAATCAACCCTCAACTTATTTATCCACAATAATACATAAATGCATAATAATACGCTTAGCACGATGCTTATTAAAAATAACAAAAAAAATATCAATATGCTTGAAAGTTAAGGACAAATCCTAGAATGGTCTAACATGGAATATTTCATATAAAATCACATGAGATCATAAAATCATAATTGATATATGAATACAATCTTATTTAATCTAAATCATGAATTTGACAAAACAGAGGTTGCTAACATGGTATTCAAATTAAAATAACACATATATATGCCCAACTTAATGAGATGTATCGCCTTACATGAGGCATGCTAGTCTTTAAGCAAAAATAAGTACTTCTAACCATCACTTTCACCACCTAAGCTCGATTGCCTTCAAACCATAACAACAACAAAGTATGAATAAAAAAGAAAGGGAAAATGATAAGGAAAGAGAATGGAGGGCTTGAACTATAAGATATCGATGAGGAGGAATAAAGGAAAACCACATCAAGATGCCACTAATAATCAAGAAGACAATGGTGCAATGCTACGAGGTTGTTGTGGAAGGCTGAAGGTAGGGAAAGGTGGAAGAGAAGTGAGGATAAATAGGTCAATAGAGAAGTAACAACCCACGAAAGAGATATTATTAAAAAAATATATATTTAGCATAAATAGGAGATAAAAATCCATAGGTAACCAAGTGAGGTTAGGTGGTTCTTGTATTATGCACTACAAGGATTCAAACCTAGAAAAAAATAATATAAAAGGTTGAGAAATGAAGTTGATAGAGGCATTGGAATTAAGCAATAGGATTACCTCATATAACATCAATACGAGGTAAAAAATGGGGGAAAACACAACAAAAAATCCATGAAAAAAACTAGTAGCATTATTAGGAAGGGGAGTTACGGAGGTTGATAAACAAATAAAATCTGAGAAATAAATTTGAAAGAATGGTGAACAATCTGATGTAGAAAGACGATAGAGAAGTGAGATGAAATGAAGTTGTTGAGTTTGATAATGTGTGTGCGTGGAATGAAAAAGACATGAGGGAGTGTTTATTTGGAAAAGGGCATGATAAAGGGTCTAGAATTAGGTAATTTATTACATGAAATCAAAAGCATGGGTGGGTTGATTAACTTGCTTATCACTTGATTGAAATGGTTAAAAGTGTAAGCGCTTGAAAGGACAAAATGCATGATCAAAGTATTCTTAACCAAATTTTTTGTTAAATAAAGTCAAATGGAGAAGAAATATGATTAAGATATAGTTAGGGGTTGATTAGAATCAAAAGAGATAGTCAAATTTTTAGTTACAATTAAATTGATAAATTAAATCGTAAAGAATACCCAAAAATATTTACTATAGAGAAAAATAATCAAACAAACACTGAAAGTTATAAAAATTTGTGGAAAGGTGTGAAATAATTTTAAGAATCTAAATATATAAAAATATTACATATCATAGCTAGTTTGAAGCTTGAAATGAACAAAAATGGAAGAATCATGTTATCTATGAAAACACATTTTTTTCACAAATGGACAAAATAAACAATAAAGAGTCTAAATGAGTACATGTTGATGTGAAAGAATTTTAGAAAATAAACTATGTAAAAATATGTGAATTTAGATTTATTTTTTTTGCAGCCTAAATAGATTAAAATAGATAAAACAACAATATTTTTTTTAATTGCATAAATGGACTTTAGAATGTCACACCTATTTAGAAGGAACAAATGAACTAAATTGGGACAAAGAGAGTTGTTAAGATATGAAATAATTTTAGAATGAGTTAAAAATTTTGGATGAGTAGAAAATATGTGAAAAATAATTGAATTGGAATAATTACCAAAAATGAGACTTTTTGCAAATGAATTAAATAAATTTTAGAAGGCTTGGATGTAATACCCCAAAAATTATTGCTGATTTTTTATTTATTTTGAGGAAGTATAATAATAAGATAAACGGGTATTATAACCATACTTGACATAGATTCAACTTACTGTACCGTTCTTATAACGAATACACAACAAAACCTTTACAACTTCAAATATGATAAATAAGAGAATGAGTGGAATCTCATAAACTTAGATAAAATTTTGGAGATAAAACTTTGAGTACAATACAAGCAAAATACAACAAAAGTAATTTAATGGAACTAAGAGACTATAAGCTATCCTGAAAAAAGCTAGCTATCATATAACATTGACTCTATGCTCAAACCCAAATAGATAAATCACTCCTTTAATGGAAGTGCATCATTGTACCAATCCCATTTTTAGGATTTAAAATTTTTATTTAAAGAGTTAATTGATGAAGCTGAAATAGTAAAAATGCAAGGTTTTACCGCCATACCTGGTATAAGTTTGATTTTTTCTATCATTATCATACTAAGTGCTAAGGATAAATTTTGCTCTACTTAAATTAATAACACAATTATAAGAATTAAACTAGAGATAACAAAGCATACTAATATCATTTTGATAAAATAAGGGTCAACGATTACAAAATCTAGCTAAAAGAAAATACATAAGGGCATAAGAGTCCAAAAAAATTAGGATCAAAGATACTAGGTAGGACACCAGGTAGTCCTGACTCTCAATCCAAAATACTAAGTTTCAACTGATCTCACAAGCTAATCTACAAGGACCACTACCTATTGAATAAGACGGGCCTTATGAAGTGGAACCCATAGGTATAACAGTTTTGAGTAACTTATTATATTAAACTAACATGAAAAGCTTGTATGGAATACATAAAAGGCATCACCATAGGAAATTGTATAAAATATTAAAACCTACATGCGATGACCCAAATATGATAATCACATCAGTTAAAAAATGATCATCAAAGCAACATACTACTCATGCCCATTCATTTAAAACATAATGAAACTTATCAACCAAGCATCCAAGGAATGCTCTATGAAGTAATGATTAGAACCAATATCAACCCATAAACCATAACATTCACAAAATCTCATATCTCAACCTCAATACCAATAAAATCTATAACACCATGAGCATGGCTTAAAGGCAACTAGCAAACACGGGTAGGTGTGAAAGCTAATACCAAACCACAGGTAGACACAGTTGCTACTACCGAACCATAGTTTGACACAAAAGCTACTATCAAACCATAATTAGGCCCGAAAGCTACCATCGAACCATAGGTAGGTACAAAGGCTATCATCGATCATCACGAAGCACAAAGATTATTACCAAACTATAGGTAGGCATGAAGGCTAATACTGAACAAATCTAATAACAATTTTGAACCAAAACAATTATTTTCATTTTTATTTACTTGAGGGTAGTTCATATAAAAAAATCTGTAATACCGGCACACAAAGGTAACACAATATTCTACCAACTATCAACCCATGGACACTAAGGTACCCTAATCGCATTGGCACCTGAAGGAAGCACAATACTATACTAATAAGGAAACCTAATCCATAAGTATACATACCCTCTAAAAAGTTCTCATAGTTAAATAAAGTAAGATATAGGGCTTAGCTAAGGCACTAAGGTACACTAGTAAAAATATATAACCAACTATGGACCAAAACACATCTTTAGGGTAGCGATCTCTAAAGAGTCTCCATTCTTGATCTTGAGGTCTTTTACTTTGATTATTATTGCTTTTTTAAGGTGACCTTGAAATCAAATAGTACATCGATAGATCTAATTTATGTAGTTAACCATTTTTACTTATTACCAATTATTCAAGACGTAAACAAGGTCAACATTAAAAATATATCCAAACTAAACCTAAACCTAAAATAAAATACACCTATTTCTATCCTACATTTTACTTGCCTAAACCTTACCCTCTGCGCACCCTATTCTCTTACCTATGTCGTGCTAAATTTCTTATGCCCCAACCATTTTCCTATCTTTCTCTACTTCTCATGTAACACATCACCTAACCCTTCTCTGCATACATATATACATACGCATACAACCTCAGAACCCTCTCCTTCTCCCCCTGCATTTTTCTAGACGAAAAAACATCCTTCTTCTTCCTACGCAACCCAACTTCTTCCCCCAACCATCTCCTGCTTCCCCCGCTTTATCTTGTTTGGTTCCCCGTAGCCACCTCCACCATAGCGACAACAATCCAGCCTCTAGCCAGACACAATCCTTGTAACACCCCCAAAATTCACTACTGAAAACTTTCGTTTTATTAAAAGATAATTGCGGAAGCAGATAAATAAAACGTGAACTTTGGGAGTATTACCGCCACACTTAGTACCAGACCGGTTCACTCATAGCGTTCCAGTACCAAGTGCTAAGGCTAAGAAAATGAAATACAGCTTGAAAGAAATTCAATACACACAAATCAGAGTAGCGCATCAAATCATTTATAAGAATAAAATCTACCAACGGTGGTTACAGTAACACATAACATTAAAACCAGAAATTTAAAGAGAAAGAGAAAACCCTAACGATACCGGATAACTCCTTACTCTCTTTCCCGTAGCCCACTTGAGTAGCACCTGAAAATACCTGCAAGGGCACTGCCCATTGAATAGGCAGGGGCCCCATAAAGGGAATCCCTTCAGTACTACGGTACTGAGTAACCCTTTAATACCACACTTAAAGACAGGCCCGCATACGACACACAATGCAAGCCACACACATATAAATAATGAGAGATGCATACATAACAATAACAAACATAATACTTTATAAGTTACGATCGATACTTTGGGCCTTAAGCCACGTCATAGTGTAATATCAATACATTCGGGCCTTAAGCCATTATTTCGTCATCATTCCATCAATCTCATATTTTATATCCATGTGAGTACGAGAACCCCACTATTATAGCCGGTGGACCGGAAGTAAACACACAGGGCAGAACGCCTCTGACCACTATTATTGCCGGTGGACCGGTCTGGCCCTGACTCACATGGTGCTCCACTATAAGTGATTAGTATTTTTCCATAATTTTATTCACATACAATACTGGTTTTATTGAGCTTGGGACCCCCACTATTTTAGTCGGTGGACCGGAATATATATAAAATCATCATACAGGGCACAACGCTCCTGGCCACTATTATAACCGGTGGACCGGTACTCATAATCACATACCAGGGCAACACGCTCCTAGACCACTATTATAACCGGTGGACCGGTACTCAATATCATAATCATCTGGGCCCGGCTCATCAATATTCCACTTTCAATAATAGTATCTTTCCTTTTCTTTAATCAGCACATCAATCATATTTATTTGCCTCGAACGGGAGATCAATAACCCGGGACACAAAGGTACACCGGTCGTACCGGTGTGTATCAGCTACTCAGTACCCTTCAACCACGAACCCAAGGACGCAAAGGTATCCTGGTCGTACAGGTGCATAAGGCTAACTCAGTACCCTACCGACAAGGACACCTAATCCATAAGTATGCATACCCCCTAACTAGGTCCGTAGAGCTAGAAAGAGTAAGATATAGAGCCTGGCTGGGGCACAAAGGCACACCAGCAAATACCAGAATAATCGTGGACTAAACCACGTCCTTAGGGTAGCGACCCCTAAGGAGTCACCATTCCCGATCTCGAGGTCTTTCATTTTAAGTAATAGTGTCTTAATTAAGGTGATCACGAAAAGCACGATAATCAGATACTTATTCACTTTCAATCGTTCCGATATCATTAGCCATTTCTTATTCAGATGATTATCCAGGATATCACAGAGAAACCATTAAGGCCATCCTAATTATCAAATACTCTTACTTGGCTAATCAGCATTATTTAATCATATTATAAAGGTCCACAATTCCAAAGACATTTTAGGTACAAATTATTCATTTACCCTTTACTTATATAATTGTTAAGTATCCATTCCTTATTTGATAAATTACCACATTACCCTTAAGGTTGCATAATTACCAAATTACCCCTTGTCCACTTTAGGTTACCGAATTGTCTCCTACACTTTTTAGATCACCATTCACCCCTCCTAGTTACTACACGTATCATATTTCCCGTTTGGTTGGTTATATTACCAAATCGCCCTTCTCCTTTGTTATAATTACAAAACTGCCCTCGAGTTGGATAAATTACTAAATTACCCTCCTTCATTATCATGATTACTATGTTGCCCCTTTAGTTGGTTAAATAATTATCACTTTATCCTTTAGCCGCTTAAATTACCGATTTGCCCCCTTTAGTTAGATAATTTACTAAATTGCCCTTCTCCTTTATCATAATTACCATTTTACCCCTCTCAATTATTTTAATTGCTATTTACCCTTTTTAATCATTATAAATCCCAAATTACCCTTCTTCATAATTACAAATATTAATTTACCCTTTTTCATAATCAAAATTACTATATTACCCTTCTCCATTATTAAAATTACCATATTGCCCTTTAATTGGTTAATTTACCAAGTTACCCTTCTATAGCATCATACTTATCCAATTACCCTTCTACAATCATGATTTAATTGCTAAATTATCTTTTATCGTTATCATAATTACCAAGTTACCCCTTACTCCCAAGTTTACCATAATATCCTTTTATTTACAAAATTACCATTTTACCCCTTACATCCAATTTTACCATAATATCCTTTTATTGATGAAAATTACCACCATACATCTTTTACTTTACAAATTACCACCATCTTTATCTTTCCTTACATAATTACCATTTTGCCCTTCTTTTCCAAATTACCATATCACCCCTTTACTTATAAATTACCACTTCACCATTCACTTATAAAATTTACCATATTACCCTTTACTTTTGAAATTACGATTTTGCCCCTCTACCTCCAAAATTACCATAATGCCCTTTTACTTGAAAAATTACCATAATGCCCTCATTCATCCAAAATCACTATTTTACCCCTACTTCCAAAATTACCATTTTACCCTTCTTTCTCACAACTTACAATTTTATCCTTTTTTACTTATAAAATTATCATCTCACCCCCTTCCCTTTGAAATTACCAAAATACCCTTTTGTTTACAAATTACCAAAATACCCTTTTGTTTACAAAATTACCAAAATGCCCTTTTTCACTTATGGAATTTCCATTCAACCCCTTTATCCACCATTTTTATGAATTTACTAATACTACATAAAATAATGATATTAGTGCTTCATTCTTATCCTCTAAGTCCAACAACATGTCATTATTCAACATAATACTCATTAGCAACTACCTACATTAGGTCACATACTTCATAAGCAAAATTACTAAAATGCCCTTAGGCAATAATATTACTCATGCATTAGCAACATAATACATCATAAACAAGCATTTAACATTCCCATCAATAATAAACTTCTTCCTTAATTAACATACCTACATATGGCACAAAAGTTATCATGCTTTTCCTTTTTATCAAACAATATAAGAAACCATATACATATCATGCTAAGCACACCAAACATGCATAAAATCATACTAAACCCCTAATGTGCTAGCATACGTTTTTCCATATATTTAAGGGAGGATTAACGGTTACCTTAATCCCGCAAAATATCAAATCTTACCAAGCATAATTAGCAACTCAACACCTAAAAATAATATCCATCATATTTATGTTAGAAATAAGAAACCAAGCATAAAACTTTGTAAAAATTTAATTAATAGAACACTTAATGTAAAATACCATTATACCTTAAAAATTAGCCAAATAATTTTTAAAATGAAGGGGAGCTCACGCTGGATGAGCAGCGTGAGTCTCATGCAAAAATGAGGGGTGGAAGGGTTCGAAGGGGGGGGGGGTGAAGGAAGCAAAATCTATTATTTTCGGGTTAGGGTATTTAGGCTAGAAAAGAAGGTGGTTAGGGGAGGTTCTAAGGCAGGGGAATGGTGCCGAAGTGAAGAGGGGGTGTAGGTGGAGGCTAAGGGTGGTTTCACGGCGGCATAGGGCGGCGGAGATGGCGGCGGCAAGGCGGCGAAGTTGGCTGCCGAGAAGGGTCGAGGGTGAGGGGTTGTGAAGGAAGGAAAAGGAGAGGGAAAAATGGAGGGGTTCAAGGGCTGTTTTTGGCTAACTAATGCATGGCGGTTGTAGAGGAGGTTGCAGGGTGTCGAACGGTGGGTTGGGTGGTGGAAGAGGTGGCCGGACGGCAGCGGAAATGGCGGTTGCAGGTGGCTCGGCGGTAAGGGGAAAAACTGGGGAGAAAAAAGGAAGAGGAGGAGAAGGGAGGAAGTGCAGGGCTCGAAGGGCTGCGTAGTGGTGCAGGGTGGTAGTAGGTGGTGGCAGGAGGCGGCGCAGGGGTTGGGACTGGTGGTTCGAGCGGCGGCGGGCGGCAATGATAAAAAAAATGGGGAACGAATGGGAGGAGGAGAAAAGGGAGAAGAGGCTCGGGGGAAGGGGTGTGGGTTCAAATTTATAGGGAATGAATGGTTGGGGAGATGAGGAAAAATAAGAGGGAGAAGAAAGGGGACAGCGGCTGGCCGGCGAGAGGGTGCAGGTGGCAGGTGGTGGTCGGGTGGCAGGGGAAAGAGGGGGAAGAAGAGGGAAAGGGAGAGGGGCATGCGGGGCTGTGGTCCAGGGCCGGTTTGGCTCAAAAAAAGAAAGAAAATGACGGGGGAGGAGAGAGAGGGAGTGGGAGGTAGGTGGTGGCAGCTGCAGGGCAGCTCAGTGGTGGAAGACATGGGGGCGCTGGTCGGGCGTGGGAGAAGACGAGAGGAGAAGAAGAAAGGGACTGGCGGGCGGCTGGACGGCGCAGGAAAGAAGAGAGCCGACTGGTCCAGGAAAAAAATAAAGGAGGGCAGCTGGGCTAGGCATGTTGGGCGGTGCGCAAGGGAGAGAAGGGGGGAGGCGGGAGAGACGTGCCGAAAGCCCAATGCGCAGGGAGAAGGGAGATCAGGCTGGGCGGGCGGACGACCCAAGGGAGGAGAAGGAAAAGAAAAAAAAGAAAAAGGGAAAAGGAAAAGAGAAAATAGGGGAGGATAATTTAATTTAACTTAGAAAATAATAAAATGTAACACTTTTAATAAATAATTTAATCATATAATTTAATTTAGTATAATTTAATATATGGGCTTAAAAGGATAATTTAGTAAAATATTAGAATAAAGTAATATGGTAAATAGCAAAAATATTTATTTTTAATTTATTAAATACTCTTATCCAAATTTACATACTCTAAAATCCATACAATAATTAAAATAAATAATTTTACAAGCTAATTTTATTTCAAATAAAGTTATTTATTAAAATGTAGGTTTTCGAAATTTTTGGGGGATTACAATCCTCTCCACCTAACCCACCAGAACTACCCTAGTAGTGCACCACCACCACCACCATTAGCAGCAGCCTCCTCCTCCTCCTTCTTCTTCTTATCCTTGCTCTGTTCCATTGACCACACAATCACCATCACCATCCGCACCACCAACGACCACCAAGTGCCACCATAGCTTGGTAAATCAACCATCATAACCACCCCATCGATTCCCCCTCACTATCGCTAACCATCGCCATCTTCCACCACCCATTTTCTCCTTTTTTTCTTCGCGTTGTGCATTATTTTGTTGAAGCGTACAACTCACACATGGTCACTTGCACAACCATACACCATCCATTTTCTTTATCGCACGTATGTGCATGCTTGGAAAACCTACCTATGTGACTTCAGTCCTCTAGGCATGAGTGTGCATTTCATGTCGCACAACCATGCCACCCCCATCTTCTCGGCCTTGCATCCCCACTATCAACCACCGAGCCTCCCTTCCTACGTTGCCCTGTCCATCACCACCAGCACCAATAGAACAACCACAACTACCAACCACCATCATCTCCTCCCTCGTCGCAACCCCTTCCCATTTTCCTACACCCTCCAACCACGTCATCAACAGCCACCACTGCCACCCTCCATCGCAACTCTCACTTCTAGCAGCCGCCATTTCCACCTACCCATCTTCCAACATCATAAGCTACCTTTGTTGCCATCATCGCCCATGCCTCACCCAGCCAGCTTGCCATGCAACCCGCCTCGTCGTGTGAGCATGGCTCATGTGGCATGTGTAGCGTGAGTTTTGTTTGGTTGGTTAAATAATTATGGTACCTATTATTAATAAGTAAGGGTATTTTGATAATTTTATAAAGATAAATATTTTATTATTATAAGTATTATTTTTTGTGTTAAAATATTAATTTGATATTATTCTTAAGTATGAAAGTTGATTAGCGGGATCCCGTAATATTTAGTAGGATATCGCTATTTTTGAATTTTTGTCGGAATTCAGGTTACCGTTATACTTTACTAAAATGATAAATGTTGAATGATACTACATTAGGGTTTTTGGTGTATGAAATAGGTTCAGAGTGAACTTTTTACATGATGATTATGTGTTATTTATTGTTATCATGAAAATTGATAAGATATGCTTATTATCTGATGTAAAATATTGTGAGTACAAAAGTATGATTAATATGATTCTAATGTCGAGAAAATATTTGGTATGATAAGTATGTATAAAATTATAGGTTGAGTATGTTGAATCTAATCATGGAATATTAATCCTAGGTGTGAGCTCTAAGGATAATTTTATCATTTTACCTGTATTATGATTTTTACCATGAATAACATGTCTAATGTGTATTATACGTTATAAGCATGATATTATGTGATCAAGGATGTATTAGATAAGCATGCTAGGATTTTATATGCAAAATCTAGAATAAGGGTATATTAGTCATTTGGCTTATCTAGTAATGTAACTATATGACAAATTGGTTTAATTATTATATTTTAGAAATTTTATGACAACTTGATAAATAAAATAGATTTAGTAATTAAAGAGGATGTTAATTTAGTAATTTTAGTAAATTTAATTTTAGGGGCATTTTGGTCATTTTCGGCCTAAGGCGCCCAAAATGGGTGAATAACTTAGCCTAAAAGGGTCATAATGTATTTTTATGACTGACCTTGATAATGGTCTTAATTATGGTTGTCTCGAATAATTGAAGATAAGAAAAAATAATTAAGTATGAAAATATCTATGTGAGTTATATGTAATTTTGTGGCCACTTTAATAAAATACTAATACTTAAAGTGAAAGATCTCGAGATCGAAAATGGTGGATCTTTAGGGGTTTCTACCCTATATATGTGATTAATCCCATGGTTGATTTTGAATTTCTATTAGTGTGCCTTAGTGCCCCAGCCAGGCCCTACATCTTACTCTATTTATTCTACGGACTGATAGGGGGTATGCATACTTATGAATTAGGTGTCCTTGTTGATAGGGTATTGTATTACCTTCGTGTACCAGTGTGACTAGGGTACCTTTGCATCCTTGGGTTGATAGTTGATAGGATATTGTGTTTCCTGGTGCGCTGGTATAACTGGAGTACCTTAGTGTCTCTAGGTTTGATGCTATATCTCCTCGAGTAAATAAAATAAAAATGATTGACAAATTATTATTGGATTATCATATTGGTGGGTAGTAGCCTTTGTGCCCATCTATGGTTTTGATAGCAACCTTCGTGTCTACTTGTGGTTTTGATAGTAGCCTTTGTGTCTACCTATGGTTCGTAACAGCCTTTTGTGCCTGCTTGTGATATTATAGATTTTTTTAATCTGTGCTTATGAGCCTACTGATGCTATAATATTTGTCATGATTGATGATGAGGTATGTGGCATGTGGTTATTATCTTGTATTTGAGGTTGATGTGCTTCTAATTATACTACAAAGGGCATCACTTGGATGTTCCATTAGTGAGTCTTAGTTATTCCATGATGAGCGAGTATGGTTGGTATGATGTATTGGTGGTATGTGATTATATGAATGGTTAAGCCTATACATTTGATGCTTTATAACATTTATATTTGTATGCCTTGGTTATGTTCTATGCTAGTTTGTCATTTTGGTTTAGTTAAAGGGTTGTTCAGTACCACTGTACCAAAAGATTCCTTTCATGGCCTCCTACCTATTCAATGGGCAATGGTCTTTACAGGTTAGCTTAAGAGCTCAATCGAAGCTGGTGGTTCGTCTGAGAGCATAGGACTATCTAGTGCTCCCCTGTTATTTTAATTCCAGTTATTTTTGGACGCCTATGTCCTCTTATATTTTTCTCTCTTTGAGTTATGTAGACCATTGATGTTGCTTTTGCTTAGCATTGTATTTATCTGATGTTCTCTCTATTCTATTTTTGAAATCATGTTATTAATTTAAGTGGAGTAATGATTTTAGCCTTAGCACTTGGCAAGGGTAACCAGACTTGTACCAAGGGTGGTAGTAATACCTATTATTTATTATTTTAGCTTCCGCGCTTAACTTTGAAAAATAAATTTGATTGATTTGCCTAGTTTTAAAATATCTTCAAAGCATAAACTAGTCGGTTGGTTTCCCACCAAACCAAATCCTACTCAAATTTTCAAACCCAAATCAAGCACCTCATAATCACAAGGTTACAAAGACGTAAGAACATTCCAATAAAATCAAGTATAAAATTAGTCTACCTAGACAAATGAGTCATTCGTCAAGTTTCAAAATTCCTTCAAAGCATAAACTAGTCGATTGGTTATCCCCAAACCAATTAACCGATTTCCATTAAAACCAAATCCTATCAAAATTTTAAACCCAAACCAAATTCTTTCAAGATTAAACATTTAACACGTATATAATCAATAATTAAACACATTCGTAACATATTTTAGAAGCCTCAAAAGTGGGATATTACACTTTGAGGTCCCAAACTCTATTTATGCTGCAAATTCATTATCAAATGTCAACTCCATGGTGTTATGGCATGCACTAAAGTAAATAGGGGCTTTAGAAACTAAAACTTTTGGTCGCTAATGATAATAGCTATAAAAAAGATCAATCATTGTAAGTTATAGCTATTAGTTAATTGCTAAAGGCTTTTATAACAAAATGATTTTTTTTTGTCGTTATGGAAATCATAATCACTTATAATGTTGGTCGTTAAAAAAAAATAGTGAATAACAAAATATACTACCGTAAATAATAGTAAATACCATTTTCTGTTACATACACCAATTACGACGACCAACTTTTACATCATCATATCATATGTTACCACATAATCTGCATACTATTAGTGACCATATTTTTTGTCGCATTGACTATTTGCTACAAAATTCATTTACATGTTTTAATCATCAATGATAAAACTTGTTAGTCGTAAATGCCACAATTATATTGCAAAAAATATAATCACCAATCAAACATTCTTATAGCTAAAGGGGTAGAAATATATAACTATGTAAACTGTACAAGTGGTGGGACATATCCCTGGATGTTGTTGAAAGCCAAAAAACAATGCCAAGAGGCAATAACATACAAATAATGGATTGAGTAAGAAAAAAAACAAGGGCGCCGTCCTTAACCTATCAACACAAAAATACAACTAGAAGAAAATGTTAGGATAATTGAGCGGCAACAGACCATGGTACAACACTTCCATTTCAAAAAAAAATAGTAGAACATGACTTATAAAATTCCAGTTGTATATAAGCATCAAGTCACATGGACTATGACCCATGTTACAACCCATCACATAGGACAACAACAAAAAAGAACAACAAAATACAACTCCAAAAAACAAGAACAAGCTTAAAATTAGCAGTTACATCCTAAACTTGCCAACATTCAAATCCAACGAAAAGATAACAATACCAAAGTTGGGGGAACAAACTTGGAGTTATGCATACAACTCAAAGCCAAGAGCTGCAACAAAGAAAAAGGGAGTGCATCATACAACCAACATAATCCAACAACAATCATGAATATACAACATATACCAGTAACAAAAAACACCAAGATAATATCAAAATAGCATTAGAAATCACTCACCATACAAAAGCTTGTTACAAGTTAGAGTATACAAAAGAGGGAAAACTATTATTAAGGAAAGAGTAGAATGTGACTAAGAGAAACTCGATTCTAGAATACTACAAAGGTATGCACATCATTTTTAAAAATTTTAATACTTTAGAGTTATTATCAAGAAGATAGTACAACAATATTGATGATGAAGTCTCTAAAGTTTACCCTGATAGAAAATGAATTAGAAAGATATAATGACAGTTATTATTCCCCACGAAAGCACATAACTTTTGATTGATTATAATATTATTTTTCATATACCATTCATATCCATGTTAATGGCTCCACTTGAGAATGAAGTGACTATATCTTTAATGGCCTTAGAATCCAACATTAACTGTCTAAGAAAATCTCAAATATATATTTTTTTTAACATTAGAAACCTTTAGTGTGCATAGATCATAATTAAGAGTGTCAGATAAGGTATTAGATAGTGTTCTACTTTGTGAAAGTTGATGATATATATGTTCTTATGGATGATTTGGTTAATATACGAAACCTTCTTTTATGTTCAATATTTAAATTTATTTCCTATGTCTAATTATATATATGAAAATTCATTACTTAGTAGTTTAATATGAATATAAATACTTGCAAATAAAATAGTTTAAAGAATAAAATAAGGCAATACAATCATTAAAATACCAAAAATAAAGGACAATAGTACAGAAAAACATTACTCCAACTAAAGGATAATAAAAACAAAACAATACACTACTATAGATGAAAAATCCATCTACTAAAACATCATACAAAGTCCCTCCCTTCCCCAAAAATAATCTATGCCAACACCCCTAAATCGTGATCCTATAAAATATTACATCAACTAGGCCTCCAACGAATCAAAAAGAACAATAGGGTCCATAATTCATGAACCACTTAGCTACCCTACAATAGAAGGCACTATGCCATCATAACTCTAAGTAAAAAAATAATCAAGAAAGAAAACATATTCAAAATACTATGTCGGGGAATACTGTGGATTGAATGGATCTAAAACCAAGATCAAAATTAAAAAGATAATGAACAATTGATAGTTCAAACACAAAATAGAAAAATTAGGAAAAAATAAGATCTTTATTTGTGTACTTGTGTAATTACCAGATGATCAAACAAATCAATCAATCAATTATACACATCTATAATTCTCTAACAATGTAGAATGTTATGGAGAAGAAAAATAAATTGGCTTTCATGACTTGATAGCTAGGGTTTTATCATATCTCTTTTATATCAAATAAAACCCTACTAGACAAAACAATGTGTTTCTCAAAGTAAGGAATAAATGTCATCCATGTTTAGGAAACACAAGACCCCCATGTTTGTTTCCTTATTCTCGAATTTTTTCCCAAAACTCATCCAAAATATTTTGTGAATAAACACAACCCATGGTACTAAACACAAGGGCTTCATGTTTATCATAAAACTCATAATATCAACTTTAAAACTTCTCCAACACCTACACCTATATTGTGCACCAAATACCCAGTCAAAGCTCACAATTCTCTACCTTGACATAATACTTGTGATGCATGACGTGTAAATACCTCTATAACAAAAACCCCTAGCACAACAAAGGACCTCATGGCTTATAAACACTGATCATGTTTGAAAAATACTCAAACTTATCCACAATCAATGGTTTCATTAGCATATCGGTCAGATTATCTAAAGTACTCACTTTCTCTAACACAGTTTTGCCAACAACAACAACATTTAAGATAAAGTGGTGCCTAGTGTTAATGTGCTTCGATCAATGATCATTTTATTTTTATTTTTTGCTAAACAGATAGCACTCTATCTATCACCTCGATTGATTAGAGCACTATGACCAAACCTCAGCTCACGTACTATACCACCAAGCCACACAAATTTCTGAAAAGCCTCTGTCATAGTCATATACTCTACCTCAATGGTGGAGAAAGCCATCACCTCTTACAAGGAAGACCTCCGACTAATAGCTAAACCACTAAGATAAAAAAAAAATACATCCACTAGTGGATATCCTCTTATCAAGGTCTCCACCATCATCATAGTTCACAAATCCAACCAGCGAATCAACTAATCTCCCATACTTTATACAAGTCGATGCCATACCATTTAAGTACCTCAAAATCCACCTTCATTACTTACTAGTGAGCTTTCCCTGGATTTGTTATATATTGACTCACAACACTAACAACTTGAGCGATATTAGGCTGAGTACACACCATAGCATTCATGATACAACCAACAATATTCTAATATAGAACAGTAGCCGTGAAATCCTATTCCTCTTTAGATTTGGGATAATCCAAATCTGGCAATTTGAAGTGAGTAATTAATAGAGTGCTCAACGTATTAGCATCCATCATATAAAACCTCTCCACCACTTTGTTCACATATGGCTTTTGTGACTAGTACAAAAGCTTCACAATCTCATATGATCTCCATGCCAAGGATCCTTTTTGTGGCTTCAAGATCATTCATCTTAAACTCATTCTTTAGCATTGTATTTATGTTATCAACATCAAACATATATTTTAATGCCACAAGCATGTCATCAGCATATAGCAAGAGATACACAAGTGAGCCACCCTCCATCTCCTTCATGTACACACATCCATCATACTCACTCTTGGATAAACCGTACTTAAGCATAAATTGATCAAACCGTTTATAACACTGTCTTGGAGACTACTTCAGACCATACAATGACCTCTTTAACAAGCATACATGATGATGCATCCTCTTAACAACAAAAACATCAGGCTGCCAAATGTAAATCTCCTCCTCAAACTCACCCTAAAAAAAGTATAGTTTTAACATTTAATTACTCCAACTCTAGATCATGTATAACCACGAGTGCAAAAAATGTATGAATAAAAGTATGTCTAACCACAGAAAAAAAATACTTCATTATATCCCACACTAGAATTCTGATTGAATCCGCGTATAACTAAACGACCCTCATACCTTGGTCTCTCGATCCCCAAAGCTTTCTGATAAATAAATAGATATGTTACATTAGGTAGCATATAGAATCTAGCAAAGTTGATTGAACAAGCTCTAGTTGAGACTTTATCCTATTCCTATTGTGTCATTCCATGCATTTCTTACAACCTTATTTTCCCTAATTAAACTATCCAAGTAAGTGGAACATGATTTAGAGTATAAACATACATTAAATAAGCTGATCCACATTTCATTAATGATCGGGACAATAAAAATTTCAAATATGAAGATATAATATACTTAACATATATGAAGGATCTCAATAAAGATATCAACTACCTTCAAATATACATAAAACAAAAACACACATTTACATAATTAATCAAGCAAATGAGTACATATATATATGGGGGTATAATTATAATAAATGTAGATATCGATTGCATCGGTGACATAAACTTTATTCCAAGCCACTAATCATAACCTTAACTGCCTTAGAATGTTGCTCACAAGCTTAATGACGGCGATGATAATCCTACTTAGGTCTAAATTGTTTCCATCAACTAAATAAGAAACAACTTGGTTCCCACCACCAATACATGTGTAACACCCCCAAAATTCACTACTGAAAAATTTCGTTTTATTTGAAACAGTTAGCGGAAGTAAATTATAAAATCGTAAATTCTGGGGATATTACCGCCACACTTAGTACCAGACCAGTTCACTCATACCGTTCCAGTACTAAGTGCTAAGGCTAAAAGAAAATGGAATACAATTTGCAAGAAATTCAACATACTTGAATCAGAGTAGCGTATCAAATCATTTACAAGAATAACATCAACCAATGATGGTTACTTTAACAACATTAGCATTAAAACCAGGAATTTAAAAGAGAAAGAGAAAACCCTAACGGTACCAGATAATTCCTTACTCTATTTCCCGTTGCCCACTTGAGTAGCACCTGAAAAGACCTACAAGGAGAACTGCCCATTGAATAGGCAGGGGCCCCACGAAGGGAACCCTTCAGTACTATGGTACTGAGTAACCCTTTAATACCACACTTAAAAACAGGCCCGCAATGCAACACATAATGCAAGCTATAGATATATGTAATGAGAGGTGCATACATAACATTCACATATATAACAAGACTGCCGCATATCAACAAGTTATAAGGTACGATCGATACTTTTGGGCCTTAAGCCATTAGTCCATCATTATTCAATCATCTCTTTGGTTATATCCAAGTGAGTGTGGGAACCCCACTATTATAGCCGGTGGATCGGAATACATACATGGCAGAACACTCCTGACCACTATTATTGCCGGTGGATTGGTCTCCAGGGCAGAACGCTCCTGGCTACTATTATTCGCCGGTGGACCGGTCTGGCCCTGATTCACCAGGTGTTCCACTGTACGTAATTAATATCTTTCCATGATTTATTCACATCCAATACTTGTTTTATTGAGCTCGGGACCCCCACTATTTTAGCCGGTGGACCGGAATATATATAATCATCATCCAGGGCAAAACACTCCTGGGCCACTATTATATCCGGTGGACCGGTACTCATAATCACTTGCCAGGGCAACACGCTCCTGGGCCACTATTGTAACTGGTGGATCGATACTCGATATCATAAGTCAACTGGGCTCGGCTCATTAATCTTTCACTTTCATGATTAGTATTTTTCCTTTCTTTAATCAGCACAACAATTATATTTATTTACCTCGGACGGGAGATCAAGAACCCGGGACACAAAGGTACACCGGTCAGACTGGCGCATACAAGCTACTCAGCACCCTTCAACCATGAACCCAGGGACGCAAAGGTACCCTGGTCGTACTGGTGCATAAAGCTAGTCAGTACCCTACTGACAAGGACACCTAATCCATAAGTATGCATACCCCCTAACTAGGTCCATAGAGCTAGATAGAGTAAGATATAGGGCCTGGCTGGGGCACAAAGGCACACCAGCAAATACCAGAATAATCATGGACTAAACCACGCCTTTAGGGTAGCAACTCCTAAAGAGTCACCATTCCCGATCTCGAGGTCTTTCATTTTAAGTATTAGTGTCTTAATTAAAGTGATCACGAAAAGCACAATAATAAGATATTTATTCACTTTCAATCGTTCTGATATCACTAGTTGTTTCTTATTCAGGCGGTTATCCAAGATAATACAGCGAAATTATTAAGGCCATCATAATTCCATTCTAATTCCGAATTCGGATTCGTTCTCGTGATACTTACTAATTATCAAATACTCTTACCTTGCTAATCAACATTATTTGAATCATATTATGAAATTCCACAATCACAACAACATGTTAGGTACAAATTACTTATTTACCCCTTCGATATATAATTGCTAAGTCATCCCTTCCTTACTTGACAAATTACCCTATTATCCTTTAGGTTGCTTATTTACCAAATTACCCTATACTCAGTTTAGGTTACCAAGTTATCTCCTACGCTTTTTAGATCATCATTCACCCCTCATAAGTGCTACACTTATCATATTTCTCCTTTGGTTAGTTAGATTACCGCATTGCCCTTCTCCTTTGTTATAATTACTAAATTGCCCTTGAGTTGGATAAATTACCAAATTACCCTCCTTCATTATCATGATCACCATTTTGCCCCTTTAGTTGGTTAAATAATTACTAATTTACTCTTTAGTCGGCTAAATTACCAAATTGCCCCTTTAGTTGGATAAATTACCAAATTGCCCTTCTTCTTTATCATAATTACCATTTTACCCCTCTCAATTATTATAATTGCCATTTCACCCTTTTCAATTATCATAAATCCCAAATTACCCTTCTTCATAATTATAATTATCAATTTACCCTTCTTCATAATTATAATTACCAATTTACCCTTCTCCATATTTATAATTATTAATTTACCCTTCTCCATTTTTATAATTACTATATTACCCTTCTCCATTATTAAAATTACCATAGTGCCCTTTAATTGGTTAATTTACCAAATTACCCTTCTCTAGTATCATAATTATCCAATTGCCCTTCTATAATCATAATTTAATTACCAAATTATCTTTCGTCGTTATCATAATTACCAAGTTACCCCTTACTCCCAAGTTTGCCATAAACATCCTTTTATTTATAAAATTACCCTTCTACCCCTTACTTCCAAATTACTATAATATCCTTTTATTTATAAACATTATCATTTTGCCCCTTATATCCAATTTTACCATATTACCCTTTTGCTTGCAAAATTACCATTTTGCCATTCACTTATAAAATTACCATATTACCATTTACTTATGAAATTACTATTTTGCCCCTCTACCTCCAAAATTACCATAATGCCCCTTTACTTGAAAAACTACCATCTTTTCCTTTACTCATAAAATTACCATAATACACCTAACTTCCATAATTACCACAATACCCCTTTTCACTTGTAAAATTACCATATTGCCCTTTTCCTTCAAAATTACCATAATACCCTTCTTTTTCACAACTTACAATTTTATCCTTTTTTCTTATAAAATTATCATTTCACCCCTTTCTTTTGAAATTATCAAATACCCTTTTTCTTCCAAAATCACCGTTTCACCCCTCTCTTTCAAAATTACCAAAATACCCCTTTACTACAAAATTTCCAAAATACCCTTTTCACTTATAAAATTTCCACTTAACCCCTTTATTACACCACTTTTATGAATTTACCACCACTACATAAAATACTAATATTAACACTTCATTCTTATCATTCAACTCCACCAACTTGTCATTATTCAACATAATACTCATTAGCAACTACATATATTAGATCACATACTTCATAAGCATATTACTAAAATACCCTTACACAATAATATTATTCATGCATTAGCAACATAATACATCATAGATAAGCATTTAACATTTCCATCAATAATCAAACTCCTTCCTTAAGTATCATCTCTACGCATGGCACAAAATCTAGCATTGCTCTTCTTTTTATCAATCAATATAAGCAACCACATTTATCATATTAGGCAACACATACATGCATAAAATCATACTAAAATCCCTAATGTGCTAGCATACGTTTTTCCATACATTTAAGTGAGGTTTAACGATTACCTTAATCCCACAAAAATTGAACCTTACCGGTATCCCAGTTAAAGATTCAAGCTTAATTAGCAACTCAACACCTAAAAATAATATCAATAAGTATTATATTAGAAGTAGGAAATTAAAAAGGATAAAACTTTATAAAAAAATTATTTAATAATAAAATACTTTAATTAATTATTAATATACCTCAAAATTTAGACAAATACATTCCAAATCAAAGGGGGAGCTCACGCTGCATGAACAACGTGAGTCACATCCAGATTAAGGGGGAGAAATGGTTCGAAGCTAATAAGGTAGAAGGGGGGGAGATGGCTTAGTTTAGTGTCTTTAGGCTAGAAAAGGAGGTATATGGGGGAGGATTGGAGGCAAGTTAAGGGTGCAGGAGTGAAGAGGGGGTGTAGGTGGAGGCTAAGGATGGGTTGTTGGCGGCCAAAGGTGGCGGAGACGGCGACGGCGAAGATGGCTGCCGAGGTGGAGAGGCTGAGAAGGAAGGAAAAGAGGAGGGAAAAATGAAGGGGTTCGAGGACTTGTTTCGGCCAACCAATGTATGGGGATCGTAGAGGAGGTTGCAGGGTGTCGAATGGTGGGTTTGGTGGCGGCATAGGCGGCCGAACGGCGGCGGAAGGAGTGGTTGCAGGTGGCCTACCGATAAGGGAGAAAAGTGGGGAGGAAAAGAAGAGGGGGAGAAGGGAGTAAGTGCAGGGGCTCGAGGGGGTGGCGTGATGGTGCATAGCAGTAGGAGGTGGTGGCAGAAGGCGGCGTAGGGGGTGTAGTGCGGTGGTTGGAGCGGCGGCTGGCGGCAGCGTGCCAAAAACCGGGGGAAAAATGGGAGGAGGAGAAAATGAGAGAAGGAGCTCGGGGAAGGAGAAGAGGGCTCGAAATTATGGGGAATGAAGGCTGGTGAGGGTGAGAAAAAGAAGAGGGAGAGGCAGGGGGAGTAGGTGGCCGGTCAGGGCTGCAGTAGGGTGGCAGGGCGAGGGAAGGGGAGAAGAGGGAAAGGAAGAGGGGCACGCGGGCTGTGGTACAGGGATGGTTTGGGTCTGAAAAGGGAAGAAAGGGATGGGAGAGAGAGAGAAAGATGTCGGTGGCAGCAGGTCGACGTGGCAGTTGCAGGGTCGTGCACGGACGACGGGAGCAGATCGAGGTAGAGGTAGAAGAAGAGGGAAGAAGAAGGGGCTGGGCGAGTGGACCGGCGCAGGAAAAGAAAAAAAGAAGTTAGGCCGGCCGGTCCAGTTTGGGAAAAGAAAAAGGAGGGGCGGCTGGGATTGGGCTGCGCTGTGCGTGGGAGAAGGAGAAGGTGGGGAGGGAAGGAACGGGCCTTTGGCCCAGGCATGCAGGGAGGGGGATCATGCCAGTGCGGGCGGCCCAAGGGAGGAGAGAAAAAAAAGAAAAGAAGAAAGGAGAAAAAAAGGAGAAAAAGGAAAATAATAAAAGAAATGGGAGAAATTAAAATAATTTAATTTATAAAATAATAGGATTTAATATTTTTAATAATAAATTTATTTAATAATTTAATTTAATATAATTAAATTTATGGGCTTAAAAAAAGATAATTTTAGTAAAATATTGGTTTGAAAAATTATTTAAATAAAATAAGTACGATAAATTAATAAAATATTTATTTTAATTTATTAAATATTCCTATCTAATTTTATATAATCAAAATCCATATAATAATTAAACTATATAATTTTTAAAAGCTAATTTATTTTAAATAAAAGCTATTTATTGGATTATAGATTTTCTAAATTTTTGGGGGATTACAACATGCTCTTGCCCTTCTTGAAGTAATCTGTATGATCAAAGTAGGTTTAACACATGTTGGTAGCTCTACTATCATAATAATATATATGCTCTACTATAAAAATAATCTAGATGATTAAAGTAGGCTTACCACAAGTTGGTAGCTTTATTATCGAAAGAAACAAATCTTAGAAGAAGCCTACAAATACTCATGCTAAGAAATCATACATTTACTCCCGCATATCTCCAAAAGGTGCTAAAGGGACAATGCACATAACAAATAACAACATAATGCCATGAAGCTTGAGGCACACTGTCGTAAATTAAGCATGAATCAACAAGTTATACTAAAAAACCGAAAACATAATTTTCTTTACACAATACCAACAAAACAGTCACCAACTCAAGCTGAGGCAAACTACATCTATTAGGTTGGACAAAATAGTATTATGAATCCTTTCCAATAATTGAGAACCCCACTAAAACTTTACAAAAACTACAACTATAATTGGTAGTGGTTCAGAAGGCTTGTTGCTTATCAGTAGGATTATAAATGAGCTAAGCCAGCTCACGCGTTGCTTTAATTCAACTCATTAAAATATTAGTTTAAATCATTTATTTAGTTAAATGAGTTGGGCACGATCTTTTTTTTGGCTCATTTATTAAACGATTAAAGCCGAGTCTAAAAAAGTTTGGCTACGTTCATTTATAGCTTAGATTCATGAATTTATCTTAAATCTTTAGAAATTTGGTTTGACTCGTTCATTTAGTTAAATAAGTTAAACTCGAACCTTATTTTAGTCTTGTTTATTAACCAAGTTGAGTCAAGCTGGAGGGAGTCTGATTAGGCTTGATTTATTTGAAAAGAGATTCGAATATTAAGATATATGGCAAGGAAATAGGGAAGTAGTTTATACTAATTTGTAAAATGTGTAAGCATTTCCTTTGTTATCTCTCACTAGCCAATATATGGTTATATATATATATATGCTTGGCGCGTGCGTGCGTGTGTATGTCCATCAATAAATGATATTATTTATGTATTCTAAAATATTGAATTATAATTTGTCATAAATAAATACGTGCATTGGTGTCCCATATATTGTCGGTAAGAATTATTATTCCTATTATAGTATGATAATTGAATTTTGTGGAAGGCAATGTCTCGTTTTTCATCAACTTTACACAATTTGAAAAACTGTCCTAAATTGTTTGTGCTATTATGTATATGTTTGGAGTTGGTGCTATTTTATTATATTTATAAAATAAATTCATAAAAAATATTACGCTTGCTATAAAAAAAACAGCTATAGCAAAAAAATTATGGTGGAGCAAAAGCGCTCCATGATATACTAAAAAGAATTTATGCTTTTTCAAAGTGTTTTCAACAATAGTATTAAAAATCATGGTTTGGTCACCGGTTTGATATCATGTACCGATTTTTAGGATCTTGGAACAAGTAAAAATCGGTCAAAAATCAGTCGAACTAGTAAAAATCGATTGAGAGTCGGTTAAATTAGTTTAATTTTTTATATATTTCATATTTGTTGACTTAATATATACCAGTAGTCCGATCAGTCCAAACCATTGGTCCGGCCACTAAATCAGTAAATCAATTATGATATCGGTTCGATTTTTAAGACTACATTTTCAACTATATATTTATCGGCTGAAGTTTCAGGAAGGAGATAAATGTAATTATACCGGTAGTATGTGGGGAGAAAAAGGAACCGAGACAAACGAGGTATCGTTGTATCAATTCAAGAGTGCTTACAAATACTGAATCAGTTATCGTATATATATATATATGTATCTATCTACAAACTAGGTGGAATTAGTACAACCCAAATTGTGCTTACACAGTGGCTACAGCCTACAAGACAATGACAACCACGACGACGACAACAACAACAACAAGGAAAAAAAAAAAACGATTAAAAGGGACACGCAAAAACTGGTCCATTGAAAAAAGGTAGTCTACTACTACCATCAGCAGCACTAGTAAAGTAATTAAATATAAAAGTGCTAATACTACTACTACTGCTACTACTACCCAGGCAGGATGTCACGCTCGATCGACTTAATCAGGGATCTTATTAGTTAATTAATTAACCGATCTAATTGAGCAACTCCAGCAGAAATGACCCAGGATGCTACGGTGCGCGTGTCACTCTCAATTGAAAGAAATATTTAAAAAAACACGTGTTTCTTATTTATTACCTTTTCATTTATTCTTTGTATCCTTCGATCCAAGAAGCAATTTTAGAAATTCCAAAGATATGAACAATGGTATTGATCGGATTCATTCCAATTGTCTCCTCCTCCTCCGCCGCCGCTATAATCACCGTTGTCTCCGCCATTACCGTCATTTCCAAAATTTAAATAAGGCGAGTGGGGTGCGTAGTAGTGAGAAAATTCTTCAGGAAGAAGTCCAAAATCAGAAGCATAATTACCCGAACCCATAGTAGTTAGCGGATTAAAAAGGGACCCGACATCATTATTATTATTATTATTATTATTATAACTATTATAATTGTTATCCAACTGAACAATTGTCCCATCCGAAGCGGCCGAGAAGGAATTTGATAATGAAGAAGGAGATCCATTGGACTCATTATCATCAACAATAGCCATCTGTTCAACCGCCTCAGCAACCGCTTCTTCCTCATCCCCGTCCGAATTATAGTTATTGGCGAATTCTTTGGCGGCTTTTCGAATTTGAAGACGTGTCAGATTCCTACCGTCGGCTATATTCGGCGGGTCATGTGGGAAATTGAAGTTGGCTGAAAGACCACGAAGACAAAATTGCGCGGCGTCGAAAGCACGAGCTGCTTTTTTAGGCGTATCGAATGAACCCAACCAGATACGTTCCCGACTATTAGGGAGACGGATTTCGGATACCCATTTTCCCCATTTGCGCTTGCGGACTCCCGTGTATTTGTGTGTTGTTGAGTGAGAGGCGGATGGCGGCGGAGATGGTGATGGTGACGATGTTGTTGGTTTCACCATTTTTTTATTAGGATCTTCCGAAACTGCTGGGGCCTTATCCAGTGTTTTGATTTGATTTTACTTTTTGTTTACACAATTCGAAATTGGGACCGGTGGTGAGTGGAATTGGACGGTGGTAGGGGAGTTGCGCGGTGAGAGTGTGTTTTGTTCGAAGGAGAAGATGATGTTCGTTGAGTGGGTTTGGGATAGAGCGAGCGGAGAGGGAGCGTTGGTAGGAGTTTGGGGAGTGGGGGGGAGATGGAGGCGGTGGTAGTATTTATATGGAGACGAGTGTAAACCGAGTAGATTGCCCACGGAGGGTGGGGACCGGTGAGAGTGGAAAGTGCGGCTTTATTTGCCTATTGCCATTTGGAAGGTCAAAACAGGAACCGTGTTAGTCAGAGGGTCAGACCGTCTTCCTTCCTAGTTCGTACTTACGGAGAGAGAGAGAGCAACAATTGACGGATCGTTACGCGGTGGTCCCATTCAGATATTCCTTAATTTTTTTTTTGCCCTTTTCCTCATTGTTGTTCAGGTTTGTTAATACTCACGTGTGTTGTTTTCGACTTCCTCGTGTTTTTTAATCCTTACATGTGTATGTATATTGTGCAATATCCGCGCTCTCTAGGAAGCCTCGTTTGGTGGATGGAGGCGACGGATGCATCCAATCCATCGAGTGTAACTCTTAATTTTTTTTTGGTAATTAACTCTTAAATCTTTATTATTAAGCCGCAGCCGATCCTAACTTTTGTCGGTTTGCGATAAATGTCATCTGGGTCCCTGCACATGTAACACAGCCTACGTACGCATACAATAGTCTCCATTTATTTTCAAAAATACTTTAACCATTTTTTTAAATATTTATCTTGACATTGACTTTTTTAATGAGAAAAGTCCAAGAAAAGGGGGAATAAATTTTTTTTGTGCTTTGACTTTTTTAAATTATAGAATTCTGTTGAGAAACTAAAATGAGTATTATTATCATGAGTAGTTTTAGTCTTTTTTTTTTCTTTCAAATTGATCCTTGTAGATCACTCTTTTTTTTCTCTTTTTTTTTTCTTTTTTGAAAAAACAATCACTTAAATTGAGTTATATCCCTTATAAAGCACCTTGCTAAGTGCGTCCAATGTGTACAATAATAGTATTTTTATTATTGTTTACCATTTAATTAAACTTTCCTTATATTTAACATGCATATCATATTTTTCTTAATCATATATTTTATCTTATCCTCCCATCAATCTTCTTTGATATTCATTTGTTAGGAAATGAAAAATTTAATCCAAACTTGAAATATTATCTTTTACCCAAAAGTAAAACCCTAGAATCAATCAAAAAAAAAAACTAGCAGATTTTAAATTGAACTTTCTAATTAATGAAAATGAATTGAAAGTGAAGCCAATCAATACCAACAAACATAAATTTTTATACCCTAATTACTTTTAATTGATTAAAGAATAGATGGTGAACCTAATAATTATTATTGCTGCTGTTGTTGTATGAATAAGATAGTTAAATGCAGATAATGGAGTATTATTGTGGCTATTTAGTCAGCTCAGTGTGTATGAGAGTGTGCTAACAATTACTAGCAGCGTTGCTCGGGGATGGGAAGAAACGCGAAAATATTATTTCTTAAAAATTTAGGAAACATAAATAGCAGAAAATATCAATATATATATGTATATAATAGATTAAATCTACTAAAATTAAGAGAGAAAAATAAAAAATTCCTAAAACTATTACCCATATTAGTTAATTTTAATCATTAATAATTTTTTTAATAAAAAAAATTAACTAACAAGTATTTTTTAATAAAAAAATTAGTTAAATAAATTTAATATAAATTCCAACATAAGATGATCGCCGCCGTCGGTAGAGATAGTCACCACTCTTTCATATCATAACCACCAACTACAGTTGAATAAAATCAAGGTTGGTGATGATCACCAACTTCATCATTGTTATGAAGAATAAATGACTAGTCATATCATTGTTGACTACTTAGCATATAAATATCATTATAATAATGATTATTATAATTAATTATTATTATCACCACACAATAATAGAATAATTGTGAAGCCGTCAATTACGAAGCACAACTCTATGACTAGATAATCATAAAATGGACACAATAATACCGTACAACTCTATTATATAAATAAGCGATTTATATAATAAATACATATGTATTAGTTAAAAAATTGTACTTAGTAAGCATTTTAAACCATTAAGAACGAAGGTGTTTAATCATATTTTATATTTGGAGGTCTGTTTATATAATCATGCACCAAAGCTTATAAGTATTATGATTGTTGTTGTTTTGAATTGATAGTTAAGTTATAAATACTGAGTATTATATAAAAATAAAATAAAATCATAGCACATAAAGGGTAAATAAATAAGGATTGGTATAAATTTATTGTACTATGTTTAATATAATTTTATCTTTTAGTGTATATAATTTTAAGCTTGTATTGTTTAATCATTAAGATAAAAGAAGATATTGCGGTTATATATAAGTAGGTTGGGATTTTTATTTGAGGTTTGTATTAAGTATATACCTGCCTAACCTTCACCTCACTATTGGTGTACAAAGATTATATTTTTCAATTCTATTTCTACGTTTTTATTCTTTTAAAAATTAAAAAAGTATACCTTAATATATTTTATAATTTAAAAAGCGTATTATTATTATTATTATTATTATTTATTAATTAATTTGCGTCATTTATCTACGTATGTGGCGTGCGCAATCATCCCTGAGCGAACTCGGTTAAAGTGGGGTAGTGTCATCGGGGAGCTAGATACTCCGCCGAATGGGGGAACGACTCGTGTTGCGTTTGTACGGAGCAGACAGTTAAATACGAGAAGGAGTTTTTTTTTTTTTTATTTAAAAAATACGGCTACAAAAGAGAGTAAGTATAGTGCTGTTGGGCCACACTACGTCCGTGTGAGTGTGTGTGCGACCGCGGAAATCCTGTTTCCAGAAGACAATGACCGCGGCGAAGCGAGCAACACTACACTCTGCTTCGTTGATTCCATCGCTGCTCGATTATTTAGTACGACACGGACACACTACTACTAGTCTTACTACACATCTAACCTCGTTGATTCGAATGCAGCCCATATGAAACAAATGTAAGGCGTGGCGTGGTGGGGGGCTTCTTTTTGACGCGTCGAGGCGCGTGGACGTTTACAGGTCAATCTCGAGTTCCCGTAGGCGAGCCCACTCTTCTGCGGTCCTGACCTTCGCTGTCGAATCATAGTCTTCGCGGCTATTTTTCACGGCGAAAATGTTTTCCCACACACACACACTACCGTAGTATTTTTGGCCAAGCCCCGGGCATCACGAGCAAACGTATCTCTAATAATGGCTGCACAGCGATGCCGGAATGCTTTTTTCTTCTCCTTCTTTCGTTTGGCGCTTCCTTTTCTTAGAGTTTTATGGTATCTTATTCATTGCATTTGTGCTCCTCTTCTACCCATGAATAAGAACGTTGTCCTATACCCTTTTTTTTGGTCCCCCGAATTCCAATAATTTATTTAGGATCGAATTTCAATTATTCATCGGTAGTACCACTTGATTTCTCATCTCTTTCATCTATAATTTATGATCGAGCTGAGATAGTCGGTCCGTTGTCTATTTCACATTAATCATTGTCTGCTTCTTTTAGACGGCCAAAATTCTTACAAAATGGCGCCATGCGCAGCCAACTTTTAATTCCCACACGCGGCATCTCCCAGCTTTATTAGCCATAGGAGTCGTGAATACCTCGTTCATATGTTATCGTTTAGGCAGCAGCGCTGCACGTACTATTTACTAAATTGTTCGCTTTAAGCGGATCGTTTACGATTCATCCTTGAAAATTTTTATTTGTTCACTGTTACATTACCCATGTTCATTCGTCCGAAAACTAACGCCGTGTTTGAATATGACCTTCTTTGTATACGAACAGTGTGAAAGGTTGTAGTGACAATGTTTGAAATTATTAATTTTCTCCAAGCAAAGTCAAAATTCACCGTCGCCATCGGACGCTGAAACCGTCTTGACAATTTCGAACGTACTGTGGAAATGAATTCTCCTAACCGCAGCTCAGACATTATTAGATAATTTTGCATTCAAGCTGATATGATCTGTTCATTTTTATTTTATTTTTATGATTTATCTTTATTTACTAGTATGAGTTATTTGATTAGATTTATGAGTTATTTACTGTACGAATGCCAATCAGAAAATCGGATGGTCACTTCGTTCACCTATGCTTGCTCCGGATTGGTCGGTCAGTTCAGCTTCGGCCCGACTCGTAATACCAGTACGGCCTTCCTACAACGCTGCCCAGCCCATATCGATCCCTCGTCGACCCTCTGGATCCAGACGCTTCTCCCGAGCCCGCTGTTGAACCCAATGGCTAAACAGCCCAGTTCCCACAGGCCCCACAGGATAGTATTCCAGAACCGTCTGTGGGTGCACGGCGAGCTGCACCGAGGAAAATAATATTAGTACCGTACGACCCCAAACAACACACTACTTGCTAAAGGAGAACATAATCCTGAACCTTCTAGGGTTTATCCTTTCATCTGCTGTCTCTCCGGGGTCTTCTCCTAAACTGAACGTTATTCAATCTCTCCCTCACCGCTCTTTAATCTAATCGGCTCATCCCTCTTTCAAGGTGCAGCTCCTGACTTAGTCTCGTTCCGTATTCCCTTTTCCTTTTGAATTTTGTTATTCTTGCAGAATTCCTGTTTCTTGGGCCGAGGAGGATGAAAATGATGTAATTCTTATTTGTTTGCTTTTTTTTTTCTTTGATTGATTAAATCAGGAAATGGCCGCGACTCAGCTTACAACCTCTACTGTTTCAGCAAGAAATTTGCCAATTTTTGATGGCCTAAGACCTTCGACGATAAAAGTTGCCGCTTTTGTCCCGGCAGGCCTTGTTCCTGCTCATAGGTCATTCCGTTCATTGCTTGTCAAAGCCTCCACTGCTGTTGCTCCTAAGGTATCCTTTGTTATATGAATAAAATTGATTTTCTGGCGTAAAAATGGTTTCGTTGTTGGCGAGTTGTGGAAGCTCGAATCTGACTTTTTGATAGTGTGTGGTGTTCGCATCAAACTCGAACTGTCTGATTATAAATGTAGAAAGCTCGGTTTTTTGTTGCTTTTGGCTGCTTTCAATGTGCCAGTCTTGTACTCCTCCATGTGTCTTGTGTTATTTCCGGTCTGACGGCATTGGAATTTGAATCTCACAAGCTACTTGAGTGGGGTCAAGCGCGCAAGGCCCCCCGAAACACAGCAATGACATGATGTCATATACTCGTTTGTGGTCGGTGAGGTTTGAACAACTGTTTGCGTGACTGGACTAATGTTGAGCATGTTCATTCCGTCTTGGTTGTGGAATTCTCTTCTGACCCTCGTTCGAGTAGGATGGAGCCTCTCTTGTGGACTTCTCTTTAACAAGTAGCCATTTATTTTTAATCATTAATGTGCCATCTGACGTGTTGCTGATGAATCCTAATGCCACCACCAGCTGATACCGGGTCTTAATTCGCTTCTTATAATCTCTGCGTCTTCTTTTTCCTTTTTCCATTTCGGGCAACTTCAGCCTTTCCTTTGTGCGGCTGCTGTAGCGATACTTGCATAAGTGATTTGTGGGCCTGCTGCATAGTTTACTTTTATACGATATTGACTGGAACCCCTCCTCTGGGAAGATTCCTGCTTCAGTTGGCATCGACGAGCTATTTGCCCTCTAGGTCTTGGGGCGTTCTACAAGCATCCTGTGTTCTCCTGCTACCCTAGAATAGTAAGAAAGAAGCGCATAAGAGATACTCAATTGTGTTGTTGGATACCTAGCCCAGGATGTTGACATCAATGTTAACTGGTTATGGTTTATTGAAATCATGGAGTTCTGAAATAACATTAAAAAAGTAATGACAATGACATCGATTACAACATCTGGCATGCAGAATTTTGGAATAATATTTGAAATAAGTTGATTGTAACATATGGCATGCAGCAGAAGCTCGTTGTTTGACATGGATCGTATTGGTATCTCATGCACTGTACCTTTATATCAAAGCCCTTGGCTGATCTAGTATTGTTTGTTTGACTCTTATTATCTTTACCTTGCAGTATACATCTATCAAGCCCTTGGCTGATAGAGTATTGCTGAAGATTAAATCTGCAGAGGACAAAACTGTGGGCGGGATTTTTCTCCCAACAACTGCTCAGTCCAAGCCACAGTCTGGCGAGGTGGTTGCTGTTGGAGAGGGCAGGACCGTTGGGAAGAACAAAGTGGATATCAGCATCCAGGTGCTCCTTCTACATTGAGACTGCTCTCTTCATCAACCTTACTCTATATCAAGTATATTAAACTTTCTGTAACGGTTTCATGCAATGCAGCCTGGTGCGAAGGTGGTTTATTCAAAGTATGCTGGGACCGAGCTAGACTTCAATGGAACCAATCATTTGATTTTGAAGGAGGATGATATTGTGGGGGTTCTTGACACAGATGATGTAAAGGATCTTAAACCGTTGAATGACAGAGTGCTCATTAAGGTTCGACTTCCTTGACTTGTTATATATATATATGTATATTGTTATACCGTAGCAATCAAGAAGATTATCCAGTTAAAATCATGACTAGTGTATCTTAGGGTGCCCATTGGCTAAATTCCTCCATGATAAGTTGTAGACAGCAAACTCACTTCAAGGATTGGTTGTACGCCAAGGATTGGCTCATTTTTCATTGCATTGTCCATAGAATTGGTTTGACCTTACTATCTGCTGTTTCCTGCATTGCCCGTGTCATTCCTATCATAAGTCTTTTATGGCCATTTGCATTGTATCCTCACCCTTTCATCGATTGGTTGGTCAGCCTCTACTACTGTATCATTTCTTGCAGATAGACTCAGGCATGCTTTGCCGTAGTTACAGGCTAATTTGAATTTATTGTTCTTAAAGTCAATCTCACCCTAATTGCCGGCTAAATCCTTGGGAGCCGTGCGAGTTTGATTCTTAGGTTTTTTATCTGCTCCGTGAATCCAACTACCATAGAGTCCACTGGGGTGAATGCCATATCACTTTGCTGTTAGTAGTTTGGAAGCTTTTATAGTGATCCATTCCAGAAAGTGCTTCGTATGCTGTTCTTGCATGATTATGGATAGAGTCAACTGTCCTAAAAATATCGGGGCAAATATTCAGGTTGCTGAGGCTGAGGAAAAAACTGCTGGAGGTTTGTTGTTGACAGACGCGGCCAAAGAGAAACCTTCAGTTGGAGCAGTAAGTTTAACAAATAAAAGCTGTATCAATGTTTCTACCATTATCACTATGTATTCTACTACATACTGAGCCAATCTGACATCTGAAACGTTCATCTGCATTTTGATTTGTTGGATGAAACACAGATAATTGCTGTGGGACCTGGACCTCTGGATGAGGAAGGCAAGAGAAAACCTTTATCTGTGTCGCCGGGGAACACTGTCTTGTATTCCAAATATGCTGGGAATGATTTCAAGGCCCCTGATGGATCAAACTACATAGCTCTCAGGGCATCGGATATAATGGCTGTTTTGTCTTAGTTCTGTGGAACAGTACTAGATGTAGCTGAACGCTAGACAATATTTTTGTATTCCCCATTCTCTTTAACAAGAGAGGAATGAGAATGAAAATGTCACGGACTTCATCACGAGTGCGTCTGTGTAAAGATTTTGTGATCGGGGGATTTCTTGAGTGATAAGCGTAAAACGGCTTATGAGTTTCATATTTTGATTTCTCTTTACTTGGCAATACTATAATTGAAATCTTTACTCGGATTTTATGATTTTACCATCGACAAACTACCAGATGTTTCGTGAGTTTAGGTACAATTTTGAAGTTGTGTAATTATGAGAGGATTTTATCATTATATAAAGAGTTCATAAAATGACGTGATTCTAGATTTCAAGTAAAGACTATAATATTCATCTTTTTTGATTTTATAATCTGTTTTTTTATTTGTACCATATTTGTTACTTTAATCGAGTCCAAGCATTATTAAAATAATGATAAGAATATACGTAAAAATTTAAGATATTATTAATTTATCAATTTCTATTCAGATTATACTAGGAACTTGTACGTGGTACTAGTTTTATAACTATAAAATTATAGAGGCAATTGATAGTCAAATTTGCTAATCATATGAGAAAGATATTATATTTATAACTATAGAATACATAAATTTACAACCTTGTAAATTATAAAATAGGAGAATGATGCCTTAAAATTATAAGTTTTAGAAATTTATTTTGTGAATAATATTTTGGTAGACTTTGTTCGCTATAATTTTTAGCATCATTAAAAATTTCAAATCTTTTGAAACTTGTTTATTGTCAAATCACAATAACAGAAAAGGAACTTTTTCAAAAAAACAATCTAGTATTGGATAATAATTCACTTTGTGAATTTAGAGTCTATACATAAAGAAACATTTGAAGAATTAAATTTTTTGGTATATTTTTCATACATAACTAGTCACTTATTTATTTATAGTCTTAAATCATCAAATATTTGTCTTGGTGTCTTTTTCTTTCTTATGGATATGCTGCTTTGTTTCCCCATTTTTTTTTTTGTTATTCTCAAATTAAATACATATAGAATAATATTACTTGAGTTCGGATCAAAAGTATGATAATTATCAACATATGTTGTCTCACTAAATAGTGTATTATTCTTTTTCATAGTTTTTGTCACTATCAAATGGCAATGTACATGTGTTTTTAAATATTATCAAATAATTATGCGTGTTTGGTAAATTATTTTGATGTCATTTGTTGGATATCACTTTTTTTTTTATTCTTCATATAGATACATGTATAGAATTATATTCAAATTATATTTTATAATTTTATGGGAGAAGTCTGACGGATATTACACCATGTCTAATTATATTTTGTGTTAATTGTTTCATATTTTTTCTCACTACTTATTATTTATTGTTTTATAATATTTATTGGTTACTAAAATATTAATATACTGGTCATTAAAATTGAGTAACAATCCATCGGTGCACAATTCTTCATCGTATAATTGCTAGCTACAATATATACTACACTACTAATTGTTTAATATGAAGAATTTGAGTATCAGTGTAAGTCTCATAACCCAATAGAAAAACAAAACCTAATAAAAACCATTATATATACAACCTTTTTATTTTTAGTCTGTTGCAAAAGAATTGGCGTACAAAATAAAGACAATATTATGCAAGAAAATTTTCATATATTTTTCAACTGATTAATACATATCATATAAAAAATGAAGAAAACCAATCTCTCTAGTAAAGCTAATAGTGACAAAATTTTCTTTTAAGTAATTCAATAATCATTTTCGATTCCCATTAATAGATAAAATAACACTCAATCAACAAATCACCATAAAATCTTTTGCTCATCTACTATATATATATAAAGCATTAGTCAAAAGGTTTAGATAATATAAGGTAAAAAATTTCCCTTATTATATATCATTTTATCTCATACAATAGAAATTAATAAACGAATACATAAAGGATGCACCCAAGGAAAGCATTAAAAGAAGTTGTTTTCTTACTATTTCATGGTGCCTTTCTCATCCTTCTCCTTTCGCTTATTTTTGTTCAATTCTACAGAAAAATCACATTCCCTCTCTTCATCATTTTATGACTCATTTATTATTCTATGATCTCATATTCTTTGAATTTTAATGTTTTCTCCTCCTTTTACTTACTTGAGCAATAAATATTAAATAGAGCAATCAACTGATTTTTTTTCCTGGCAATTTTACCATGATAAATGTAATACCCCCAAAATTTACTACTGAAAAATTTCGTTAATTAAAAGGAAATTAGAGGAAGCAAATTAATAAAACGTGAACTTTGGGAGTATTACCGCCACACTTAGTACCAGACCGGTTCACTCCTACCGTTACTGTACTAAGTGCTAAGGCTAAGAGCATAAAACACAATTTACAATCTATTTTTAAATTAGAGCAACGCATCAAATCATTTACAAGAATAAAATCCACCAATGGTGGTTACTTTAACAACGTTAACATTTAAAACCAAGAATTTAAATGAGAAAGAGAAAAAGCATAACGGTACCGGATAATTCCTTACTCTCTTTTCCGTAGCCCACTTGAGTAACACCTGAAAAGACCTGAGAATGGCACTGCCCATTGAATAGGCAGGGCCCCCACGAAAGAAATCCCTTTAGTACTATGGTACTGAGTAACCCTTTAATACCACACTTAAAAACAGGCCCGCAATGCAACACATAATGCAAGCTATATACATATGAAATCAGAGGTGTATACATAACAATCACACATATAACAAGTGATAATTTACGATCGATACTTTTGGGCCTTAAGCCATGTCATAGTGTAAAATCGATACATTCGGGCCTTAAGCCATGTCATAGTGTAAAATTGATACATTTGGGCCTTAAGTCATTATTTCACCATCATTCCATAAATCTCTTATTTTATATCCATGTGAGTGCGATAACCCCACTATTATAGCCGGTAGATCGATCACGTATAGGGTAGAACGCACCTAACCACTATTATATGCCGGTGGATCGGTCTCCAGGGCAAAACACTCATCGCCACTATTATTTTTCGGTGGACTGGTCTGGCTCCGACTCACGTGGTGTTCCACTATAAGTAATTAGTATTTTTCCATAAATTTATTCGCATGCATAACTAGTTTTATTGAGCTCGGGACCCCCACTATATTAGCCGGTAGAGCGGAATATATATATATCATCCAGGGAAAAACGCTCCTAGGCCACTATTATAACCGGTGGATCGGTACTCAATATCATAAGTTATTTGGGCCCGACTCATTGATATTTCACTTTCGTAATTAATATCTTTCCTTTCCTTAATCAGCACATCAATCATATTTATTTGCCTCGAATGGGAGATCAAGAACCCAGGACACAAAGGTACACCAGTCGTATCGGTTCATATAAGCTACTCAGTACCTTCAACCACGAACCCAAGGACGTAAAGGTTCCCTGGTCGTATTGGTGCATAAAGCTAACGAAGTACCCTACCGACAATGACACCTAATCCATAAGTATGCATACCCCCTAACTAGGTTCATAGAGCTAGAAAGCGTAAGATATAGGGCCTGGCTGGGGCACAAAGGCACACCAGCAAATGCCAGAATAATCGTGGACTAAACCACGTCTTTAGGGTAGCGACCCCTAAAGAGTTACCATTCCCGATCTCGAGGTCTTTCACTTTAAGTATTAGTGTCTTAATTAAAGTGATCACAAAAAGCACAATAATCAGATACTTATTCACTTTCAATCTTTCTGATGTCATTAGCCGTTTCTTATTCAGGCGGTTATCCAAGATAATACAGAGAAATCATTAAGGACATACTAATTATCAAATACTTTGACTTGGCTAATCAGCATTATTTAAATCATATTATGAAATTCTACAGTCACAACAACATGTAGGTATAAATTACTTATTTACCCCTTACTTATACAATTGCTAAGTCATTCCTTCCTTACTTGACAAATTACCCTATTATCCCTTAGGTTGCTTATTTACCAAATTACCCTTTACTCGGTTTAGGTTACCAAGTTATCTCCTACGCTTTTTGGATCACCACTCACCCCTCATAATTGCTATACTTATCATATTTCCCTTTTGGTTGGTTAGATTACCGCATTGCCCTTCTCCTTTGTTATAATTAGTAAATTGCCCTTGAGTCGGATAAATTACCAATTTACCCTCTTTCATTATTGTTATCACCATTTTGCCCCTTTAGTTGGATAAATAATTATTAATTTACCCTTTAGTCGGCTAAATTACCAAATTGCCCCTTTAGTTGGGTAAACTACCAAACTGTCCTTCTTCTTTATCATAATTACCATTTTACCCCTCTCAATTATTATAATTGCCATTTTACCCTTTTCAATTATCATAAATCCCAAATCACCCTTCTCCATAATTACAATTATTAATTTACTCTTCTTCATAATGATAATTACCAATTTACCCTTCTCCATATTTATACTTATTAATTTACCCTTCTCCATTCTTTTATAATTGATATACTACCCTTCTCCATTATTAAAATTACCATGATGCCCTTTAATTGGTTTATTTACTGAATTATCCTTCTCTAGTATCATAATTATCCAATTTCCCTTCCATAATCATAATTTAATTACCAAATTATCTTTCGTCGTTATCATAATTACCAAGTTACCCCTTACTACCAAGTTTACCATAATATTCTTTTATTTACAAAATTACCACAATACCATTTTTCTTATAAAATTACCATAACACTCCTTTTACTTTACAAATTACTATTTTACCCTTTTACATCTAAATTACCATTTTTATCTTTCCTTACAAAATTACTATTTTGTCCTTCTTTTCCAAAATTATCATATTACTCCTTTACTCCCAAAATTACTATAATACCCCTTACTTATAAAATTACCACTTCACCATTCACTTATAAAATTACCACATTACCATTTACTTATGAAATTACTATTTTGCCCCTCTACCTCCAAAATTACCATAATGCCCCCTTTACTTGAAAAATTACCATCTTTCCTTTACTCATAAAATTACCATAATACCCCTAACTTCCATAATTACCACAATACCCCTTTTTACTTGTAAAATTACCATAATACCCCCAAACTTCCATAATTACCACAATACCCCTTTTTACTTGCCATAATACCCCTAACTTCCATAATTACCACAATACCCCTTTTAACTTGTAAAATTACCATATTGCCCTTTTCCTTCAAAATTATCATAATACCCTTCTTTCTCACAACTTACAATTTTATCCTTTTATTTATAAAATTATCATTTCACCCCTTTCTTTTGAAATTACCAAAATACCCTTTTACTTATAAAATTACTGTTTTACCCCTTTCTTTCAAAATTACCAAAATACCCCTTTACTACAAGATTTCCAAAATACCCTTTTCACTTATAAAATTTCCACTTAACCCCTTTATTACACCACTTTTATGAAATTACCACCACTACATAAAATACTAATATTAGCAATTCATTCTTATCATTTAACTCCACCAACTTGTCATTATTCAACATAATACTCATTAACAACTACATATATTAGATCACATACTTCATAAGCATATCACTAAATACCCTTAGACAATAATATTATTCATGCATTAGCAACATGATACATCATAGACAAGCATTTAACATTTCCAACAATAATCAAACTCCCTCCTTAATTATCATACCTACACATGGCACAAAGGCTATCATACCTTTCCTTTTTTTATCAATCAATATAAACAACCATCTATATATCATGCTAGTCACACAAAACATGCATAAAATCATACTAAAATCCCTAATGTGCTAGCATACGTTTTTCCATGCATTTAAGGGAGGTTTAGTGATTACCTTAATCCCGCAAAAATTGAATCTTACCGGTATCTCGGTTAAAGAATAAAGCTTTAATTAGCAACTCAACACCTAAAAATAATATCAATAACTGATAGGTTAGAAGTAAGAAATTAAAGGATAAAACTTTATAAAACAAATTTATTTAATAATAATACACTTTAATTAACTATTAGTATACCTCAAAATTTAGCCAAATAAATTTCAAAACAAAGGGGGAGATCACGCTGCATGAACAGCGTGAGTCTCATGCAAAATGAGAGGAGAAAGGGTTTGAAGGGGGGTGAGATAGAAGAGAGGAGAGATGGCTCGATTTAGGGACTTTATGCTAGAAAAGGAGATAGATGGGGGAGGATTGGAGGCAAGGCAAGGGTGCAAGAGTGAAGAGGGGGTGTAGGTGGAGGCTAAGGATGGTTTCCCGGTGGCATAGGGTGGCGGAGGCAGTAAGGCGGCGAAGATGGTTGCCGAGGTGGGTCGAGGTGGAGAGGCTGAGAAGGAAGGAAAAAAGGAGGGAAAAATGGAGGGGTGCAAGGGCTGTTTTCGACCAACTAATGCATGGTGGTGGTAGAGGGGGTTGCAGGGTGTCGAACGGTGGGTTGGTTGGCGACAGATGTGGCCGGACGGCGGCGAACAGGGCGGTTGCAGGTGGCTTGGCGATAAGGGGGGGAAATGGGGAGAAAAAGGAAGGGGTGGAGAAGGGAGGAAGTGCAGGGCTCGAGGGGGCAACGTGGTGGTGTAGGGCAGTAGCAAGTGGTGGCAGAAGGCGACGTAGGGGGTTAGAATGGTGGTTGGAACGGCGGCTGGCGGCGGCGAGCAAAAACCAGAGAAGAAATGGGAGGGAGGAGAAAGGATAGAAGAGGCTCGGGGGAAGGAGAAGAGGCTCAAAATTATGGGTAATGAAGGGCTGGTGAGGGTAAGAAAAAGAAGAGGGAGAAGAGAGGGGCAGTGGCTGATCGGCGAGAGGACGAAGGGTGGAAGATGGTGGTCGGTTGGCCGGGGAAAGGGAGGGAAGAAGAAGGAAAGGGAGATGGGTATGCGAGCTGTGGTCCAGGGGTTGGTTTGGAGAGAAAATGACGGGGGAGAGAGAAGGAGTAGCAGGGAGGTAGGTGGTGGCAGCTGCAGGGCGGTGGTCGGGCGTGCGCAGGTTGTCAGGCATGGTGGCGATGAAAAAGGAAGAAGAAGGAAGAAGTCGGCCGGTCGAAGGGAAAGGAAATAAGGCTGAACCGGCCAGTCAAGGGGGGAAAGAAAATCTGGGCTGCGATGGCCGGGCGAGGGGAAGAAGGCAGGGATGGGCCGCGCGAGAGAGGGAGGAAGGAAGGGAGAGATGGGCCGAGGCCCAGTGCGCAGGGGAGGGCTGGCTTGGTGAGGCAGCCCGAGGGAAGAAAAAGGAAAAAGAAAAGAAGAAAGAGGAAAAAGGGGAAAAGGGCAAAATGGGAATGGGAAAATAGGGAAAAAATAAAATAAAATAATTTATAAAATCATAAAATGTAATACTCTTGATAAATTATTTAATTTCATAATTTAATTCATTATAATCTAATATATTAGTTTAAAAAGGATAAAGTTAGTAAAATATTAGTTTGGAAAATTATTTAAATAAAAATTAGCATGATAAAATAACAAAATATCTATTTTAATTTACTAAATATTCTCGTCCAAATATGTATAGTCAAAAATCCATAAATTAATTAAATTAAATAATTTTAAAAGCTAATTTATTTCAAATAAAAGCTATTTATTAAATTATTAGTTTTCTAAAAATTTGGGGGTTACAATAAATTTGCTCTAATTCACCTTGTTTCCTTTCAATATGGATTGACGGAGATCAATTTTGATCCACTCTTATCTATGCGACTTCAATCTAGCCTTATTTATTCGCGAATGACTTTTAATTTGTCCATGTATGGTTCGACAAACATCTAGCTTAAACTAATTGAGTTTAGTTAGCGGCGATTTGATCCAATTTGTCTTGGAATTATTAGGATTTATTAGAAGGTGATGTCATTTTTGATCACTTTGCTTTGTTGTTGCTACTTATGCTTTAGTTATGCCCACCTAACCCAGGTTTCATAGTATTAAATAGTTATGGAGAAATTACATTGTCATTCTAACTATAACTTATTCCATTTGATGTTGTGAGTAAAGATGGATAATGTAACATGACAATATATATTTTAATGACCTATAGGTTGTAACAGATAAAAATATACATACATGCATGCATATGCAGCCGATGAACTAAAAACTTTAGTTACTTTGTAAGATTGTATGGGTGAGAGTGATGTGGTTATTTTGTGACTCATTTGATATTCAATTTCATATAGGGAAGTGAATTATAGGAAATATGTTTAGCCTGATTCTTTGTTGTTTTTGTTTTACCTCGGTTCAAACTATTTAATTTTGTTGTTCATTGATATGAGTTTTATTCTCAATTACACGCTAATTTGGTGTCAAAGTTTTAGCTTCATTGTGAGATTGAAATGACCTATACTTTTGAATGATTAATTGAATATATTATTTAGAGAATTGATTCACTTTAAAGTATTAGTTTTCAATTAAGAATGATTTAAGATTTCCAAACTATAGAGTGAGAATATATATTATAGGTCAGTTAATTGATCCATAATTTATTGTTGTTAATAACACTATATAGGAGTAGGACTATAAGGGGAGATGTCAATTTTTTTTATTACCTTGGTTCAAAATATTTATTATTGTTCATTGATATGAGTTTTATTCTTAATTGGAGGCTCAATTTGTTTAAAAGTTTTAGTTACAATCTTCGGTTTTGGAATTGTATTTTTTCTCTAATAATTAATTGAAAATATTAGTTTGAAAATTGATTCATTTTAAATTATAAGTTGTTACTTACAAAGGATTTGATTGCCAAATTGCCATAAGGATGGAAAATATTAGGGTGAGAGTATTTATTATGGATCATTTATTGATCTATAATTTAATATAAGGGGAGATGTTTCAATTATAATATTTGGTTTAGGTATAAAATGATTGTATTTTCTTTCTAACAATCAACTAAAGAATTGATTCATTTTAAAGTATGAGTGGATTCAACATTACCAAACTATAATAAGATGAAAAGTATCTGGATAAGAATATTTATTATGGATAAGTTAATTGATATATAATTTATTGCTGATAATAACACTATATAGTGGCTACGATGAAAAATGACGTAATATGACAATAATAAATAATGTAGAAACTTTTTTAGTGGTTTTTTGTAATTGAAGTATCAAATTGTAAAATATTCTATTTGAGGCATACATATATGAAAATTATTTAACTAAGGCATACTAACCAAATTTTACCAATTCTGGTGACATACAAAATATTTTTTCACCTAATTTTTTAATAAATTATTTTATGTGATTAGTAACATAACATTTATATGTAAATAATGTATTAAATTTATTTCAACCTCATTTTGTTGTGTATTAATGAGATAAATAATAGTGAATCATATTATATTTTTAAGCATACTAAATATTTGAAAATTTCTATACCTTAAAATTTTATAAAATTTCATATTTTTATTAAAATTTAGATATTTTATAGAATTATAGAATTTCTATATAAAAATTCTAAATATTAAATTTTGTGAGAATTTCATATTTTCACAAAAAAATATTTTATTATTTGATTTTAGGTATTTTAACATATTTAAAAAGATTATAAAATTTATTTTCAAAAAGTTGGAGAGTTTGTATAAACGATGCTCCCTAAAGAGGTACAAGATGATGCGTAGGAGCTACCTGTGCTCCTCCTTACCCTGAAAGTACACTAAGATGTCATCAATGAAAACAACTCTAAACTAGTTGAGGAATAGCATGAAAATCCTTGTCATTAGATTCATAAAGACAAAAGGTGCATTGGTGAGCTCAAAAAGCACCATCGTAAATTCATAATGCCATATTGTAACTGTAAGGCCGTCATCATGATGTCAACATTAGCAATGCACAACTAGTAATAGTTTGACCTTAGGTCGATATTCAAGAAGACTATAGTGCTCTAAAGTTGGTCAAAAAGGTCGTCAGTCCTTAGAAGTGGATATCGGTTTTTTACTGTCAACTAATTCAGGCATCGATAGTTAATACATAAACGAAGGCTCCCATCATTCTTCTTCACAAAAAGGACTAGTGCTCCCCATGGAGACACTTGGGCTGATATATCTATGAGCCAATAACTCCTCCAGTTGAGCCTTCAGCACCCTTAATTCTGCCGGCAACATCCGGTAAGAGGCCCTCGACGCATGTTCAGCCTTTGGCACTAGGTCGATGGTGAAGTCGATCTTGCGCACTGGAGGAATACCTAGTATCTCCTCCGGAAACACATTGGGAAAGTCTTGGACCATAGGAATGTACTTTAGGGCTGAAAAATCCCTATTTAACTTTTGAACGCTACACATGTACATATGATACCCTTTTCGCATCAATGTGTGTAGCATATGAGCATACATGACCTTAGTTGTGGGCTTGGATTTTCATTTCTTGTAGGAAACCCTAGTACCCTTCGATCCTCATAACTATAACACCCCAAAACCATGACTTGAAAATTTCATTTAAATGTTATTTTGCGGAAGCGATAATTATAAATAGTGGGTGTTACCACCACACTCAACATAATTTCGGTCTCCTCACCTTCCTTATGTCAAGTGCTGAGGCTTAAAACAAGTAGATCAAACAAAAGCAAGAGAAAGACAATACATAAGCAAGGGTTTTGCAAAAGAAAGATTATCCATACAATAAGACCATTTAGGTAATTAAGTGACAAACAAGTTTCAGAAAACAATTAAAGGGGCACACGAAGGTGCAACAGTATTTTTCCCTTACACTCTCTTAGCCTGACTACTCTTCTAGATTATGCTCCTCAAAATCCTTCAACCACTGCATACCACGAACATACTCCTCCGAAAAGTGATAATATCAGTACGACATCCTCGTACTGAGTAAATTACAACGCCTCCGGAGAGGTAGCATACCCACATTTACAATTATCATACAAACAAGGGACTCAATTAAAATATACGATCACATGCAAAGCCACGATTTCATGACATAATTCCACATCACAATTAACAATACTTGTTAGGTTAAAATTCCTAGCAAAGGCACTGTAAAACATGCTTATAAATTTCACAACCATTTCAAAATACCAACGATCATACTTTATAGCATAATAGAAAGAATTATTGATATTCCAAACAATATAACCAAGTTCAATTCACGCATAATCCAATTATTACAGATGTACTATGGTGGGTGTCTAATCCGGTTATATCATTATATATCAATTCTCGAATGGAATACAATCCCATATTCAAGACAATAATCGTCAAGGAGGTAATACCAAATCAATTCACTCAATTCCAAGATAAAGATCGCCAAGGAAGCCATACGACATATCAGTCGTCCATACTATAGAGCAGAAGTGAGCCCCTTGACACGAAGGCCCAAACTATACACTCAGGGGCCAAATCCGAGGCACTAGATTCCTTTCCAAACTCAAGTCTTCCTCTTTAAGTGGTTAATGTCTTATGAAATTTCATGTTATTAATTTGAAAATTCCAAGGTCCATAATATTACAACTTAGCCATCAATCAATCAACCAAAGCCAAATATAAAGGATCACAACAATTCCAAGCCAACACGACTTAGAGTTAGGCATCATGCCATAGCCTGAATAATTATCTGATCCAGCTATTAATCCATTCGGTTAATCATTTCCAAAATTATTATGATGCCAACACTTAAGTTAAATAGCCCGATAATTTTTGCTTTTGAATCACATTTTCCCTAATTACCAAAATACCCTTCAACTTATAACTGTCACATTTTTATTTACTCTATTATTAGGTTTATCTCTATAGAATATTTGTCATGAAAATGCTAACATAAAATAGTAAATGATAATTTATCATACAATAATTTCGTCGGTACGACAAAAAACCATATTACCCTTAAGCAATAACCATACATAGTACACGTATACACTCCTAGCATGCATTTCTAGTATCTCATAATATTCATGCAATTTCCACGAATAACTTTCAAGTACGAATCATGGTATATAATTTTACATTTTTACCCCTAGAACATGCAACACATAATAATCACTATTTAAGCACATTTATACTCCAAGTTAACATGCTATATGTCCAAAATTATCTAAAATATCCAAGAGACACATTTAACTCATTTGTAGGTCTACCATGAAACATGGCAAATTTTTGGTTGGACTCTAACCCTAAACATGCACATTTCTCTTTAGCATAAACCATAAATGTTGTCATAAGCATACTCTCTCAATTTTTAAAATACTACCTAGGCATATAAATATTAGCATGGTAACATATATTCGTCTACACATCATCATACTCACATAGAAACAAACTACAGCATGCTTCCATTTTCCAAAAAAATATAAGTTATTTGATAACCTTAACCTAGCATGATTTTTATCCTAAAAAATTAACCTATTATTTTCACACAAGATTCTACCATCTACAGATTAGTTGGATTTACCTTTGAGTTAAGAAAATAATACCACGGAAAGCTTCTTCCAAGGATACCTTAAGCGAGGTCGAGATTACACCGAAAGGAGCTGCTGCTCAGTGAGGCAAATCACGAGGGGAGAGGGAAGCTTGGCAAGGCTGCAGGTTGGGTAATTATTGGCAGTGGGCTCGGTAGTGAAAGGGAGCAGGTTGGGGGATGCAAAATAAAGGCACCCTGTGCTGGAAGTAGGGGGAGAAGGAGGGGAATTGTAGGGAGAAAAAGGGAGAATTGAAAGGGAGAGGGAAGGAGGGATATTGCTGCGGGTTGGGGCTGAAGAAGGGAAGGGAAAAATAGAGAAAAGATGGGGCGGTTGAAGGATTTGGATGGGTTGGATGATGCAGGTTGGTTGATGGTGTAGGTGGGTGTCAAATGCATGGGAGAAGGGGAGAAGTCTGCAGGAGGGTAGGCTATTGCGTGGGGAAGGAATGAAATGGATGGGTAGCTAGCTGGGAGGGTCGAGTAGGTGCGCAGGCTGGGAGGAGAAGAAGATGGAGGTTGCCGACTGGTTGGGGGTTGGGTTACGTGTGCGGGAGCTGCTGCATGTTGTTGGGGTTGGGCAGGGAGGTCGGTTGGGTTGGGGCTGCTGGGGCTGTGATGGAGTGAGGGAGAAGTGTAGCAAGAAGGGTGATGGGATGTGTTTGGGGAGGAAGAAAGGTTTCATGGCTGGTTAGTAGCTAGGATAAGTAGGGAGTGTAGGGTAAAGAGGTGGTGCACATGCATGAAAGAAGGATGACAACAAGCTGCATGGGGGAAGAGGGGTATTCGAAAGGTTTGAGGTAGGATTAGGCTGAGATTAAGGTGGAATAATGATGGGGATTAGGTTAAAATTTAGTTAGCAAGAATACCCAATAGTATTAAGCTTCTAAGAGTATATTAGATACTAAAGATAAATCCTACCTATTCAATGTTTTATTATCACCATTATTCTCACTATTATTATTATTATTATTATTATTATTATTATTATTATTATTATTATTATTATTATTATTATTATTATTATTATTAGTGTTATTACTACCACTCTTTATTATCATTATTATTTCTAACATTATTATTCTCACAATTATTGTTACCGGCATTATTTTAAGAGTGTTATTTATCATAAGGCTATTGTTATTACCATCATTTCTATTGTGATCACTGTTTACACTATTCTTATTATCATTGTTATTACCGTTATTAATTATTACCTTCCTCTAATTATACATACACTAGCCTAGATTATTATCATAATTTAATAACTATAGACTTACTCATAATAACGAGGCATTCATCTTAAAAAGAATCCTATGATTAATTACACCTGCTAATCAAAGTTTAAGCTTTGGATATTTAAATTAATGATTTATTAAAATGGAGTATTACAGTAACACCACACGTTCCTGCACACGCACTCTATTACTATCTGATACCTCCCTAATATCCTTCCCTGGTATATCCGTAGGTCCATATCTACCAAATCCACTAGGATGTCTACCCCTCCTATCACTAATGCCACCTCAGAATAGAACCTAGTGCAATCTAGTCTGTCCTCTAAGGACAACATCATAGATATAGCTACACTAGCAAATGGTGATAGGGTAGCTCTAGCCACAAAAGAAGTAGACACGAACAATAAAGAAGCACTCGAATAGAATAGTACATGCATTGGTAAAGAAATGAAGGTGAACATACCTGTGACTACATCCAGTTGTTAATCACCATCTGCTTAGCTGATGACGTTCAAGCGCCCACCTGACTAACCTATGTGAAAACCTCCACGATAGTTTTCGGTACCCTAAACATGTCCTCCCCTCTGAGGAAAAGGGAAATACCCCTGTGGTATCCCCTTAGTCTCTCTGTTCTGTGTACTGGCTAGGGTAGGCATCCTTTGTTAAAACTTCTAATGTAGTATTTGGTACGCCTGCTGCCGTGACACTAAATTCCCCCTCTGCCGAAAGCCTAGAACTAACCTCCTTAAATCTAGTAGAATTTCCTCTGATACTAACACTCAAAAGGTCGGTGTCTTGGCCTGCTATAGAGTCATCAGCACATAGGTTTGCCCTCATAGTCACGTCTTGGATGGTTCCTACCACATTGTAGGAAGGAAAAACCCAGTGGTGGCTCCTGGCTCCTAACGGGACCCCTCTATTAGAATCCTGAAGGTCTGCCTGTAACACCCCCAAAATTCTCTCCTGAAAAAAAATTGAAGAATAAAGCGGAAGCTAGAAGTGAATCTGGGGAATGTTACCGCCACATCTAACACAAGATAATGTCCACCATCTATCTCATGCTAGATGTAAGGAAAAAACCTGTCAAACAGAATTTCAAACATCTATGCCGTAAGGATAAACTCCCACAAGGAGATATCCATAGGCACATGGAAAGTGAATAAATTCACTAAATAAAATCATCGCTGAATTAATCAGCGGAACCTGTGAAATAAATCCGAATTTTGAAAACTTATCAGAGTGCGAGAAAATTTAAAAGACAATTACAACACTCTTGAATTTTAAATACAATACTTGAAACTTCCAAAAATAAATTCAGTTAAACTAGACAAATCCCGACGGATCAAATTCCGGATTGCCTACTCTCTCAAGCCAAGTCTTCCACCCAAATACAATATCTGAACTCAAACCTACACAAGAAGTCTGCTCCCCACCATCAATGGATCATCACATGACCCATTCAATCAAGGTAGCATCAATACGAGTCCGGTAATGAGTAAATCAAGACCACCCAACTCAGGGAAGAAAACATGAAACACATAAGATATGAAAGACTATAGCTTATAATTCTCAAGCTCAATTATACATTTATTACATACAATAAAACATAGGATCATTGATTCATACTTACAAGTACATTACTAGCATGACGACACATAAGATACAAGCATATAAGAAATCACGATCGCACGCTAAGTAACACCAATCCAACAATCTGATAATAATCATTATTACATCCAATTTTATTTATTTACGATGAGTTCAGGGACCCCACTATTCTTAAACCGGTGGAACGATCTAAAGCACCTCTCAGGGACAACACACCCGAGCCACTATTATAATCCGGTGGAACGGATCCTACACCTCTCAGGGCAAAACACTCTTGAACCACTATTCTGAACCGGTGGAACGGCTTGAATCACCTCTCAGGGACAAAACACCTGAGCCACTATTATCGTCCGGTGGAACGGACCCTACACCTGGTCCTGACTCACGTAATCTTTCACTTTAAATAATTAGTGTCTTATCCATTACTTAACTCATATCATATTCTTATTCACGTTGAGTATAGGGCCCCACTATTCTTAATCCGGTGGAATGGACTGAAGCACCTCTCAGGGACAAATCACCTGAGCCACTATTATCATCCGGTGGAATGGATCCTACACCTCTCAGGGCAAAACGCTCCTGAGCCACTATTCTGAACTAGTGGAACGGCTTGAATCACCTCTCGAGGACAACACACCCGAGCCACTATTATCGTCCGGTGGAACAGACCCTACACCTCAGCCCAACTCACGTGATCTTCCACTTTAAGTTATTAGTATCTTATTCAATGATTTTAACAGACCATAAGTGAGGCCCACATAAATAATTCCATGACATAAAGATACAACATAGAGTATCATATAATTTCAATCCATACGTAACCCTTCACGTACTCAAATACATATCATAATCAAACATCATACTAACACGCATTGGCATTGAGGCTACAAAATTCGTGCATATATGAAATTACCACACAGAACACAACATACACTTGACATGATTAAATAATCGATAGGCATACTTATCACCTTTCACTTCAAACATACATACATCCAAATTCCGCCATAAGTAAAGGTAAGTAATGACTTACCTCAACCCGAAGCTAGCTAAGCAAATTGAGAAAGAGGGAGAGCTATTGAAAGCTCGACAATCCACAAGAAAGTTTTCCTAGATCGCTGATAGAAATCGAAACTAGGTTAGAAACTATCTTATCAATTAATAATTCACATATTCTAATTAAATAAATACAAACGATCTTTCTTGGAAAAGGTGTCCATAACCTAGGACTCAAGAGCATAGCTCTATTAAGATTTAAGATTAAAAATAAATCAAAACGGATTAACACACATATCACTTGGGACATTTCAATTTAATTTGGAAAGCCAGAGAAAGAATAATTGATTATAAATTAATTTATCGAAAATGACTTATTCATTAGGTTTTACAACTAAATATGTAAACCAACAATTTACATAGAACCAAATCCAAACTGATTAGGTTAAAACATAATTTAAATGATTTGAAACCCAAAGACAGAAATCGGTTAGATAAAAGACACACAACGCAATCAATTTTATAAAACCATCCCCAAATATTAGGGTTTTTAATGCCTAAACTACAAATCAACCAAATCACTTCGATTACCTCAAATTGATAGTTTTAAAACACAATTACACTAATTTTAGATAAATCTAGATAATTAATTTCAACAAAACAATCTTCCTAGTAGCTAATTTAAGACTATCCATTTTTAAAATTAGGGTTTAAAAGCCCACGACACAAACTCAGGTAATTAAAATCAATTAATTCCAATTAAATGTATTAGAATACAACTAGGATCAATTCAACTACTTCTATAAATTTAATTTTAGAAAAATAACTATACAAATAACCAATTTCAAAATCTCACTTGAAATCTAGGGTTTTAGGCCCGAAAATGCAATTCGGTAAAATTCTATAAATTTAATCAAATTGAATGTTTTGAACTGAAATTAAACACATTTTATAACATATCAAATAATCAATTGATCAAAACCAATAAAGGAAATACCCAATTTAGCACAATTAGGGTTTTTGAGCCCGGAACGCAAATTCGATCAATTCTTGCTAAAATATATAAATTGATGGTTCGGTAATATAATTAAATACATTCTAATATAAATTGTATAGTCAATTGAATAAAAAGAACCGATTACACAATCCAATTTAGTCCCGCAAGAGTTTTGACCTAAAAATCCAATTCTGATTAATTACGCACAATTTTTCCAAATCAACACTTCCGATATGAAATTAAATACATTTCAAACGATATTGTAAAATCAATTGAGCGGAATGACTCAATTATGCCGCCCAATTTTATTACACACAAATTTTGACCTAGGAATTAAATTCCGATAAATTCTACATAAATTTCTCAAATTGACGACTCCAACATGAAATTAGATACATTTAAAAACATATTGTATAATCAATTTATCCAAAATCGCCAAATCGAACGGATCCGAAAAATTTGGGCATAACCCGGCCTAAAATTCAATTTTCCAAATTCCCAACACAACCCATACAATTAACATATCTGAATCAATCTTACAACACATATATACATTATCAAACAATTAATTTAGCTTATCACAAGCTAAATCATATCCAATTAATTAAATTAATATTAGGGTTTTCAGAGATTTATATCAAACGAAAAATCAACGAATCGAGACAAGGGAAGGCCGGAGAAGCTTCGTCGGAGGCCGGAGACAGCTCGCCGACAGTCAGCCTGACTCACTAAAGCATCGTATACAACGATATCATCTAGTGAGTCATCATTTACCTACACAAACTTAAAAGGGGTTCCTACTTGTGGGAGTGAGCAACATTCATAATAAGGGTGATCAATATGCTATGTACCGAGTAATGTAACAATACATTCAAGAAGTCACAAAAATTAATAACACAAAAATAAGAGATGACACATGCATAAGTTGATCATACCGACTTTATTTGATATATTCCAAACATACGGTATTAGTACGATGATAATTATCTCATGATTTTATTCACGTTAGGTTTAGGAACCCCATTATTATCAACCAACAGAATGGTAATCAAGTATAACTTTCAGGGTAGGATGCTCCCGACCACTATTATCACTGGTGGATCGGTAATCAGAGTACAACCATATGGCAGAATGCTCTTGGCCATTATTCTCGCCAATGGATCGGTAATCAAGCCACAACGGTCTTGATCCATGAGGTATTCTGCCATAAGTAATTAGTGTCATATCATGGGTTATTATTATACAACGGTTTGGTTTACTTGAGTTCAGGCCCCCACTATTCTTACTAGTGGAACACTAACAGGGTACTACTTCCATGGCAATACGCTCCTGAATACTATTCTTGTTGGTGGATCGATAGGTACATCCAGGCCCGACTCAAGTGATATTATACTTTAAGTGATTAGTGTATTATTGGTATTTTATTTACTTTAGGGTCATCACACAGTCATCTACCCCTACTTATGCAAGACATTATCTCGACTACTATCCCTAAACAACCCTATTCCCCTTAAGAAACTCTAACTTCATAATCCTAGAATATTCTCACCTCCAGTTCCCCTTTTAGACCGCAATTTATCCAACCAACCTCAACATGTCAGAAGAAACACCATATTCAAGAGCCATGGCCTTTTACCCACGTTTTACACATGCAATAATAACTAGCCTCTAGGGTTACTCCTCCGAAACCCTAATTTCTTTTATTTAGCATAGTCCCTTTTTTAGTGCTTATCTAGTCCTCACATTCCATACCTATGATTAGAATGCTATTGTTAACTATTAACTCAAACGTTGTGGCATAAATCCCTTATTTTACACATGTGATAATACCCTTCCTATTCAAGCCCCCTCTAAAACCCTAATTCCTTATTTTGGTCTTAACTACTTCCCTCTACCCTGCATGACTACTAAATTTGGTACGCATTCCCAAAATGTTATGATCAACATCATGTTACAAGGTTGCAATCCAACTCCTCCATCTCGTACATGTGATGATAACCTACCCCAAGGGTGTAACACCCGTAAAATTCACTACTAAAAATTTTATTTTTAAAATTATAGAGGAAGCAAAAAATGGTAAATTTTAAGAATACTACCGCCACACTTAGTACCATTCTGGTTACCTTCCACAGTTCCAGTAACAAGCGTTAAGGCTTAAAAAAGAAGGGAACACATTTTACACAAAATAAGGTTATAATTCTAAATCAGAGTGGCACGTTAAATTACATTATGAGAATAAAATCCACTATTAGTGGCTACAGGAATAAATCATTAAATAAAGGAATGTAAAATTTTAAAGAAAAACCCTTAAAGCTTCCCGAAAATTCCTACGCTCTTAACCCAAAAATAAACTTAAACAGTATCTACGGACTAACTTACAAAGAACAGTGCCTATTGAATAGGTAGGGGCCTACAAAAGGAACCTTTTAGTACTATGATATTGAGTAACCCTTTCTACATAACTAAAAGGTAAGGCCTGCATGCAACACGTCATTTAAACATAAGACTGATAAATCACACATATATGTATAGGACCAGATGCAATAGTCATTGGAATGGACACATAATTTAAGATCACATATCACAAGGTTCGTTCACTTAGGAGTAACAACACTTACCAAGAGAGCATCCAAGTGAAGCTCTGTGTAGTATAATTAAAAGTGTCCAACAACATACTCCATCAACACAAACCACCACTCAATCTAAGAAGGCACCAAGGCCATAATCATACCATAACAGCAAGTCATACGTTTAATCATCATTATTTGGACTTAAACCATTAGTTAAATATTATTCACAGTCATCTATGGAATTATATCCGCAAAGGTTCGGGAACCCCACTATTATAACTGGTGGAACATGCATAAGATATCCAACTCCAAGGCAAAAGGCACCTGGCTACTATTATAGCTGGTGGAATGATCTCCAGGGGAAAAAACTCCTGACCATTATTATAGTTGGTGGAATGGTAAACATATACAATCTCCAGGGCGAGACACACCTAGCCACTATTATGACCGGTTGAACGATATAATGATATAATTCATATGGTTCCGATCTATGTGGTATTCCACTATAAGTGATTAATGTCTTTCCATTCATTAGTACATCACTTCCATTTATTTAACTCGAGGGGGAGATCACGAACTCGGAGATACAAAGATACACTAGTCATACTGGCACATACAAGCAGTACAGTACCCTCTAAACCATCAACCCAGGGATGAAGAGGTACCTTGGTCGCAGTAGTGCACGAAGACACACAACACCCTACCTACAAGGACACCCAATCCATAAGTATGCACACCCCTTAAGTAGGTCTGTAAAGCTAAATAGAGTAAGATGTAGGGTCTTGCTGGGACCCTAAGGCACACCAGCAAAATTCAGAATAATTGTGGGCTAAATCAAATTTTTAGAGTTGCAACCCCTAAAGAACCACCATTCTAGATATCGAAGTCTTCCACTTTAATTATTAGTGTTTTAATTAAGGTGACAACGAGAAATACATCAATCACATAATTATTCATTTTTATTTGTTTATATTATTATTAAGTAATATTTATTAGTATTATTGCCCATGTTAACTTAAATAGTCCAATAAGGCCATCCTAGGTCCTAATTCTTATACTTAGGCCCCTTAGGTCAAAATGACCAAAATGCCCCTAAGGCCAAGGCTTCCTCTTATCATTCGCTTCTATCACATAATTCATTTTTATTTATCCACAAGCGATAACAAGTTATCATATCATAATCATACTACTTGTCATAGAATCAAGTACTCTACACACCAAAGGATCATTAAACACATAAACCCTAACATGTACTTCTAACACATCAAGCACACATTTCCATACATAATTAACAATTAAGGGGCCTCTTGCATGATTATGAAATTAGCATCATAATACACCCTTAATTACCCATTCAACAGTAAACCATGCATTTTTCTTATGATACACATTAATTTACCAAAATACCCTTATCCTTACAAAATACATGATTATACTTAAACAAGTAATACTAAGGCCATAACCTTTATTTTATTACTTAACATCTTATGAAGGTTTATTAGATCAATTGCCATGTTATATGCAAATTACCGATTTACCCTTTCTTTCTTACAAAATTACAAAATTACGCCTCTTATTTGCAAATTTACTAAAATACCCTCTTACTTGCTAAATTAGCAAAATGCCCTACTTAGTTGAAAAATTACCACTTACCCTTCTTGCTTACAAAATTACCATAATTTTCCTCTTAGTTGAAGAATTATCAATTTTCCCTTCTTACTTGTAAAACTACCAAAATAACCTCCCTAGTCATAAAATTACCAAATTACCCCTCTTTCTTGCGAAAGAACCAATTACCCTTCTTACTTGCAAATTTAGCAAAATATCCTTCTTAGTTGTGAGTTTACCATATTACCCTTCTTACTTATAAAATTACTAAAATGCCATCTTTAGTTGTAAAATTACCATATTACCCTTTTTACTCATAAATTACCAAATTACCCCTTTCTTATGCAAAATTACTAAAATACCATTCTTACTTATTAAATTACTAAATTACCCTTTTCTCATATAAAATTACCAAAATGAATTTATTACTTATTATATTACTAAATTCTTCCTTTCTCATATAAAATTACCAAAATACCCTTCTCACTTATTAAATTATCCATTTCTCATGCAAAATTACTAAAATACCCCTAGCACGTAAAATATTAACCCCCATGGCTCACATGCATCATTTGGCACCGAAACTTTTATTATTCATTAATTAGATCCATGATTACCTACCATGCACATTTATTTAGGTCACTCCCTACGTACAAGTAAAATTACCAAAATGGCCCTAGGGCTCATATTAGCATTATTTCTACTATATGTAGCCATATTTACTTATCATGACATGTATATGCATCTAATATCATTATTAACAACAAATCCCACTATTTCCACACATGTCACCTCTCATACAATATAGCATGTTTTTCATTCTATCTTCCACATAATTTGAAAAATATACACATAACCACATACCAAAACCCTAATGTACTAGTATACATAAATCCATACATTTTAGTAGGGTACAATGGTTACCTTATTTTCGGCAATAACTAAACTTTACATGTACTCCGATTAAAAGCTTAAGCTTTGATTAGTAAAAATTGTACCTAAAAATGAGATCACAATAAGCATATTAGTAGTAGATAATTAAAGAATAATTTTTTTATCAAATATATTACCACTAACTATATTATATTTCAAAATTTAGTGAAATAAACTTAAATGTGCTTCAACACTCACACTGCCCATGCAGTGGGAAGATGCATTCACGAAGGGGGGGAAATATGGGGGAGTAAAGGTTGGAAGAAGGTGGTGGAAAGAGGGGCTCGGGTGGTGGGTTGAGGGAGGAGTTGGGGTTGGTTGTTGGGTGCAGGAGTGAGGCTTGGTGTAGGTATGGTCGGGGGTCAGAGAGTGTAATACCCCAAAAATTTGTTTAACTTAATCCCACATTATTAACCCCCTAATTTGATTCTAATTTCAAGAAATCTTATTTTCAGCCTTAACCTAATTTATTAATCCTGAAACTTTAACCGAAACCAAAACCTTGACTCTAACAAACCGTAATTCATAAACCAAAATCAAAACCTGTAAAAATTTTCACTAATCCTAACTATCTGGGCTAATCCAAATCACCTGATTTAATCCTAATCCTCCAATCCTTCTCTTCATCCTTTTCTTTTCTTTTTCTTTTTCTCCTGTGCCGGCTTTATAGTGTGAAGGAGTTCTCTTCCTCTACGCCATGACACCATCACCCTACCTCCCACTTGCATCCTCTCACCATCACCCTGCCACCCTCATTGACCATCATCATAATCCCTTGTGCATATCTTCTTCCTTCTTCTCATTCCATATCTGCTGATCTATACCACCATCACCTGCATTTTTCATCACTTCCCATGTCACCATAGTGGCCTTGCACCACCTTTGCATGTCTTCCTTCCCCTCTATTTTCCTTATCCCAATTCACACCATACACATATACACACATGACCATATATATATATATATATATATAGCATACTCTCCTTCTTTTCTCTTGGTTTGGTCCTCACTCTATCCTTTATGTGTCAAAAATTCATTGCTCGAGCTCCCTATTCCTTCTCCTTCCTTCCTTCTCTTTTCTTCATCTTCATCCTCCTTCTTTCCCTATTTTTAGCCTTCCCACCACCCAATCCACCACCATGCACCACCTTGGTCACCACTCGCTGCCCTTCGGTTGGTGCACCGACCACCAAGGTCAACCCAACCTTCCCCCTCGCTAGCCGCCAACGCTTGCCTCTTTTCTTTTCTTCTTTCCCTCATTCATCGCAGTTTTATAGAGTACATGGCATGTCCACCCCCTGCTGCGCGGTCGTGTAACACTTAAAATCTCCTACTACACAGTTGTGCAACCTTTACATCGCCTAGTAGTGCCTCTCTTTTTTCTCTCAGTCTGTTGTGCACCCCTGCTGCACAGCCGTGTAACTTTTGCACCGCCTGGTCGTGCATCAAAATTCCTCTCGACCTGGTGTTGCACAGCCGTACAACTTTTATACTACTTGGCCATGCATCATATTTTCTCTCAACTAGGAGTTGGGCCGCATGCTGCACAATCATGTAACTTCCCATTTTCGGTCATGCACCCCTATTTTCACCCTCAAACCTTATCCAAACATCACCAAAATTTAACCATAGCTCCACCACACATTCCTCTACACTTCCATACAATTCAACTTCTAGTTGACTCTGGTTATTTCCATTTTTAACCTCCTTTACCTTAACTTTTTCTTCAATTTTAATCTTCAATCCTAATTGTATTTTTATATTATTTTCGTAGGTGATCTTCCAGTGATCTCAGATGAGGTGTAGGATTTATGTGCATAGATTGTGGTGTCTTTATTGGTAAGGATACATGTCATAGATAAGGTTTTATGTGATACATGTATTTTTGTATGTGCTTTTGTGTTGAGTATATTGTATTGAATAATTTATTTATGGAAATGCTATGAAATGATATTCTTGAGAATAATGAAATTATGTAAGTACATATTTGGGTATAATGTCAGATATAGAATATCTACGGAAAACTAAGGATATGTACTTCGAATAATGATTAGAAATTTATATGTTTTGGGTTTCACAAGGCCTTGGGAGAACATGATTGTCTTGACTACCTTGAGGGTATTATGATCATTTGAGGATAATTATATGGTCATACTTATGTTGTTCAGTTGTATGTCTTGTGCATTTATATGAGTTCATCATGATAAAATACAATCAACTCTTAATAAGGTATTAATCATTTAAAGTAAAAGATCACGTGAGTCAAGCCAAGGTGTTTATATGGGTTCATTCCACCAGATAATAATAGTAACTCAGGTGTGTTGTCCCCAAGAGGTGCATCAGCCTGTTCCACTAAATTAAGAATAGTAGGGCCCCATGCTTAATGTGAATAAAAATAAAATTAAAAGATAAAGTATAAATGGAAATACACTAATCATGTAAAGTGGAAGACTATGTGAGTGAGCACCGAGGTGTTGAGTTCGTTCCACCGGATAATAATAGTGGCTCGGATGTGTTGTCCCCGAGAGGTGCTTTAGACCGTTCCACCAGTTTAATAATAGTGGCTTGGGAGTATTTTACTCTGAGAGGTGTTGGCTCTGTTCCACCGAATAATAATAGTTTCTTGGGTGTTTTGTCTCCAAGAGGTGTTTTAGACTGTTCCACCGGTTTAAGAATAGTGGGATCCTTGAACTCAATGTATATATAAGATTGGAATATGGTATATCTAATGAAAGATCTGGAATCAATAATTATCTGTCATTCTTTGATGTATGCATGTATGATTTTCTTATGAGAATTCTTGTAACCCTACTTGACTGTACCATTACCTTACTCAATACGTAGCATACTGATCATCCGTTTCATGGGTGTTGCTCAATCCAACGAGTAGACGACCTAGATGTATATGTGCAGGTTGATGATGACCAGGTCGATGAATTCGTAGCCTTTGATGCTATATATGTGGAGGAGTGATTTCTTTTGTATCAAGGTTTTGGGTGATAGTGTTACCCAGATACCTTTTTGGACTCTTAGTTCCATGGGATCTCTTTTGTAATTGGAGTTGATCTCCAAATGCTTATTTGATGTTATTAAAATTTGTCTTGTTTCTTACTATCATGTTTTAATTTCTAATAGTTTTGCCTTATGATTGACATAAGGATGATGGGGTAAGCTAGGCTTATGTCAATTATGGTAGTAACATCTAACTATTTGATTATACGTTTTTGCTTAAAACAAAATTTTACAGTAGTAAATTTTAGGGTGTTATAGAAAGTGGCGGCTTAGGGTGGCGAAGACAACAACGGTGGCTACTAGAAATTAGGTGCCAGAAGGGAGGGAGAAGAGGACGAAAGGAAAAGGAGGAGAAAAGGAGGGTTGTAGGGGGGAATCTTGAGTAAGTTGAGGCAAGTGGGTGAAGGGGTCGTGTTTAAGTGCTTGAGGGATGGCTTCAGCGGCAGCAAAAGAGAGGAGACGGTGGCGCAAGGCGGTGGTGTAGTGTGTGGATCAAGAGGAGAAGAAAAGGAAATGTGGGGGAGTTGGCTATAGGTGGAGGACTTAGGCTGCTAGGGAGTGCAGGGAGGAATCAAGGAATACGTGGAGTCGTGTGATGGTTGGTTGAGCGGCAGAGACGGTGGTTAGGGGTGGCGAAGCAAAAATAGGGGAGAAGAGAAGAAAGCAAAGGAAGAAGGCAGAGCTCAAGGGGGAGAGATAGGGCAAAGGAGAAGAATAAAAAAAGAGGGGAAGGAGGGCAGTCAGAGGTGTAGTGTTAGGTGGTTGCAAGGGGAGGGTTGCAACTTGGGATGCAGGGTGGTAAGGAGAGGAGAAGAGGAAAGGGGAAAGAAAAAGAGGCATGCGGGGGAGTTGTAGGGGGTGTGTAGGGTCGAAAATGGAAGGGAAAAGGATAGGAGAGAGAGGCAGGTGCAGGGATGTGCAAGTGCAAGCATGGGGATGCAGGCGAGAAGTGCAGGCATGGGGTTGGTTTGGCTCGACGTGCAGGTGGAGAGGAAGAAGGAGGAGAGAAGAAGAAGGGAGAAGGAAGGCAGGTCGGCGAGAAGAAAGGAATTAGGCCAGGCCGTGTGAGGGAGTAGAGAACAAAAAAAAGGAAAGAAAGGTTAGGCTGGCCCAATAGGAGAAAGAAGGAAGAAGAAGAAAGAAGGAGGGGCGACCAAATGGGCGAGTAAGAGGGGAGAAGGCTAGGCTGCCCAACGAGGAAGGAAAGGAAAAGAAGAAGGCTCATCAGCCTAAGAAAAGAAGGAAAAATGAGAAAGAAAAAAAGAAAAAGGAAAAGGGGGAAAAGAATAACAAAATAACTTTTACAGTTAGGATTAGAAATTAGGTACTTGGAAAAAATTATTTATTAAATTTATTTATTTAAAATTTAAGAGGATAATTTTAGTAAAATTATGGTTTAGGAATTTATTTAAATAAAAGGATATGATAAAATAATAAAATATTTATTTTAATTTATTAAATAATCATATCTATTTTTATAAATCAAATGTCCACAAATTAATTAAATTAATAATTTAATATTAAATTAGTCTAAATATTGGTTAATTATTAAATTTTAGATTTTAAAATTTTATGGTATTACATAGGGTTTCATGCCTTGGCCTCCCAAGCCCTAATTTCACCTTTTAACTATAACTCTACCCTTGGTGCTTAAAGGACTTTCCCAAATCTGAATGACCACTCATAATGCCATCATAACCTCATGCCTACTTTCTAGTACCAAACCCTCACTCTACTCACATATGATCATAATTTCCCTTAGATTTTATCCATCCTATATATGGTCTTTCAACCTTTATTGTATTTACCATAAACCTCCTTATTTTTGAGATAATGTATTATCTTCAACTTATTTTATGTCAATTAACACCCTAAAGTACCCTACAAGCTACCTTTTCACTGTATTGACCAAAATGCCCCTAGGTCTTAAAAACCCTACCTAAGTCACAGGACACCAAACTCAAGGATTCTCTAACTTTCAACATATGTAATATCATAAAATAAGGACATGAATATACATAAACACTAGTAATTAATACAATTATAACTACACAACTCTCTTACTATAACACCCCTAACATTTACTACTGAAAATTTTGTTTTTAAAAGTTTTAAGCGGAAGCTAAGACATTAAATTTCAGAGTGCTGCTACCACACTTAGTACTAGACCAATTTCCTCTACTATTTTGATACCAAGTGCTAAGGCTAAAACATTACTCTACTTAAATTCAAGAATACAATTATAAATCAGAGTTGCAAAATAGTTAAGGAGATTAATTCACCTTCCAAATAAAACCCACTAACTATAGTCATAAAAATGTCAGTAGAAGGGAAATATGAAAAGATTATAAGGAGATAAAGAAAATTTTAGTTCAAGTTTATAGACAAAATCCCCGATAACCCTGCGCTCTTAATACAAAAAATAACCTTGAACGAAGCTTGTGAGCTAACCTACAAAGGCTGCTACCCATAAAATAATCATTTTCCCAAGATATTAACACTTTAGTATGAATCACAACAATCACATGAACATTTAATTATGCATATATTCACTGAAACGTAATAATCGTTCATATAACCAGATGCATCAAGATCATATGATATCAATGCTCATTCCCCTAGAAATAGCTTAAACTTACTTATGGAATGTCCAAGCGATGATCTTTGTTGTATAATTAGAAAGCCACATCATTCACAACAATAAGCATGATTCACTTAATCATCCCACAAATTCTCAATGACACCGCAATAAAGAATGACACGCACATAAGTAGATCACAACGGCTCATTCATTATTATCCGAACTCAAAATATTAGTGTAATAAATAGTCAACTCATGACTTTATCCATATGAGTTTAGGGACCCCACTATTTTCACCGGAGTAACTTCTAAAGTAGGATGCTCCTAACCACTATTATCAACGGTAGATCAATAATCAAAATAAAACTTTAAGATAGAACGCTCTTGGCTACTATTTTTACCGGTAGATCGGTAATAAAAGTACATCCGAACCTAACTCACATGGTGTTCCACTGTAATTAATTAGTGTCTTCTCTAAAGGTTATTATCATACAATGGTTTACTTTACTTAAATTTGGGACCCCACTATTCTTACCGGTAGATTGTTATAGGGTACAACCTCCAGGACATAATACTCCCGACTACTATTCTTGCTGGTGGATCGACAGGTACAACTAGGCCCAACTCAAGTGATCTTCTATTTTAAGTGATTAATGTATTATTTATTCTAGATTCAACACACAAACATGCATAACTCATGCACGACTCTTGCCCCATTACCACCCCAGAACAAGCTTGTTCCCTTGGAAACCCTAATTTAACGACTCTAGTACACCCTTGCCCCCAATGTCCCTTTTGAATCCCCAGTTTATCCAACAAATCCTAACATTGCATACTTAGCGTCAAATAATACTTATTATGCAAGTGTATTAGGATGATCACCATATTTCATACAAAATTACCAAAATGCTCCTAGACCATATATTATTGATATTCATGTTGAAGCAGGTGATACCAAGACCAAAAAACCCCTATTCTCATATTTAACTTTAAACAACACTTAGCATGCATATTTATTAGATCAATCACCATAGTACGTTTAAAATTACTAAAATACTCCTAGATCATATAATGTTGATATTCATGTTGAAACGTGTATTTCTAATACAACATACCCCTATTATCATGTTTTACATCAAATAACACTCATCATACATGTTTATTAGAGCAATCACCATAGTACAAACAAAATTACTAAAATACCTCTAGACTATGTATTATTTATAATCATGCTAAAATATATAATACTAAGACAATAAACTCCTATTTTCATATTTAACATCAAATAATTCTTATCACACATGCTTATTAAAACAATAAGCATAGTACATGTAAAATTACTCAAATACCCTTAGGTCATATAATGTTGATATTCATGCTAAAACATGTATTTCTAATGCCACAAACCCCAATTCTCATTCTAAACATCACATAGCACTTAGCATGCATATTTATTGGAATGATCACCATCATACATTAAAAATTACTAAAATACCCCTAGACCATAAAATATTAATATTCATACTAAAATATGTGTTTATAAGACATCAACCCATATTCTCTATTCTTAGCAATATTTATAACACATTAGGCATCTCAGTTAGAGTTGATTATTGTGATATGGTTAAATGACCAAATTACCTTTAGGGCGCATGGTAGTAATAATTTTGCGACAAGTGTGCATTTACATACTTAACCTAGCATTTTTATATTCACATAACATACAACATCACTTGCCAAGATTATATGTAACACCCCAAAATTGACTACTTTTTTTTTTAAAGCGGAAGAATTTAAAATTGAAACTTGTGAATTCAAGGGATGTTACTGCTACATTTAGTACCAAATCGATTCTCTCCAACCGTTTCAGTACCAAGTGCTAAGGCTAAGAAAATATTGACATTAAACTCAAACTAAGATTTCATAAAAGAACTAGAAAGATCATAACATAGAAATCAGAATACGCATAAAGGTTTGTAATCAATAATAAGATAGAAATCAGAGTGCAAAAAAAAAATTCCTCGGAGGGAATAATCTCTACAAACATTAATATTTAATTAAGAAAAATCCAATAGAAGAAAGAAATATCAGAAGGAAATAAAATATCATGGAGAGAAAATCCGGCTACGTCACTCTTGATCATCGAGCTAAACACAAGCTCAACACTCAGTCCCGCCTGATGTCTCGCCCACCTATACAAAGTCAGAAGGGCCTACTACTTGTGGGAATGAGCTACACCCATGAAAACGGTGATCAGTATGCTACATACTGAGTAAGGTAACCGTGCACTTAGGCCAAAAAAATCATATAAACCATGCAGAATAATAAAAAGAACATAAAGATCATCATGATAACATAATAACGTACAATCATTCGAGTAGATACGTAGAGACCCATTTATAATCTGGATTAATTACTTAATTAATCTCTTATCGAAGATCTTTTCACACCATGCTCTTTATCAAGTCCATACGAGTATGGGAACCCCACTATTTTAGCCGGTGGATCGGCCTCCAGGGCACTTCGGCGCCTGGCCACTATTCTAGCTGGTGGATCGGTCACTTAAGGTACATGCTCTACCACTATTATATGTCGGTGGATCAGTCAAGCCCTTTTCTCACACGGTGTTCTACTGTAAGTAATTAGTGTCTTTCATATGTCTTAGCAAACTATAGGGTTTGGTTTATTGAGCTCAGGATCCCCTACTATTATAGTCGGTGGATCGGTCAGTAGGGTAACATACCCTACCACTATTATACGCCGATGGATCGGTCTCTAGGATACCGTAGTACCTAGCCATTATTATACTGGTGGATCGGTCTGGGCCCGGCTCAATACTCTTCTACTTTACATGATTAATGTTTTAAGTGTCGTATTCAAAAGCTTTACCCTCGACATGCATGACTCACTCCCTTTACACTTATCCTCCAATTGACTCGTTCCATATCATCAGACTTATATACCTCCCAACTTGCCCCAACATCCTCTCCTCCATATCCTACCTCACATTAGAAGTTCAACTCTTAACTATATGGGTCAAGGCCCACTACTTTACACTGCCAAGTCTACTCCACATCTCACTCTAGGGTTTTATCCCAAAACCCTAATTTTGACCTTTGTGGTCCATCCTACTCCACCTCATAAAGCCCAAATCATTCTAACACCCCATTTTTCACAACCCATAAATTCCATCCTCATAAGTATACTTTAATCACCAAATACACATGATACCACAAAAACCCTAAACAGCCACACCAAACCCTAATTGTCCACATAAACCCTAGCTCAGTCTCCTACGTACCATTATATTTCTCCACGTACTATTTTTCATCCAAAATGTTCAAACATCCAAACAACACTTACATTACCTTCATCAAATCCCAAATCAACTTTCCATACGTAAATTTTATGCCCATGTAGACTTTACACATCGCATGCAACCATTCGAATCTTTCATGCGAAACCTTAGAAATCCCACGTGAAACCTTAAATTCAACCATGCAAGCCCTAGATTCTTCCATATAAAACCCTAGATTCCTCCATACAAAACCTTATATTCAACCCGTAAAAAAACCCTGGATTAGATCCTTCCATGTAACACCATAGAATTTGCCATGGAAAACCATAAGTCCATCCATTCGAAACCCTAGTTGAGACTCTCCCATGCAACACCATAAAATCTACCGTGTCAAACCTTAAATTAGATTCTCCCATATAAAACTATAAATTAGATTCTCCCATATAAAACCATAAATTAGATTCTCCCGCACGAAACCCTAAATTTTTCATTTTATTCTTCCACTCGTGGATCATTAAAATACTTAAGTCAACTCACCTCCCTTGGTTAACTTATTTCCCCCATTCTCTTTTTTTATCCTTTCCCCCACACAAACCACATTAACTTCCTTACATGCATGTATTACAGTGTCACAACACGTAACATCACATACCACAATATTTCATCACATACACATAGTACACATGCCATGTAAACATACAAAAACATACTTCAACTCCACGTCATACCACATACGAAATAATTACAATAATAAACATAGGATGCATATCATACAAAACATATAATGCACATCAACACACAATAGGCCTTAGTAACACCCTTACCTAAAACGACACACTTAGTACCAAACCGGTTCACTCCGACCGTTCAAGTACCAAGCGCTAAGGCTAAAAATGATTAATGTTAAACTTTAATCAATACTTAAACCAAGAGTTCATAAAAAGAACTAGAAGGATCATAACACAGAAATCAAAGTACACGTTAAAAGTTTACATAATCCAAAGTACGCCGTCAAAGTTCCTTGAAAGGAAAAATGTCTACAAATGATTGTAGTTTAATTCTGGAAAATCAAATAAAAAAAGAAATAGAATAACTTAAAGAGAGACTCCGGCCACGTCACTCCCGATCATCGAGCCAAGCACATGCTCAATACTCAGCCCCGCCTGATGCCTCATGAACATCGAAGGCATCGAAAAATGCATCGCCCACCTGCACAAAGTTAGAAGGGCATTCTTGTAACACCCCAAAATTTACTTTTTTTATATAAAAAAAAACCTCTAAATTTAAAACCCGGAAATTTTGGGGATGTTACCGCCACACTTAGTACTAGACCGATTCACTCCTACCGTTCCAGTACCAAGTGCTAAGGATAAGGAAAAAGAATTTCATCAACTCATAACAATACATAAACCAAGATTTATAAATACGGAAATCAGAGTACGCATGGATTATTACATAATTTGAATTACAAGAGAAATTTCTTTAAAAAATGGAAAGATAACTACGGTATTAAAATTTTTCTTGGGATTCCAACATAATTAAAGGAGAAAAGGGATGACAATATCATAAGAAAAAACCGGCCACACCACTCCAAAGACTTGATCCAGCCCAATTCAACACTCGCCCCTACCTGGCGTCCCATGAACATCAATAGCATCAAAGAACATATCTCCTGCCTGCAACACATTAGACGGGCCTTCTGCTCATGGGAATGAGTAGTACCCATAAAAAAGGTGATCAGTACGCTACGTACTAAGTAAGGTAACCGAGTACTAAGGCCAACACACAAGTACATAAAATCATGCAGGATAATATACAGCTTACAAACATTCAAGCCCACGCATATATGCCCAATTAGTCTAGATTAGTAAGTTATAATCTCTTTTTGATATTCATTTCACACCATACTCTTTATTAAACCATGCAAGTATAGGAACCCCCCACTATTTTAGCAGGTGGCTTGGTCACTTTTAGGGCATCATGCCCTAACTACTATTATAACCGGTAGATCGGTCACGCATAGGGTAAAAACCCTAACCACTATTTCTTATCGGTGGATCGGTTTAGTTTCTGCTCGTAGAGTGTTCCACTGTGAGTAATTAGTATCTTTTAAGTATTTTAGCAAAACTCTGGTATGTGTTTATTGAGCTTAGGATCCCCCACTATTATAGCTGGTGGATCAATCACTTATAGGGCATCCTGCCCTAACCACTATTATAACCGGTGGATCGATCACGTATAGGGTAAAAACCCTAACCACTATTCCTAACCGGTGGATTGGCTAGACCCGACTCAATAATCTTCCACTTTAAATGATTAATGTCTTAAGTATTTTATTCAGAAGCTTTCACCCAGACATGCATGACCGACTTCTACTATTCTTATCCTTCAAAAGTCTCATCCCATATTATGAGACTCCAATACCCCATTTTCAATGACCATGGATTCTATATTCATTATCATACTTTATTCACCAAGTACACACTTGTTACCACCAAACCCTAGTTAGCCATATGAACCCTAGTTAATCACACCAAACTCTAGTTATTCACACCAAACCCTAGTTATTCACTCCAACCCTAGTTAGCCACTCCAAACCCTAGCCAACCACCACAAACCCTAACTCAGTCTCCTCCCTACCCTCATAATCCCTACGTACTATTTTCCACCCAAAGTGTTCAAAACCTCCAAACGACACTTCTAATACCTTCCTTACACCCCTTTATCAACTTTCCATACATAAATCTTTTCTCATGCAAACTTTATATCCTCCATACAAATGTGTGAACTTTTTCATGCAAATTCTTACGCTCACACGTGAAACCCTAAATTCCCATGCAACCCTAAATTCCACCATTCATCTTTAAATTCCACCATGCATGATCATATAACACACAAGCCAACCCCACATTAGTCCGCTCCCTATCATCGTATTATACAACCTATTATGCATGTCTTATGGGTCACACCATATCACAATAAAAACGCAACTCATACACATAATACACATACCATAATTTATTACATGAACTTACCTCAACTCCATATCATGTTGCATATATGACAGTTATACAAATACACATAAAATACATTATAGTTCATATTACATAGCATGTATGGCATCTAAAACGCATAATACACAAGCGGCCTTAGTTATCCCTTATCTAAAATGTCACCGGTCTTAGAGCACGTTCCTACGCCTCTTTAGGACTTTAATTGGTCTCACCTAAATATTTGGTTTGCATCATTATTGTCCTCGTAAATAAGTGTTATTATATGTGATTATGCTATCTCAATCAACAAATTTATTATAGACTTTAATTATTTTTATCACATAAAATTAAAGGGAGGTGTTCTTTGTAGAATGCCATACTTGTGTTATTATGGCCATTATATCTTAGTCTTTTGTACAAAATCAAACTTACATTACTATTGCCTTCTTGTTTGAGCACCTTCTATATGCCTTCTTGTTTGAGCACCTTCTATATTCACTCTATTATTGTTCAGACTGAATAAAGTGTCCTCACATCTATTAATGTTAACCAATGCATTTATTTCATACTTGCACAGTATATCTATCACATATGATAGTAGAATTTTGGTAACATCATACTTATGTTATTGTTGTTCTCTCCATTATTGTTCAAACAGAATGCATTATCACATTTGATTATATTACCTCAAAATAAATTTATTGCAGATTCACATTATTTCTATCTTAGGTGAGTGAAATTTGTGCGTCCTACACTATAATTGTTCTTTTTCCTTGCATTCCTACCTTATTTATTTATTTCGTACGTCATGTCCAACTTTCCTACAATTACCACGAAATGCATGGACATTTTCGAGCCTATATTATATGCTTGCTAAATGAAGAAAGAATCTGAAGTACATATGAATCTATGATTGCAATATAATTATAAACTGGATTATGGATAAATAAAATAAAATAAGAATCGATGTACTATGGCACCGACAATAGTTTAGTGGGAGTACAACTAACAAGCCAGCACAAAAATCGTGTACTTGGTCAGAATTTTTTGACACTAAAGGCAAATTACCCTTTACTTTCAGAATTCTACATACAGCTAATACATATAAATGTCTTGCAATTCTCCTGGGAACATTTACATGGTGGCAATTGACATATTAATACACCGTGTTAGAAGACCATCTCTTTTATCAAGAGCCCACTCACTCAGCTGCTCTCTTAAGGTAGAAGACCATCTTTACAAAAAAAAATTACCCGAGAGATGACGAAACTTCAACTGGTACTGAGTAGAGCATCTATTCCATTGGCACGGGTTCCCCGTAACAAAGATTGGTGAGAACTAAGCAGCAGCAACTTGACGTTGGAATTCGACGATACAAGGATCTAACACGTGGAAATTTTGCATCCAGCAAATTCATAGAGCTTTTTGCATCCCTGGCCTGAGTGTGGTGCCCCTGAATTGAAGGGGAAATAGAACCCCCATTTTATGATCTTCACTCCTGACTCGGCTTTATAACAATGCGCTGCCCTCGAACTTTGGTAAATTAACAAACCGAGGCCCAACACCATAGGAAGATGCCTCATCGGTTGAATGAAGTAGCAGGATTATCATCATATGGCCTCCATGCATTTCCACTTTCTGACCCGCTGCAAGCTTGATTGGGAATTGGTCCATTACCCAAATTTCCATCCAGACTCATCTGTTGTACTTCAGCTGATGAAAGTATCTTTATACTTTGAACACAGCTCACAAATTCCCTGCACGAGGTTCATGGAAGTTTGATAACCAAACCCAAAAGATAAGAGTATCTGCTCAAAAGATGCCAGACAGAAAATCAATGGCGGTATGATACTTACTCCCAAGGGTCATCGCCGACTAGGAGTATGTCATGTTCATGATCTACATAGACAAGCTTCCACTCCATCCTTTGAGGATCTTCTAGTTGTCCCTCAATCCCAAACATTCGAGCAAGATCATGCCTGAGCTCATCATATCCTTTGTATCGGGTAACATCAATAGATCTACCAACAGACCCACGCTTTTGAACCTGCAAAATTTAAATCCAGCATAAGGAATTTTGCTTGGCCAGGGATGGCGTAAAAATGAAAGATGCACAAATCCATGAGTAACTTAAAAACTACTCATTCTGTATAAAAAAGAAAGTCATTCAATCATTTTACACATTTTTTAAGAAAGTAATAAAAGTAATCTTAAAATTACAATAACACCCTTCATTAAAAAAAATTAATACATATATAATTTTAAAATAATAAGGGTAAAAATAAAAAATAGATTTACTTTTCTAAAATGACTTTTGTATACAAAAATTTAATGACTGAATGATTTCCTTTCCAATACGGAAGGAGTATTAATCAACAGAGAACTAGGGTAGCAAAACAGATATTTGTTATTTGTTAGATGCCATTATGTATGCAAAGAGTACTTGGTACTTCTAAAGATCTTTTAAGCCAAAAAGGAAACAGCAACATACCTTTGTATATGTCCTCATACGCTGAGTCTGACTGCCCCACATTCCACCTCCCAAGACACCAGGATCATTAATGGCTACATCATTTGAACATCCAGATTTAAAAGGCAAATCTGGGACCCCAAATGACTGAGAAGCACCAGACAATTCCGTCTCTATATCTCTAGGAGCACCATTATAATCAGATAACAAATTGTGCAGATCTTTCTGCGAGTCAAAACCTCTAGAAAACAAGGTATCAGGGGCCAAAGTATCCATGTTGCTAGAAAGAGGAAGATTGTTCCTAGGATGAGACTGAACATCTCCATCAAACCCAAAGCTAGGTAGCGAGAAATTTTGATGAAGACCACTAGCATCCAAGCAATATGATGTGGCAGACGAGGATGCTTCCAATGGTTCTGCTAAGGCACCTCTGAATTTTTGTTGGTCCACTACTCTTGACCTGGGAATTTCAGGTTTATTTCTTACATCAGATTTGTTCTGAAGCTCCTGAACCAAATTGCCCCCAGGGTCAACCACAGAATCCTCAACTATGATGTTCGGACCTTGACTCTGGTTGAGGAAGTTTGATGGGAGAATCCGGCAATTATTTGTAGATGGTGATGTTGAACATGATGGAACATCCACTTCAGTTAATCCAGATTGAGCTCTGATAGTTGTGGTAGATTTCTGAGCTCCCTGAAGTTGATTGGAGGGAATGTGGGGTGAATGCAGAAGTGATGAGGTAGATGTACTACTGACAGTAACTTGTGGTGGCTGAAGCTGAGACAAAGACCGTTGATGTTGCAGCAGGTTCTGCTGTGGCACCTGTTGCTGCTGTGCTATTTGAGACTGCTGTGGACTAACTGCAGAATGTGGAAATTGCTGCTGCTGCTGATATTTTTGCAGCATTTGGAGCTGATGGTCTGCGAGGCTTTGGGGCATGGGTGACCTCTCATACAGGCCCTCTTGTAACAACTGCGGAGGTGGTGGCTGCTGCACCTGTGACTGAAGCTGCTGCTGCTGCCTCTGTAAGACATTAGGTTGCTCCATTTGATGAAATGGCAACTCTGGAGGCAAGGATGTCATTGGAGGTATAATCTTGTTACCAGAGGCAAGATTCTGTTGGGCCTGGTTATTACCAGAGAGCATCTGCTGCTGCTGCTGCTGAAGCTGAGAATATATTGGAGATTGATGCGAGTTCTGATTTATGGTCTGGTTAGGGCCAACATGCCCACTGTTCACAATAGATGATTGGGATATTTGTTGCTTCTGCTGCTGTGGTTGTGATTGCTGCTGCTGCTGCTGTAACGGCGGCTGTGGCTGTTGCTGCTGCTGCTGCTGCTGCTGCTGCTGCTGCTTCTGCAGTTGCTGTTGCAGAGGCTGTTGCTGCAGCGACTGCTGTGAGTTAATAGTATTCTGTAGGAGTTGCTGAAGCTGTTGTTGCTGGGACCACACTTGATGAGATTGTTGTAGATGACCTCCTTGGTTCAGTTGATTTACTTTACCGAATTGTAAATTTGGCATGGACAAAGATGGGGTTTGGAAGTTCAGTAGCTTGGATGGATCATCCACACCTAGACCATTGCGCAAGGCAGGTGTGATTACCCCATTGTGCAACTGATTATTTTGCATGTTCATCCACTGGACAAGACTCAATCCCGGAAAGATCGAGCTGGAAGCATCCTTCATTCCAAAGTCTTCTGCGGGCCAAGACATACCTCTCTTAAAAATGCCCTCCATGTCGGATTCATCTTCTACAAAGAAAAATTTGATGTGTTAAGCAACATAAAAGATGAAACTAGTAAAATACCAACCAACAAATAATTAAAAGAGGAATACGTTTTTTTTTTGGAGAAAATATGCTTTATTACATTGACACATAAATACTCTGGAAACCCTATAGACACCAATGATCTATACAGCCAATAAGGCCCCTATATCAATATAAGAAACTAATTCTGGTTTGTCTTTACAAAAGGAATCATCTAAGAGCCATTGACTTTCACTCATGCAACCAGTATAGACCAAAGCCATCCTCAAATGACAGGCAATGCAACATGACATGCTACATCATTAGTTTCTCAAACCAACTTTGTATACCTGGGAATCCTGGATGCTTAAATTTGGGCCTGAAAAACGGAGGTGGACATATGTAAAAAGGGGTGACAACAGGCTCAATTTCCCAGATTGAGACACGACCTGGACGTTCACCAGCAGTTGATTCGTCCCAACCAACCTATGAATAAGAGCAACAGATGGGATGAAAAAGTTACAGAAAATGGCATATAAAAGCAGAAAAAGAAACTATAGTATAAGTACTAACAGTAAAAGATGAAGATCAACATAAATAACATTAAGTGTATGAACTGACAAGTAGCATGATCACATCACATAAACCATGGAGTAAAACACAAACACAGCTACAAATGCCAAAAAGGGGATGTCGGTGAGCTAAGCCACTATGTATCAGCAATAATATCTGGAAGGCCAGGCCCAAACTGAGTTGAAACAGAACTGCAATATTTGAATGGAATTCAAACAAAATGATACAAAGTGACAAAATGAGATGAGGTTAGAACATGAATATATACAGAAAGACATTTTTTATTGTCACTAGGCCATAATCCATGATACAAAGAAAGAATTAGATAATGCTCAGGTCATTCTTTCAACTAACTCTGTAAACCAAAACAACAATCCTCAAAGGCCTTCTTATTTTTCTAATCAGGAAAATCTCTACACATACTTGATTTCAAATTAGTTCCAATAATTGCAAAGTACCTGAAGATTACGCCACTGTGAATTCTTCCATCGCACCTGATCAAGATCACTTATACCAGTGATGGTGCCCATATACCTACGTACACCTGACTCTTCAGTTTCAAACATCATTCTGAATCTCATACCCAAGGAAACTTGAGTGTACATGGCCTTGTTATATTTAGCTAATGGAACCACAAACTCAGCCGGGGCAGCCCTGTAAAAAACACATAAATACTCTTTTATCCAAATATCTTTCTATGAATCTTGAGAACTAGCAGCAAAAGGAAACCAGATTATACCTAGGATTATAAAATATAGTAAATGGACTGTTATTAGCTGCTGCATGAGCAGCCGCAGCCAGAATTCCAATATGCATGCTGTCACTCGATATGACAGATGACGCAAGGGCAGGTTGTTGTCTGTTAGCACGCTTTATACCCAAAAGCAGCTGTGACTTTTCATCTCTACAAGAAGCAACCAGACCACAATTTATCTTCATGATACAGTCCAAGAAAATCAGGGATTTGTTCCGTGTGTCTGATAACATACCGTATAAATAGAACTGAATCACCTGCAAATAATCTTTTTGAGCTAACAAAGACGCTCCAACCTGTAGTTAGCAGATGTCGTTTGGGCTGACCTGAAATTGAAGACAGCGTATCAACCTAAGTGAAAAATAGTTAATCCTGACAGCTAAAGGTATTTTCCACCTAAAAAGTTGCATGAAATAATAAATGAATGGTATAACAAAGAAACCGGCAAAGGTATTTTCCACCTAGAAAAGTCTAATCATATGACATCTAATACATGTTACCATAAGAAGCAATAGCAGTATAAAAATGCTTCAAAGAACATCCTGACCAGAAGATTCAGAGTAATTCATTTAGTTATTTATTTTTGGAAGGGGGGTGGAGGGCATACCACGATATATATGTCTAAATGTCCATGATTGGCCATGCAAGTCTTTAGCCACCAGCTCTTGAGCAGGGGGTTGCATAGAAAAATCCTGTCAAATATCTTCTACATAAGAAATGACTGTGGAGAACAACCTAGCAAAGATGATACCAGATGCAAAAAAAAAATACACAAAATTTGCACACACCAGAGATGGAAAGATCTTCTCAGCAGCTCGACGGGGCACAGAAAACCCTCCATGAGTGCTTGTGTCACTAGCAGTAAGAGTTTTGCAGAAGAACTCTGCCGGTTGTTTAGTTTGTTTTAGACCAATTTCAGATGCCAGTAAAGCTTCCTTGTCGACCTGCAGGGAAGGTTATTTGAGATGTTCTTTACTTCTTTGGATGGAGAGATGGAAAACACTCTCTGACTCTTAAGTATTAACATACACAACCATAACCATTAAGTAAACACAGACACACCTTGTTAACAGGCTGAAGTGTCATCTGTGCATACACCTCATCTGTTTCCGGATCAGCCTGTAGTGGATAAGTTAAATATAGTCATCAATCTGAATATAATACTAGTGTAGACAAATAAAAACAGAACACTTCCTTTCAAACAATAAGAAATAGGTAAGTACGTGAGAGTCGTTGCTCTAGGTCACGTTAAGCATTCAAGTCATTCAAATACAACATCAGTAACGTCTTCATGCATTTTAAAAATTCAGAAGTTTCACCTCGTCAACTATTCACTATCATAAGTGTGCATCCAGCAAATCATCGCACAGACCTTGATACAAAACGCAAAAATAACCACTCGAATATTTTTAACTAAGTAAAATGGATTACAGAAGTTAACTTACATGCAGTATGACATTATGGAGCATGCAAATTAACTTAGAAGGAAGATTCGGATAACTTGGAATGCTATCAGTCTCCTTCTGCATAGATGCTGCAACCTGCGGAGTATCAACATCACACAGAAGTTACTATCATTCACCGTGGGTACACAGAATACTGAAACGAGTAACTGGTTTCAGCAACAAAATAGATAGTGAGACATACCTGCTCACTGTGGCCTTGGGGAAAGTACACCACGAGACTTCCGACAGGAGGTAGATTAACAAGTGGTCCAGCACAAGCATGCCATAACTCAGAATTGCTGACCCTCCCCTCTGTTGTCGAATAAAAGATAGTTCGTTTATGCATATATCCATGGAAACAAGATAAGGAAAAAACAAAAAGGAGAAAAGGAATAGACAAGCATAGGAAACAGTTTTAAGATGTCACAGTCATCGTGAAATCCTAAACCTTTCAATACAACAGCAAGATAGAAGCTTCAGGGTCTGATCCGGATTTTGTGAACAGGTAGTCTAAAAAATTCAAGCTTTTTGGGCGAGGGGAAAAAGGTGGAAAAGAAGTCCAATTCTTCAAGGACTTGCGTAACTTTCATTTATCTCAAAAGCAATTTCTAAACAGGTGGAAAGTTGTCAGAATCTCATATACTTGTTTTTCTCCGGATTGTTGCATCATCAACCAGGGATCGAAAGCTGGACTGCAAAAACTGTCTGGGCTATTAGAAAGGAAATTATCTCAGCCAATAAATCTGAGAATGATATCGAAGGATTCAGATTTCCATGAAGTGTTTCCGCCGTTGCCAAAATTAGTAAGAATGGAAAGAAGGAAGGAAAAACACAAGAAGTAATAATTGAGTCACGCACGAAAATTTGTAGGTAGTAACCCAAAGTAAAATTGATTATCACAACTCAACAACCATTGATGAATCCAAGCCATAAAGGCATTCGCCAATATGTATGTTACTTATTTGGGATACCAATTAATAGGAAACAACAATAAAACACTTGAGAAAGAAAAAGGTACGCCCACCTTCTGCTGGATTAGGGATGAAACCATTCGAAGGAGCCCTCATGGTTTTAATTGCTGATAAATTGAGCCAAGTCGATCACAGAATCAAAGTTCCTTCCTCAAATATGCTGAAAAAAGAAGCCCCGACGCCTGCTTTAATTACAACTCAACCCCATTAAATTGCCAATTTACCGACGAGAACTATCTCCTCCACACTTGAACCTTTTACAAGCGCGCTCATCCAAGCACTCGGACAACTGCTACTAGTTGTCTAAGTTCCCAAAAGTATCACTGAAATACTTCCCAAAAGAGGCCTAGAGAATTTACTTTGTGGAGAACACGACTCCAATTACATACAAACTTTGCCTTTTTCACAACATCTCTCCGAAAATTGCCCTAATTTGATCAAGGTTCGGCAAGCAGTCGAACTTGATGCTGCGGGAACAAGGCTTCCTGCCTATAGCTGTTCAAAACGAACCTCCTCAGATGAGACCTAAAATGTATTCTTCTCCCGTAAATTGCGGAGCTCAGCGGCTGCCCCACCCAATCGTAGTGCCGAATTCTTTAAAAATACGCACCAACTCCGGAAACCTGGAGCTCTCAGATTTCACTATCAAAACCTCAAGCCGCAAACTCGCTAAAATAAGATAAAGAAGAAAAAGTTCCGCAGAGAATCTTTAAACTCCGAACTGGAAAACAAAAATACGATTGCTTGAACCAGGTCCGGCCGACCAGAGAGGATGTCGCCGTCGATGAACAGGCCCGGGCAGCTCAAGGAACTAAAACGGAGAAGAGCTAGAGGACTGGAGAGATAGGAGGTCCGTGGGGGCCGAAGGAAGAAAAGAAAGTAGGCGCCGGGAAATGGGAAGGTAAGCAAAGGGAGGGGAAAAGCTGCTTTTCTTTAGAGGTGGGGGAAGAGGAGCCGACATGAAATAGACTGGAGCAGAGGTGCTGAGGCTGATAAGTATTATTTTACCTGAGCGTGCTTCTCTCTTCGCGGCAATCCATAATTTATTAGGTCGTATCCACTTCCCCACCCCCTCCTCTTCTCTCTCTCTGCTTTCTCTTACTACGGTCCTACCATCTTTTCACCTTTCTTGTCCCCCCTAAATTACTCCCAAATTCACCTAAGATTCCACTTAAAATTCACAATGGATCGATATCCCCACCCAGCCAGTGGCCGGCGTCCGTTAAATTATTCTAGTTGCGCGTACCGTCCATGACTCAATTTTGATCATTCGATTCTGGCCCTTAACTATACTATTATTATACATTACGGTAGCTGACCGGAGGTTCGGCTTGTATCCGGTGCATAATGTGACCAAGCGACAACTTTGCATCCCGTGAGATACAATTTAAAATCGAGTTACATCCGTGGAAGAAATTTAATTTGGTAGAAAATATCTAGAAATTTTTAATATATTCTAAGATTTTTTTGATATGTATAAAATAATCTAAAATACTATAGAATATTATAAAATAAAGATAAATAAAGTAAATTATTCTAGATGACTCTTATATATGATAGGCATTTCAATAGAATACCCTAAACTCCTACCCATGAAAAAATAGTAGCATAGTCTAAAATAGAAGTATCAAGAAATCTTATAGTGTGTGAAAAATGTAAAACAAATTATTTTGCAGAAGAGACTAAGGAACATCAATTATAAATAGAAGTACATCACATTAACTACCGCCATCGAAGAAGTCTTAAGGATTGTAAGCTTCTCATATTTGTACACGTTTTCTTGCAATATAAAGTTTCCATCTTCACAATTATCTTATGTTCTATACTACTTGCATACATATCTCGTCATAAATTTGGGTTACATCTGCTTGATTTAGTCTTACACAAGGGTTGTGGCTGAAAAAATGTTTCATGAGACTTTATAAAAAAAAAAAGTCATGTTGTCATAGTTAGAATCATAATCGGTTCAATGGGAGCCATGAGTCAAGAGAATTTTTTACAAAAGACAGTTCTAAGAAGAGTAGTATTGTGGATGAATACATAGGGATCAACACCATGGTGGATGTGCAAGTGTATAAGGGAAGTCTAAGGATATCCTTGTCGAGTTTGAGGCTAGGTTGGTAAAGGTAGAGGAGCTCATAAGATACATCAAGGATCTAAGAGAATACCTCGATGAAGTGATGGATACTATAACCAAACTAATTGGAGACTTTGAGGTAACCCGTTATACCTTAGTGACCACAATGGAGGATAATACCAAAGAGGTGAATGAAGGCATGATCCTTTTCTAAGGATGGCGTGCATCAAACTATGGAAAAGTTGGAAGATATAGTGAATAAGATATCTAATGAAGTTGCTACCACACAAGAGGACATGGCCCAATATATGAGGAGTGCAGAATGCATGACCATCACAGAGGCTCCTAAGGTGGTGGGTATGCCAAGGTACTTAACAACTTCCTTTTTCACACGGAATGTTTCCTTGAGAACTCAAGGACCATTGATGAAAGAGAAAATATACACAACGCCTCTTCTTCTTCTTCTTTTTTAACATTGCTATGGTACAGTGGTGGAACAAATTTAAGAATACAGAGTTGGGATGAGTTGTTATCACCGCTTGGGTGGAGTTTAATCAATAAATTAAGAAACAATTATACCTAGTGAATGTTAAGTTCCTAGCCTAGGTAAATATCCACAGACTCAGACAACCTATTTTGATGGGAGGCTATGTAAAGGAGTTTGCGGCACTAACGTTAGAGGTACTGAGTATAAACAAGGAGGAATTATACTTAAACTTTGTGATTGGCCTCTAACCTAAGGTCCACAATGAAGTTGAGAGGTGCAATGTTACCAGCCTTGACAATGCTATGGCTGTGGCAAAATTGTTTGTGAACCTCACCCTGACCCAAGAGACTCCATGGAAAGAAAAAAGAAAGGTAAGGGAGATGAATCTAAGAAAAAATGAGGTTAAAGTCCTTCAAAGAGTCCTCATGATTCTTATTAAGGCAAAAGGTTGGGTGGCAACCATAGCTGACACCGGTGAAAGGAAAAGGGTAAACGGGTACTTGCGAAGGAATTAACTTAAAGAACCCAAGTTGTTTCCTATGTAGAAAGCCACACTAGGCAACGGGTTGCCTACAAAGAGGAAACCTCACATCTTTAGTATGAAAAGTGATTAAAGAATAGGATGAGTCTAAATATAATGAACCACAATGCATGGGAGTCATACAACACTTGTACATAGTTCAATCAATTCCCAAAGAAAAAAAGCAAAGTCAAAGGCTGGCTTATGTAGGTATGGACATCTGTGGCAAACCAACCGTGGCACAAGTGGATATAAAGGTAACCGACAATTTTAAGTATTTGGGGCTAGCTTAACATCACAAGTTAATAATTGAAGAGAATGTATACAACATCAAGGCAATGAACTCTAGCATGCAACTAATACATGGGATCATCCAATATATGCCCATCAAGATTGGAGGTGCCTGGAAGAAGAATATGGACTTCACAATGATAGATTTCTATGACTTTCTTGTGATATTAGGCCAATTCTTCTTCAATGCTGCTAGAGCATGTGTAATGACTATGATTAGACCATGTGAACATTTTATAGAGATGACTCGTGCATGGGGGAGCTCATTTGAGATCAAACATTCAACGAAGGAAGTCCCTATTGAAGGTCAAAACCATTTGAAGGATGGGATATAACTCGAGGAAGGTGTATCGAATTGTGACAACCCCAAGATTGTGGAAGCAACAACTTATGCCTCAGAGAGATTACAAGAAGAAAAGACAAGGAATATCGAGTCTAAGAGGGGAAGACCAACAACGAGGTCATTATGACTTTAGGTGGGGAGAATGTCATAGAGTGACAACTTTGGACCCCCCAAGGTGGATCAACATTGAGTTAGATGTATTTAGGATGCTCAATTTGGCATGAGAGTACTAGAGAGATATAATACACTCTATAATTTCATAATGTGTCCTATAATGTTCTAGATACTCTTATATATATATGGAATATTATAAAATAAAGGGGAAGGAGGTGGAATGTTATAGAGTACTCCTATACAATGGAAGGTTCTAGACTTCTAAGTGTGAGAATATGGTAAAATAGTTGAGAAGAAGTATATGGACATAAGTTATATTGTGCAAAAATTCTATAACTTTATCTTATGTGAAAGAGACAAAGAAGACACCGACTATAAATCGAGGTGCACCCATTAGATTTTGCTTTCCAATAAGTCTCAAGTGTTATAAGTTCTCTAGCTTTTGTACACATGATCATGTAATACAAAGCTTCCATTTTCATAATAATTTTCTTATGTTCCATAATACTTACATTCTAATATTACAATTAATTTGGATTATAATAACTTGACCTAGCTCTACACAAGGATTGTGACCAAGCAAGTATCAAGTGAGATTTTGCAAGAAGAGATAAGATGTGACAATAAGGTGTCTTCCCTCTTCAAAAATTATAGATGAGTCCGATTTACCATGAATTATTTTATATAAAAATAATGTAATAAATACATTTTAAATGTGGGCCTCACACCTTTATAAGAGATGATTCATGATAAGTCGGACTCACTTAGGAATTTATCATTATCTCTTCCTTTTTCATTTCCCCTCCCCTACTTGGTATTAATAAAAAAACAATATAATAATTTTCACCTTATTATTGATGATTAATAATATATGTAACCTCATTCAAAGTCAAATAACCTTATCCAATTATATACAGTTATGTTCATATCAATTTTCAACTAGAAAGTTATATAATAAAAACACATAAATTTGGAAAAAAATTGAAAACTTAATTATAATAAACATAATATAATATAATATGTTCCAAACCACATTACGATACAATGCATCTAAAATATAACATAGTATGTTTTAATAAATTTAGTATACCTTCAATTCTATAATAATATGTAATCATATATTAAATATATAATATATTATTTTCATAATATTGTACAATATTATCCAAATATAGGAAAAAGAGGAAATAAGACTAGCTTAAACCATCAACCAAAGTGTAGTTTAAGAACAAAAGATTTCAATTTCTAAAAGTTAAGGACCTTAACTTTTTCTTATTTATTTTTAAAAGATTTAATCGTCTAATTTTTTTTTATGATTCAAGGATATAAAAGTCTTTTTTTAGGTTTCAAGGATCCTAATGGATTTTTTTAAGATAGTTCATAGATGAAATATACATTTCTATACATAATATATTATATAAAAAATGCACTAATATTTTCAATGATAAAATAATTTGTATTTTTTCTAATTAACAAAAATTATCCAAACTAATAACCAAATGCTATCTTATTTTTTATGGACATATATGTGTAAAATGTTCTAACAAAAATACTTACATAAATGAGTTATAAAAGCAATTTTATTATATATCCCAATACTTTTGTTAGAAACATTTCAATGCATCCTCAAAATAACTAATACAATATTATCATATATCTCAAAATATGTTTTTTGTCTTATATGTACGAATGGCATGGAAGATAGATTTTATTAATTTATTTAATTATATTATGAAAATCTCATATTTTAAGTAATATTTTTTATAAGTCAATTAAGTTGTATATAGACCTTAACTTAAGTTTTATTATTTTCAAAACCTCAAATTTTATTTATTTCAAATGTTATTTTTTGGATGAACTAAGATGTATGCAATGGCTATTAATATAAGAAAATTGGTTGCATAACATAATAATTTTAAATATTTTTGTCGAGACATCTTTAACATATATATGTACCAATACAAAATAATAAAAATGGGTCAGTGTTTACTCATTAATCTAGCTAGCTTTTATAAAGCAAAAAAAAATATAAAATAATTATCACTCACGGTATTAGTGTATTTTTATATAGTATATTATGTATCCTATCAAAAAGTTGGCCGGTAAAAGAGTAAAAGTTTAGATCATTAATTGTCAAAACAAAAGTCTTGATCTTTCCATCATGTAAGAAAATAGTTAAGATTTTTAAACCATCACAATCGAAAGTCAGGATCCTAAAATGGTACATAAGTCTCAAATACTCTAATTAAAATATCAAATTGAATATCCGCAACCGAATATTGATTTTTTTTTTAAATATCTACTTTTTTCTCCATCCCCAAATATTCTACATCAACAACTAAAGAAGGCGATCTTTTATCATTTAGGGGACGTATAACTTACCATTATAGCCGTCCAATCCATTGTACTTGGTTGTATAGATGTGCCATGTGGTTAAGAAAATAATAATAATAAATAAATAAAATCTTCACGGTCCAAAACTTACCAACACATGTAATATTTTACTGAACGTCCTTACAATTTTAATATATTTATAAAATAGTCCTATATAGTGATTATTATTATTATTATTATGATAAACTTTATTTAGAGACCTCAACATTCAACTTAATACATTTTAGGTAACTGATATTTTCTATAACTTCACACAAGTACCTGCATGTTTTAAATTTAATTAGATAATATAATTTTATTTGGCTACATCTACATTTATATTATGTAAATTATCCAGACAAATTTTATATATTTTAGGTAATTTATATTTTATATAATTTCACATAACCAAACTTAATTTTTTTAGTTATATTTAGGTGTCCATGCCTAAGTAAAATTATATAAACGTAGATGTAGCTATATAAAATTATATAAAAAATATGATGTTAAAAAATATTAAGTCTAATATCATAATACTTAAATGAAATGTATTATTATTATTATTATTATTATTATTATTATTATTATTATTATTATTAATGTAGTCATCGTCGTCATAGTCATAATCTTACATTTGTTCTACTTAGAGTCTATTTGGATAATTTAATATTTAGTAGTAATTATATTATTTGGTAAATTAGTTGATAATTTATCTTGACTAAAATAAGTTGATATATAAAGATAAGTTTGGACTAATTTGTCTTAATAATAATTATTTATATTTTTTAATGTGTGACAGATATATCCTTACACCACACCCTTCACCCCATATGCCCATAAACTCCAAATTATTAATCAATAATGTCTTTTAAAATTATATAAATTATTATTAATACTATATTACTTTAAAAATAATAAATGCTATTATTGATAATAAATAATATTGAATTGTATAACTAATAAGAATAAAATTAATAGCTATAAATATTTTAATTAATTGATAATCATGATTAATAATATTCTTATTACTTAGTATATATAATTATGATTAATTTTTTTAGTATGATTTTATCATTATTAATTATTAAAAACAACAACTATATATATCACATCAACTATTAATTGTTACAAAGTATTATTCTATTATTACAAACAATGGTTATCTCACATGTTTTCTCTGTGTTAAGCGACACAAAACTTAGATAAAATGATAATAGGTTTTTATTGTCATTTTTTATTTTTGTTATGAATAGAATATGTTAGGTAAATTATTAGATGTATAATCACTAACTAAGTTCTAACAATTTTCAACGTTCTTATCTTCTTCTTTTTAATTTAGGACTAATTTTTGAACAATAACTCATTTAGTCAGATTTATAAATAAAAATGCATTTAAAATTACAAGATACATATTACCTAAATTGATGAAAATACCAACTTGAATGGTTATATTGTTGTGAGAGATATTAATATGGTATGAATAAGTGATGAGGTGAGAGGAGAGGAAGAAATAGTGATAAGTTTAGGAATATGGATTTAAATTCTTTATCACTTTTATAAAATGATAAAATAAAAATAAAATTATTATAAATTATTTATTATGAAATGAGGGAATAACTTTTTTACCTTCATATTATTTGCCCTATTCTACTCTCGCAAAATTATAATGCCTTCCATGCATATTTTCATTTTGTATAAATGTCTTGTAATTAGTGTGAGTCACACGCATAACCATTGCATTTATAGAGGATTCGTTCACATAAGAGAATACATATAATTATAAATATCGCATTTGTAGGATCTATATTTCGTGAGAGACAAAGTTTTATACTCCAGAGTTAGCATTTTTACTTTTGTGACGTGATGAAATGGCCACTATCCGTAAGAACCGGAGCTAAAAAAAAAACATTACACATGTCATAATTTATGTTGCCCGACATTATTATACATCAATTAATGAAGGGATTAAAGTTTAAACTTTGATTAGTATACTACTGTCGAGTGTCGCCCAATAGCTTGCGATATTTGTTTATGATGATTACCATTTGTGTCTCTCTTATGCAAGTCAGAATGCGGCTTTGGTGTTGATTCTAGGCCGTAAAGGAAGCATTTCCTTAATTACCTTGTTTTCTATCTTTCCACTATCAGAATCGGTACCATAAAATTCCAATGAACAGCTAGTCCATTGATGACTTCGATTTGACTCCAATATTGTTTTTCTAGAACGTTGATTCCAGACACTACAACACACTGTTGGGTCATTCTATTGACTATTAGTGAATGAGTAGTTAGATGCTCAGCTATGGTCTCAATATTATTATACATTGGTAAAATAACACCGCCTTTATTATTTAACAAGCAATAAGTACATCCAAAACTTCAAAACTCCCCGAACTTCTTGTACTGGAACTACCATTAAACTTTGGCAGAGAAGCTTCGTAAGTGAGAGAAAAAAGAGAGATGGGAGAAGAAGACTATTACTGCTTTTCTTTTATTATTGTGATATGTGTACAATGAGCATACGATGCCAGCTTTTATATGCTCTAGCTTACATGATACAAACTAATAATAAGTGTTTGTTATAAGTACAATGAACAAACTAACAAACTTATAGTTGGTCAACAACTCCCTACATATGTCAACACCCCCTCCTCAAGTTGGAGGGTGTGAATGAGAGAGTACCCTCAACTTAGGAAGAAGATGAGAGTGGAGATGGTGCGATAAAGACTTGATAAAATGATCACGAAGTTGATAGGAAGCAGGGTTACGGGAGACAGAGATGAGACCATCAAGAAGTTTTTCCCGAATAAAGTGATTGTCCAAATCAATGTATTTGGTTTGTTCATGGAAAATAGAATTTTTGGCAATGCGTATAGTGACCTGCTTATCATACTTCAAAGGTAAAAGGGTAACATTGGGAACATCCATCTCATGTAAAGTACAAGTAAGCTAAGCGATTTCATCAATAACACTGATGCATGTTTCTGTACTCAGCCTGAATGGAAGAAAGAGCATTGGTGGATTGTTTCTTTGTTTTCCAATAAATGGGGGGAGATCCAAGTATAACGAGCCAACCACTAACAGAGCACCTAGTTGTAGGGTATGCATCCTAATCAGAATCACAAAAAAGCTTGTAGAGAATAATCAAGTGTATATGACATAAACAACCCTAAACTCGGATCATGCTTGATGTACCATAAAGTATGCATGACAGCAACAAGATGAAAAAGAATGAGGATGTTGCATAAATTGACTAAAATACTAAATAGATAAAGCAAAGTCGGGTCTTGTGTGGGTAAGAAAATTAATTTTTCCAACTAAACTACAATATAGTGTGGCGTTAGGACAATGGTCATCATCCAAAGGAGAAAGCTAAAGATTTGGATTAAGAGGAGTGGTCATAGCAAGGGCAGTTCAATTAAATTCTTTGAAAACATCTTCTGCAAAATTTTGATGAGATAGAATAACACTGTTAGGATGTTGGAATGTATCAATACTGAGAAAATAGTAGAGAGGTTCAAAGTCTTTTATTTTAAAGTGATTGTCCAAGTGAACTTTCAGTGCTGAAATTTACATATCATAATTCTATGTGATTAAGAGATCATATACATAGACGGTAATAAAAGCCATCAACGAACATTTGTGTTTGTAGAACAAAGAATAGTCATTTTGAGATATGGAATACCCTATAGTGCAAAGAGAAGTAGCGAGTTTAGCATACCCTTGTCGAGAGGCCTACTTAAGGTCGTGAAGAGATTTCATTAAATGATAAATATATGATGGTTGAGGTAGAGAAAAACCCAATGGAGGATGCACATAAATGTCCTTATTGAGGTCTCCATGTAGAAAATCATTGTTTACATCCACCTGATGCATATGCCAGGGCTTTTTAGTAGCAATAGTAATAAGACTTCAAACAGTGGTTATCTTGACATCTGGAGAGTAAGTCTCACTGTAGTCAATACTGGCCTTTTGGATATATCCTCTAACAATAAGTATGACCTTGAAATATTCGATACTCTCATCCACTTTATGTTTGATTTTATAAACCCATTTACAAGTAATAGGTTTATTGCCTTTGGGAAGAGGAACAAGATCCCAAGTTTGGTTTGCATTGAGGACCTCAAACTCCTTCTACATAACATCCTACCATTCTATAGAAGTATTCACCTCTTCATAAGAAGAAGGCTTACGTGCTTGATGAAGAGATTGCAAGAGTTGTTTGTTACAACGAGTAAGGGAAAAACAAAAATGTTTGGGAGTAATATAAGGGGGTGAATAGGTGAAATTATGAGGATAAGAAGATATGCAGTAGATATAGTCATGTAAGTGAGCTGGAGATTTACGAGGCCTTGAAGATATATGGATTGGCGGTGGTTGTGAAATAATTTCAAGAGAATTAGGAAGTGGTGAATGTGGAGAATTAGAAGCTAAAATAGGCGAGGATACATATGTAATACCCGTAAATTTAGGGACTTAAAGTTTTTATTTAAAAGAGTTGATTACTGAAGTCAAAACACAAAACATAAGGGTGTCACGCTACATCCAACATAGAAGAGACACTCCCTATACCTAGCCTATGTCAGATGGAAGAAAAAGGTAACCTCTTAACTAGGAATCGGGAGGGGGAAGTACTTGATTACAAGATAAAAAATAGATGTAATGAAATATGTATAATGAAAATAGTAGACTAATAGTCCATAAAGAGATAGAGATATTTGAATAATCATACCCTATTACAACCCGATTAGCTCTCATCATAGGCAAGAATATCAAAAATAGAAATCAACAATCACATATAAAACAAGGTGGATCTACTTATGGGAATGAGCAACCCATGAAAAGGATGATCAATATGCTATGTATTAAATAAGGTAATATAGTTGAAGTAAGGATACAAAAGGGAATAAGCATACATGTGTATGAACATAAAACGATGTAAGGTAAATACTAATTCCATAACTCATTATTAGATATAAGCATAAACCATTCTTTTATTTACATTGTGTTCAAGGATTCTACAATTCTTAATCCAGTGGAACAGACTGAAGGGCATCTTAGGAAAAAATTCACCTGAGACATTATTATCATTTGGTGGAACACACCCAATATATACTAGATTAAAACACGCCTAACCATTATTCTTAAACTGGTGGAAAAGGTCTAAATCACCTCTCAGGGGGGAAAATAGCCGCCCCACTATTATCGTTCAATGAAACAAACACAAACACCTCGATCTTGACTCAAATAATCTTTCACTTTAAGTGATTAATATCTTTTTCATTATTTACTTATATCATAATTATATTCTCATTCAATTTAAGTTAAGGGCCCATTATTTTTAATCTAGTGGAATAGACTGATGTACCGTTCAAGAAAAAAATACATACGAGCCATTACTATCGTTAAGTGGAACACACACACAAAATACCTCGACCTGACTCATGTGACCTTTCACTTTAAATGATTAATATCTTATTCATAATTGGTTATATCATAATGTGGGACACACTCATATATGAAAAATACATAATTGAAACACGTAAAGCACAACCATATAGTTATCAAGACAAACCTCAAGGAATAGGTCCATAATTTTCCTAAAAATTCTTAATTTCATCTTATAAGCATAACTTCATCCACGTTGATTATTTATCCACCAATTTTAGCATACATTCCTCAAATATTATTATTATTATCAGTAGATCCTAAAATTAAGTTTTAACTTTAATGTCTTACACATATGATAACAACCCAATCTCTAGAGTCATTATTCACAATCCCTACAAAACCTTATTTTCACATGTTAGATATAAATGTTCCTATAAGATGCATATAAAAAAATTAAATATAAATTTATAAAATTTCAATATCAACAAAATATCCTAAAATTATAATATAACTTCAACATATTATACATATAATAAAAAACACCACCTTTATGGTTATTATTCCCAACTTAAGACATTTTCTCATTTTATTTAGACTTAAGGCTATTCATAATTAATTAAAAAATTTCACATATTATTCATATAATATTTTAAACCATTGAAAATGATAAAATATAAAAAAATTATATATAATTCATATTGACCAAAATGCCCTTAATAATAGTTGAATGTCATTATTTCACAAAAACCTTACATGTTTGATGTCATTGTTTTCTAATATTAAATTTTCTACATCTACATGTATATTAAATATACTTGTTTTCCACTAACTACAATTATCCAACCCACATTACCTTACTATATGTCATACTAATTCACTTAAGGCTTATAACATAATGATTATTGCAACAATAACGTATAAGTGCATGCTTCCTCGTTCTTGCTTATTTTCTATCATATAGTACTACATTACCACATCATAATATCATCAACATAGAACTAAAAACATAATCATAACAACATTATGATGCATAAATCATACATAACAATTAGCGCAAATACTTTAACTACTACTTATATCATTACTTAAAGGACATCGATTTCTAAGCATGTATAACCTAACCCGCCTCCTCCTAAAAATCTAGCAAATCACATAAAAATAGGTGTAAAACACAATTATAACTTAAATATTACAACCAATTAAAGGCTCAGGCAAAGGTGGGAGAAAAATGGAGCAGTACCAGATTGCACAAGTGTCGAGTGGCTGCAGTAAAACTTCACCGAGGGGGGAGTGGCACTTAATGCCACAACAAATGAAGGAGGTACAAAATTCTTGGTCGAATATATGGATGGAAAGAGCACTATATAAATTTGCAAAAGAGGGTGTAATGATACTTTGTGTCAAAGCCAATGGAGGTGAATAGAGGTAGGTAATGGTGGCAGGTTGTGAAGTGCACAATGGGGTAATTGACATGGGTTTGTGAATGTAAATGATGGAGGGATTTATGGGTTCATTGTGGTGTTTGGTTTATGAGGAAAAATGGTGGTTCTATGTGGTTGGTGGTGGGAAAGTTTGGGTGATGTCTGCGTCAATAAACAAGGAAGGAATGAAGGAGGATAAGAAGGTGTTGTGTCAGGTTGGGTGTTCGATGGTATCGGAGGGAGTGAGGGATTTAAGTAATGAAATTTTAAGTAAGGAGAGAGAGTGGAGTGGTGTGTGTGTGTGTGCGAGAGAGGGAGAGAGAGGTGGTGCAAATGGTGAAGGATGAGAGAGGAGGTAAGGTAGGGATGTGGACGTAGTGGAGAGCATGGGGGCAAAATTTTCAATGTCTTATACCAAAGATTTGAGGAGGTGACGATAAAGGTATGGTATGTAGGTTTAGAGTCTAAGCATGGAAAAAAGGAAAATGCTCAGGGGAGTAGAGACTCACACAAGGAAAGAGGGAAGAAGAAGGAAGCCATGAAGAAGAAAAAGAGAAGAAGAAAGGAAAAATAATTTAGATCAGGAAATTATATTAGAATTAATTATTCAACATCCAAAGTTAGGTTTAGTTTAAAAATTATTAATAACCCAAAATAAAGATTAAGATTAGGTTAATATTTAAGATTAAGGAACAAATATCCTTTTTGAGATTAAGATTAGGTTAAGTTATTAATTATTCACGATAAGGGTTAGCTAAAATTAGGGTATTACAATATATGTATAGAATGAAATGTAATAGTTATAGGAGGTGGATGAAAGGAAAAAGTAGAAAATAGTATATCATCGAGAATAGGGAGAAGAACAAAATCAGAAATGGTGGATAGCATTAGTTTATAAGGAAAAATTGTTTCATGAAATGTAACGTATGAACAAAAATGAATGATATGAGTGGTTATATATTTCGTAAACCTTGTTACCTTTCTTACCAAAATGATACCTAATGAATATACATGGCGAGGCTCAAGGAGTAAACTTATCTCAATTGTGGGCGAGTGTGGTGACATAACAAAGGTAGCTAAAAACTTTTAGGTGAGAGTAATTAAGTGAAGAGCCATATAAATGCCGGAAGGGAGTATTTCCTTGAAGTATATTGGAGGGGAAATGATTTATAATATGGGTAATAGTAACAACGCAATCGCCCGAGAAGTTTAAGAGAAGGTCGAACTGTAAAGGAAGAGATTAAGAGGTTTAAAGTAAATGTTTATGTCTTCTCTCTACCACACCATTATGTTGTAGGATAGTTACACAACTAGTGTGGTGGATTATGTCATTATCAATAAAAAATTGAGTAGCAGCATGACTTGACCCTATTTCTAGAGTATTGTTAAAGCATACGGTTTCAATCTTAACATGAGACTGAGTATGAACCATATGTAAAACTAATTTGGGGAAGGACAATACATTGCATTTGTGATAAAGTAGATAAGTTCATGTTGATCGACTAAAGTCATCCACTATGGTCAATAAATATTGGTGACCATCATAAATAGGAGTACAGTATGAGCCCCATACATCAATATTTACTAGCTTAAAATATGAGATGCATGAATAGTACTATATGGAAAAGGAAGTTGGTATTGTCTCGCTTGAGAAAAAACTCAACAGTGTGTGTTAGCATCAATAGGAGTACATGGAAATAATGATAGTGACATGACTTTATGCATAAGTAAGCGATCTAATCTACAATGCCACATCATGACACTATATTTATTAAAGATTTTGTTGGAAGCATGCAAAGAAATAACACTAGTACTTGCGACTTATTACTTGTATGTGTCATTCAAGTGGTAAAGACCACCTTGTACTTTACCGATTGCTAGTGGCCTCTTCATGCAAAATCCTACAATAAGCAAGTATCAACAACATGGATTGATTCATGTTTCCCTTTGGTCATTTGTGTAGTTTCGGCCTTTCTTGTGCCAAAGAAATACGGATCCATGAGGATATGTGTTGATAGTAGATCTATCAACATTATTACCATCAATTATAGGTATCTCATATCTAGGCTTCTTGATTCGTTAGACTGTTTGTACAATGATAGTGTGTTCTCTATTATTGAATTAAGGAGTATCTAATGGGAAATTATAATGAAGAAAGGGGCTAAGTGGAAGACTGCACTCAAGATTAATGGAGGCATGTATGAATAGATGGTTATGTTGTTTGAGCTATCAAATGCATCATGTACCTCCACGAGGTTCATGTATGAAGTACCTAGACCCTTTATTTCTAAGTTTGTTGTAGTGTAATTTGGTAATATTCTTGTGTTCTTCTTTAGTAGCGAAGATCATGTAAAGCACTCAAGGCTTGTATTCCTAGATCTTAGGAACAACAAATTGTATGGTAAACTAGAAAAATATGTCTTCTTTGTGTCTAAAGTCACATTTCCAGGGTTCGTTATATTCAAAGATGGAGTTGTCCTGGATGGTCTAGAAATAAGACTTGAACTTGACTTGTTCAAATAAGTGAATAAATTAAACCAAACTTTTATTGAGCTAAGTTAAGCTGGCTTCTAAGTTTGCTTGGTACATTTATAGTCTTACTCCATAGAATCTCAAGACTACATGCAACGGTCCTCTCAGGTATATATGTTCATATACTTTGTCGAAGTTGTGTTCTCCCTAAACTATGCACTGTCTATGTTTAAGTATTGTCATCATATCTCTTACATGGCCCTTTGAAAGATCCATGATTGATTTTCCCTTACGCTCAACTTTTTGTGTTGGGTGCATTTTTAATATGATAATCATGGGCCCATGGTATCCACATTCGCTCTTTTCTTTGAACTCAATATTGATTATAGATAATAACCATCAAATGTGTGTTTTAGATACTAATTATCCATTTATAATTCTCTTTAGTTGAAAGTGTTTAAATTTACATGCCTAAATTTTATAAGAACCATTTAAATTGGTAAACGCTTGCATATGCATGTTATGTTGATGTATCTATTGATAATATACCTATACAATAGTTTTGTTATTTTTTTTTAAATAATTTAACTCAACATATAAAAATTAAAAAGTAAGCATAAAAAGTGTCTCAATTGTACATATTTAATGTAAATTTTGTACTTACTCTACTTAATGTTAGAATTTTGATTAAGTAAGATTAAAAGTTAAAATAAGTAACGGTGTTCAAAAAAAATTTCCACCAATACAGAACATATTACACTTATTTATAAATAAAAGTAAAATTTATAACGATAGTTGTTTGTGAACATAAAGATTGGTCTAGACGTGACTTTTGACTTTCTTACATTCAACAATGAGGGAATTCGCGCCTACTTTATTAGGGACAGGTCGATTATAATTTTATTGGAAAAAATTTATTGCTCGTACTAGATCACTACCTATGAATCACTGCTCTATAGGCTCCATGGTAGGTGTTGTTTCGTGTCATTTTTTTCAGTCTTTGTATTCATTTGTTTGACCTCATTTTGGAGGCGCTAGAGCCACCATTTGGCTCAAAGATTGACAATTGTGCCGCACAAACATATTTTGCTTACAATATTTATAAGACAATATGATGAACGCGGTCTCTTGCGATAACCATTTTATAATCCCCTCTTCCTCTTTTTGTATATGCGGCAAGATTATTATTATTATTTTTTTTCATAAAACGCACACAAGGGAAATACAAGTGGTCTAGCATCATAATAAAAGTCATCATCATCTTATAATCGTTTCTTGATATTTGTTAAATTCCATGGAAGCTTCATAATGCATCATACATTTTGATTTTTAGAATTGTTCGGGGAGCATGATAGGTTGCTTTCAAACATTTTAATTATTAGACTAGCAATACCTTATAACATGATTTGTGGAAAATTTTACCGTTAGATTGATGCAGCCAACTTGTTTCAAAGATAAATCTACTAAATTTTATGTAGACTTTTTAAATAATTAAAAATATCATCGATATCAAAAACCACTCCTAATATATATATATATTATTTTTTCAAATGAAAAATGATGGAACAATGAAAAAAATTATATTTTATAAGAAGTACATGTGATACTAAAGTCAAATAAATTAAAATGTTTTTCATTTTTTGACTAAATTATTCAATATACTTGGTATTTCAAAATTTTAAAGTGATCAAGTATTAAGATTCATTGATTATAAAAAAAAAACACTTACGATAAAAATAGAGAGGCTCCTACTAATGGCTAAGGCCGTAAAGTGTAAATAAGACGAGTCAAACCGATAACCCTTAGACTCGAACTTAACTTGTTTAATAAATTAGCTTAACACTAAAGTCCCAAATATGACTCATTTAGTTAAACAAAAGAGTCGAGTTGAGTTTTTGATAAGTTGCTCTTGAGAGCCTAGCATTATAAACGAATCGAGCTTGATTTTTTTCATGCTCATTAAACGAGCATAAAATTAAAGCTTAGGCTTAGTTTGGTTAAGTGGATAAATGAATTGAGCTAAGCCTAAACGTACTCGTAAAAAACTTAACTCATTTAAAGTCCTACATGTGCATGGATCATAAATCATTTTATTTTTGTCTTGATTCATATACTGTGGGAGTTTTAATGTGTCAAGTATTGTCAAATACAACTTGTTGGGAATGAAAAGAAAACAAGGAAATGAAATTCTATTTTATCTTTTTTCTAGAAATCTTATATTTGGTTCGATAAACCTACTAGATATAGATTTCTATCTCTCAAAAACAACATATATAATTATAAATGTTGTCCAAAGTCGTAAGATTTCATAAAAATTGCTAGCTCCGATCCGTCTTCGTCGTTCTCAACTTCACATCACAGTCTTTCTCCCTCTCAATTTTCTTCTCATTCTTAGTTTCTTCTATTGCTAAATTCTCTAGCCATCCATGTGTCTGCCATGTCTTATTGTGATTGATTGGTTCTTTTGTTTGTTACTCATTTTTCGTCAATACTCGCCATTGCAACTAAATTCTTTGCATTGGTCATGATCGAACAATGATAATGACAATTGGTTTCCAACTTTTCATAATTAGAAATATATTTTTATTTTCATTTTCAATAAATTTGATTCCGAACCAGCTCATAGTCTCTCCCACATTAGTTATCAGCTTTGCTTTACTTTGATTATAGACTTTATTAGCCGAATGGTTGGGATATTTATGAAATTAAACCTACAATATAAACTGGCATGTTATTTCTCAGGGCCTTGGGAAATATTTGGGAATAAAAAATTAAATCTAGGCATATCTGAATGAAACCGTACATCAAATATAGTTTTTGATACGATTATTGAAAAGCAATATATTATCCAATTCTTTTGATGAAATATATTATATATAAAAAATATTATACCGTATTTAGGTATATAAAAGTATGTTTTCTGTGTTAATACATATTGGAGCACATTATACTATATTTTTTTGGGTACTATATATATTATGCAGTGTATTCTATAGTATTGTATTGTATTTTTTTTTCAAATATATACATACAATTATTAATATACATATAATGAGATATTTAAAATATATTTAGTATTTGATCTTATTTTTTTTTTAATATTCGATCCTATTTAAGAGACATAGAATGAATATTCGATATAATAGATGCGGGTATTTGATTTTAATACTATGTAAATATTGATAGTAGTTAGCTATGTTGAAAAAGGAGAAGAATAAGGGTGAATATTATTAGGGTACGTGACAAAAACATAGTTCTTGGAATATTAAGATTCCAGTAGTAGTTACATGCACCTTGCATTGCTTGTACCAAATGATCTTCGTGGAACCGGCGGAGTACTCAAATGATCTTCGTGGAACTGGCCAAATACTTTGATTATTCGGAGTTTAGCGTTAGCCATGCAAGCAAGAATAAGGAAAACGAACAGAACAATTTAGTAAATTTAATGACCTGCCATGTCCTAACAATTTTTTTTTTAAAAGGCAAGTAATTTGGAACGCACATGTATGTATGTAATAAAAGAACAGATAGTCCACCGTAGCCGTGAGGAAACCTCCTCTAAGCTTCCCCTCCACCCTACGCCATGTGAAGTGCTGCAGCACTTGTCGCCCCCGACCTCCCTCGGCACCGACCGCAATGTATGCGGGATTTGATTAGTTTTTTTTTTTTTTTTTAAAAAAAACTACTATTCCCAAATTGTCAGCAAATTCAAGAGGTTATGAATCTCCCAATAACAGTTTTTTGCCAGTTGGTCTCCTTTCCGGTTGGCCTCTCAAATCCGACCTGTCTTGGTACGGACCTTTACGGAACGTCCATTTTAGTTTATCTCGGTTCACTCATAATTATTACCGTCAATAATTTTTGCTGTTAAATGAAATCCATGATTATGTTCAAATAACGGATTTCCATACGGGCTCAAACCAATCCTAACCGACAAGTTTTATGCAACTCCCTCGAATTTAAAATAAATAAATATATATATCTTAGAGCTTTGCACAAAATTTGTAAACACATCATATAGTATCTTTTAAATAATATATATATTATCTTTCATAATTAGTGATTAAATTATTCTTTAGTCTTTATTTTACTAACATTAATAAATCTTCCATTTTTTTTTAAAAGAAAAAAAATCATTATAGCATTGTATATATATTTTAATAAACTAATAATGAATTATTTAATGTATAGATAATTAGAGAAAAAAATAAAAATAAAAATATTATAAAAATTAATAATTTTTTATATAAAAATTTAGTGATCGAATGACTTTATTTTAAATAAAAATTTGTAGATCAGAGGGAATACTAAGAAGAATAAACTGCTACGGATGCATTTATTTTATTACACCGTCAAAAATTTAGTTGATAAAATTTGTAGAGCACCAATTATATTATAAATAAAAATAAACTTTCAAGATAAATTTTATTCTAGATCGTAGGGAATACTAAGAAGAATAAACTGCTACGGATGCATTTATTTTATTACACCGTCAAAAATTTAGTTGATTGTCGTTAAGATTCTTTCTTACAACTTTGATCCACCTTTGTCTCATGTTGACCATAATTTTCATCTTTTTCTTAAACATTTTCGGGTAACCGGATTATTTTAATTTTAATTAATCATTTTAGCTGATGTAGCCTGTTAGACTCTTATATATATATAGACTATTCTCGTATTTTGACAATAATTTACTGTAATTCTTTTTACAAAAATAAAAATTATTAAAGTACATCAATAACGCCAATATGTATTAAGTCGTATAATATTTATTTTAAAGCTTAAGTTACCGAACAAAGCTTTAGTGCATTTAGAGAGCTCTACCTTAGGGGACATTTCTTGCCTTCGATTCCATATAATTTTTCCCATTCCACAAATACGTGGTTGGGAAGCAACCCAGTGTAAATGGGACAGATTCTCTTTTCCTTCTTTTCTTCCTTTCCCTTTCCACTTCTCTATGCATATTTGACATTTTGCCCACTTTAACATCTAAGTCAATGCGCAGTTGATTTTTCTTTTTGATAGACTCGATCATTTTATGCCATCAAATACTTACGGTAGATTTCATTGATACGAACTAATCTTAAAGAATCTACAGTAATTTTAATGCACTTTTTTATTATAAGTATTATCATTTCATATACAATCTTATTTTACAGATCTTGCTGACGTGATATGAAAATAAAGCGACGAGATCCATTTTGCATTTTTGTTAATGTAATCTTTGCAATCTAAGGGTTGATTGTATTTTTCTATTTTTTATGCATTTAGTAAGTTACGCCGACAAACCTTAATCATGTGTTCTAGCGTGTCTTAAAATTCCATGCAGCATGTACGTACATTCATAGCATGATATGCATTTAATGGGATATTTAACATTAGGGTGCATGTAAGAAAACATTTCTAATAATAGAACATACAAATAAGAATTATCAAATTCTAACTCTAATAATGCGCACATGTTCCATGCTATTTATAACTACCCTAGCTCCCATGCATTAATGATCATGAGATATTTATCATGGCATTTGCATCATCATGCTACAAGATTACAAACCCTAACAAGACCCTAGACATGCATACATAAATCATTTAAAATATTACTCGTGCTTATAACTTAACGATAATCATACGTACCATTTATTTAGCATATTATTATTTTATCGTGCATGTCATGATAATTAAAGGATATAAAACCATATCATGATTCTATCTCTAAATAATCTTAACATTTCGACACATAATTTCCACCATCTGATGAGTGATCGGATTTACATAAATCTAAGCTTATAAAAAAGTACAAAAACTGTATTATCTAATATCCTCAATAATTACCTATGAAATTAACACTCAATAACACGTGTATTAGAATTTAATATAGCCTAAAATTAACTAAACCAACTCAAAGGACAACTAACCAACAAAAATAAGGTAGCAAGAAGACAACAAACCTCATGAAACAAAGGGAGGATGCACTTAGTAGAAGCTGCTAGAGGAGGTAGGTGAGCAACAATACTCTTGGTTGTTGCTAAGGGATGTGATTGGAGGGGAGCACCAATGCAAGGGGAGGATGCAGTGGATAAGGGTGGAATAAAGTGGGGTGGTTCGGCAGAAATGGTGGAAGCCAAAGGAGAGGGTTCGGTGCTTTTGTCCAAAGGCGAAGGGGGTGATTCGGTGGGTTTGGGTGTAGGAAGTTGGAGTGCTATGGTGAGGTTGTGCATTGATTAGGGGGTGGTTTTGTCAAGAGTTGCTGAAGGTGGGGATGAGGAATCGGTGTAAAAGGCCAAAGATAGGGGAATGTGATCGGTGGTGGTGTGCGTTGTGGAGAAAAATAGTGAAAAATAAGCGGTTGACATATAAAACAATGGAAGGGTGACTAGGTTTATTTTTCTTGATAAATCTTGGGAGGAATGAGAGAGACGCGACTTGGCTTGGGGTTAATGCATGACACAAAAATAAGAGGAGGAAACGTTTAAATGGGCGATGTCGTGAAGGGTACCGTCGAGCAAAATAGGGGGAGGAAAATATGGAGGAGAGGGAGGTATGGAGCAAGAGGTATGGTGGTATGGTGTTAGGTAAGGTCACATTGGGGTAGAGGGAGTTGGGTATGGCCACAACCTAGCATAAGATAGGGTAATAATTTAGGAAGATTAATTGAAGTAAAAACATTCAGTGACTAGGGTTACCCAATTTCAGCTGGTGTCTAAACTAGGGTTAAAATTTAATAACCTAATTTCTATCAAACTCTAACCTAAATAAATTTATATCTAATATACCATAATAATATGCATATTAATAATATATTTAATGCAAAACACGGTTTATAAACACGAAGCATTACAAAAAGTGTTGCGTGAAAAATACTTTTCTAGGAATCCCTTGTTTGATAGCTATGCAACATATACATCCTCACACATGTGGAGAAATATGGTTAAGTTTAAGTTTGCTTTCAAGAAAGGGATGGAGTGGATAGTTATATTTGAAACCTGGACTGTATTATGAATGATTGGTGAGCAAGTTCTTTGCTTCTTTTAGCTTTGGCAGCACAACTAGTACCGAGTGATGAAGTTGACGAGAGATTATGAGATTATGTTAACGATGATGGAACTTAGAAATGGATTTCTTCTAGAATTTTTTGCTCTCTTACTGTCTCATTGAAATTATGTCCATGTTCATTAATACGACTTGCGTAGAGGAGGATTAGGGTTATAAAAGAACCAAATTAAGTCAACTCATTTAATAAATAAGTCCGAAATAATGTTTGAACTTAGCTCATTTAATTAAACAAATGAGTAGAACAAAACATTTAACGAATTGGGTAGAGCTTACAAGCCTAAACTATAATTAAATTGGTTCCTATAGAGGAGTGGATAACTTTCACCATAAGGGATTTCGACAAGTGGTTGTGAAACATGGAGATGACGTGTAGCGACAATGTTGAGGACCTAACTTGGGCTCATTGGTTTATAACAACATGTTGGTACCTCTCGCACTAGCGTAACAAAAAATATTTAGAGGAGAAGAAATGCACCATTGTCGGGCAGCTTGGTGGATCCAACACTTCATGAAGGACGAGTTTGATGCTTGAAAACTGATTGATAACTTGCATTTGAGTAGCAATAGGAATCATAATCAGGCATTGATCTAAGAATCTTTTCCTAAAGATGTTATTAAAATTAGTGTAGACGGAAGGAGTTGTCTAACACAAGGAGAATAACCATGAGTAGTGATGCTCAATATTACATAGGACAATGGTTTTTTTTTTTGAATTCGTTGCCAACCTAGGTATGTAATCGGTTCCCTATAGAAAGTGGTAAACGGGCAATATAGTCACACAATGCTTTGTTGTGACTTTGTCCTAGATGTATACCTTCTCCAAATGCATATCTCGAGAAGTTATCCAATGTCTCCGATTGTGGATGCATGAAGATCTCTCATGTCTTTAGTTTAGCTTGTGTTGAGCGGTTCATTCATCCATAAACACTAATATAGCTGTTGATGGCATGACCCACCTTGGCTATAGTCTTCCATTTGTCTTTTATATTTATGAAAGTCACCATCCTAGTATTAGCCTCTGTCTTCTGTTTTTTTATTTGATCAATAATTTTAGATACCCTATGATTGGCTAAGACTGGCTCTGTATTTTTAGATTTTCATCCTTCAATTAAAAGTAAATTAAAATTTAAAATTTACGTATTATTTTAAGAGGTAATAAATCTATCTATAATATAACAATTACATCATTTATTAAAAAAATAATAATATAACAATCGATCTATAGAAGAAGAAAAAGGAGAAAAAAATGTGAATAAAAATAAAAGGAAGGTATGTAATTTAATATAATTTTTTTAAAAAATAAAAAGTTTCAGCCAATACAAAACACAACTTTAGATGGAGTATTATCTTAAGATTTCATCGATTAAATAATTTCGATGGTTTATCGGAATCTTAGTAGGATTTGAATAGGTGAAGTGATAATGGGGAATGGGAAAAGATTTATGTTCGCCAGAAGAAAAGAGGACCAATTAACTTTCGTCACTATTAAGCCATTGGGCTAGGACAAGACATTACTAAGATTTTGTCAAGCAATCGATCGATCCTAGGCCATCCCCCACTAACTCTTATTGCTATCTAATTATTCACTGAGCAATTTGTCACTCGGGATAAGAACATGAAATGATGTGCACTGCTATCCCATCAATTCGCTATCAAAATATAGACAATTAGAAATACGTGGGGTAGGGCATATATTATACGCCTGAGCCGAGTATGAGTATGGGTTAGAGAAATGATCGCCGTAAGCCTTCGATCCGTAATAACTCTATTGAGTTCGAGGAGCTCCCAAACGCTGCATACTACATAATAAGTCTATTCAGTCTCATCCCTTCCCAATAAATCAAATATTCAAACCCTTACCGATTCCAGAAATTCTCTAAAACAAAAAAAATTCATTTTGGATCGAACCTCAGTCGGTGATTGTAGATAAAAATCTGTTGTCGTAGGTCTTCACCGTCCTAGCAAGCACTACTATTACCACACAAATTATTCGCAGCGGCTCCAAATATCTATCAAATAAATAAATAAATAATCACAGCGGCTCCAAATAAATAAAAGTCGTCATTGTTATCTTAGTAGTAACAGGGTGATGCTATTGTTGAACCAACGCGTTGCGGGGAAGCAGCGACGATCTATCAATAGCCGACGAGGTAATATAAAATCGGACTACACCAATAATTCATCGTGGGTGGCTTTCAAAACTTATTATTGAAGTTGGAAGTTGGAACACCCCTTGTGATGGTGGGAGAGAGTCGTGGCTAGGGCTGGGAAAAAAATTCAGAATTTAAAATTTTGAATCAATATTTAAAAAAAAAATCGATCTATTATTTTGGATATTCAAATTAATTTTAGTCTAAAAAAATATCCGACATTAGGATATCTAATTTTTTAATGGATTATTTGATCCGAAAAAATATACGATACTTTGTTAATTATTTCAATCATATATTATATTACTGTATTTTTATAGTTTTAAGTTTTAAAATTTTTATTAATTTTTGTATTTTAAGTATTTATAATAATATTTTAATACTTTTTTAGATAAAATAAGACATTTATATGAACCTAGATATGAATATTAATTGATATATGATCTTTATTTTTAAAAATATTCTAGCAAAGTTTATTAAAATTGATAAAATAGTATTTTTATACGGATATTGGATATATCCGAATCCGGTCCATATTCGATTAGTTTTTTTTTAATATCCGTTTTCTAGATATCCAATCTAAAAAATACGGAGCGAATATCCAAAAAATATATCCGAACGGATACGGATATCCGATTTTACACACCCCTAGCGGTGGTAGTGATTTGACGATTGTAGCAATCTCGCTTAGCGATGGTGATCATTCATGGAAGTCTCCATAACCATAAGTGTTTTTGGATCGAACATTTCGTATTTTGGTTATTCAATAAAAAAAATTAAATATCTAAAATATTAAATATTTAAAAATAATAATTTATTATTTAAAATATCAGAATGGATAATAAATAAATTAATCGATTAAACTTAAACCGATATTATCTAATGATTTTATTTAAGTCTTAAATTTATATTATATTTAATTAGTAATTCTAAATTTCAGATGATATTTAAATATTTAATAAAAATAATCCTTACAAAATATAAAATTTGCTTATAATAAATCAAATAAAATTAACCACAAAAAACATACAACAATTTTTACAAATTGTTCGTCCTGATTATAATTTTTGTCATTAACTCTCACTCTTCAAATTATGCACACGTTCACACACACACGCACACATGCTCGCTCTCGATAGAGCAATGAAAAAATTAAAAAATAAATAAATTATACATCCATATCATTTATCAGATTAAATATTATTTGTATTTTTCAAATTAGATGTCCTATTTATTTAACTTTTTTATTGAACATATTAGTTATTTGATTTGAATTTTTTTATCAGATCGGTTATTTAATTTTTTTTATATTGGATCGATTTAGATATAGGATCGGTTAATCGTATATCTAATGACATGAACAAACCAGACAGGGAGGGTGGTGGAGACGATAATAGTTGTGGTGGCATTGATGAAGGTGGCAATTGATGTAGAAGTGGTAGTGATAGTCATAGTGAGTCAATAAATATAGTTTCGAAATATTGAAAAGTGTCTTTCATGTGTATATAATTTTTTGAAAGTTCATCTTCGTTTTTTTAACATAAGTTTGAATATTATGCCCAAATCAATTTCAAACAAATAGCTTTTAGATTAAAATCAATATTTTCAACCCAATTCTACTAAATAGTTCAATACAACTATACATATATTTTACCATATATCTAAATATGTTTAACCATTGTTAAACATATTTTTTTTTTATCTTTGTTTTCGTAAAAAAATTCATCATTGATCTAAGTCTCATGCATATATTTTACCACAAAAATACATGTACTCTAACAAGTATCTAATTATTTTTTACCACTATTTTTTTTCCATCATTCATTTAATATATCACTAGTTGTATACACATATATTTTATCATACATCTATATATCTTTATTTATTGATAAACTTATTTTTATAAAAAAATATTACCATTGATCTAAGTCCTATGCATATCTTTTACTATAAATACACATATATTTCACCATATATTTAAGTATTTTTACTAAACCTACGTACATTTTCGTCGCACATTCAAATATCTTTTACCACTATATTTTGTTTTAAAAAAATTCAACATTAATCTGAACTTCCCTATACTCATATGTCTTTTGTCGTATCTATCTACTTTCTTCTCCTTATCTTTTTGTTTTTCCTTGTAGAAATGAATGGATCAACTTTTAAATCCTAATTTTCTAACAAATGAAAGTAAAATCGTCTCCGCAACATTGACGCCTCTTTTTTTTCAGAATATATATAGCTCATAAAAGGAATTTATTAATTCAAGAATTTGTAACATTTATCTAATTATATTTTAATAATTTTGTACATATCTTTTACCATAATTATATATAAATTTTACTGAAATTCTAATTATCTTTCTCTAAGATTACTTACATTTATCAATTATTTTATAAAATTTAATATGTTACTATCACTCTCATCATCTTTCACGGATGTCGAATGTATATTTCACGACTGTCCTTTCCCTAAATCTTAGAATCCTCTACGTACGGTGCCTTCGTCTGCTTTTCTATCGCTTTTTTTTTCCTCCATTTTCTTAGCCAATCGCAATCTATCAGTTTTTACGTCTTTTCTCCTAGGTGGTTGTGGATTTAGTGGTTGTGTTCGCGTCTTCAATTTAGTGTAACTTTGTGTTTTATCAGCTCGGATTTAGTTTCGAGGAAGACAGCTTCTGGTACTGTGAAGTCTGTGATCTCACACAAATGCTTCGAGTCGGTATATTTGCGGGACGCCAGCTTCAAAATCAGAGGAGTTGGTATTTTTGGAACAAAATATAGGTGGTGGCGGAAGTTGGGAGAAGGGCAAACCTAGGAATCACTTTTACTTGCACCCGTCGCCCTGTCTGTGTAAGATCGTATGACAGGCAGGCAGGTTGGGCGGTATAATTTATTATAGTGGAGTTAATTATAGCAAATGGTACATCGTAGTTTAGGAATTAAAATTCTAAGGAAAAAATAGGTGGTGGTTTATTTGAATTAAAATAATTAAAATTAATTAATTTTTTTAGTATTTAGTTATTTTTTTAGTATTTTAATATACATGTACATATAGAGAATATTATCTGTACATTTATATATAATTAGGTGTACATATTAATATAATTATATATATATATAATATTTTATATTTGTAACTAAATACTTTTAGATTATTTTAACTTTTATCCAATTACTTTCACCTAATTAGATTATAATTTTTTTTTCTAAATCTGAATTTTAGGAATCAAATACTCACGTCAGACTCACTCATATTTCAATATTTGTACACGTTTTTTTTAACTCACTTTTACCATACTATAACCTAGTTCGGTAACCCCTTTAATTGTAGATATTATTAATTTATTATGAAGTTATATCGTTTTTTGTCTATCATTTTTATAATCTTATTATATATAATATTAACTTTATACTACTACCTCATAAGTTAATCCTACAATCTTTTATTAAATATTTAAACTTTTAAAAATTTTTACCCTTATATCATTATTAGTTGTAACTATACGTCACATCCCACAAGTATTAATATTAATTATTAGTATTATTATTATTAAACATTAGTATTAATAATTATTAGTATTATTATTTTTTATTATTATTCATTGATTAATAACTATAAATATAAATAATTATTTATTATAATTACTAATTATTATTCATAACAAAACAAACTTCAATCAATTATATTAGTCAATAATAATAACAATAATATAAATAATTAATAAGATTAATTATTATTTTAAATTATTAATTGATAATAGTAATAATTTATTGATATAATTATTATTAATTTTAGTTATAAATATTGAGCATTTTTAATTATAAATAATCAATCATATTTATAATTAATAATTTTTCATAGAAAATATTAATTAATAGTCATTATTATTATTATGAATTAATTATTATTATTATTATTATTATTATTATTATTATTATTATATATTATTATTTTTCAATATTATTAATTTTAATTTTAATGCCATTAATGATTATGATTTAATTAATAATAATATATCATAATTAATGAATTTTAGTATTATTTATTTTAATAAAATTAATTACAAATAATATGATTATTAATATTAAATATTATTATTGATATTTATATTACTTAGCAACATTGATTATTATTATTATTATATGATCTTAAAATTAAATATATAAAAAAATAAATATCATAAGAATATATTTTATTAAAATAAATAAAGTCTAAAATTATGTATAAGAATTTCAATTGATTTCAAATAGAATAATTTGTGGAGTGTCCTTTTTTTTTATCTATAACAATTTTAATGCATAAATAATATGTATCTACCAAATATTATTATTGCTTTAGCAATATTACTAATTTAGAAATATTTTTATCTCATATTATATTATATTAAAAATAGGACAAAAAAAGATGAATAGTCATCGTGGAAGAATAGAGGTTATTATAACCCGCCAAATTGTTACTATAAATCTTCATTAGTTTTACACATTCTTCCAAAAGAGAATATATTTGTGGTCGATTTTATTTTGGGTCAAGAAATTATGTCAAGTGATTTAGAAATGTAAAGAAAATGTAATTGCGAAGCTAATGTCTAACTAGTAGAAATTGGATTATCGTATTACGAGCGTTCGGATTACTGCACTTATTCTATTTTAAAAATACGAAGCTCCTTTCTTATTGAAAAAAAAAGAGACATTCTTTTATTATATTTTTGTATAAAAGAATTATTATAGAAAATTTTAAATTTATTTTCTATTTTTATCCTTATTTTTTTGTAATTATACGTTTATTAATTATTTTATTATTTTTAATAAAAAGTATTAGTATAATTTTAAAACTAATTTTATTAATTTATTCAAAAATATGTAAAATAACTACACGACTTTATTTTTGACAAAAAAAAAAGGTATATTAATTGAAGCGGATGTAATTCAATCTCCAAATCTCGTATAAAAAGTGGGAAACCTTTACCGCTGAAATAATTACATTTTTTACACGTTCTCCGAATCAATGGGTGTATCGGGAATCTTCGAATCAACGGATGGTAGGTGTTATGGGAACCAGCGAGAAGTAGATTTTCATGGTAATTACGCGCGTCCTTCTCTGCGCCACGGATTGGTCGGGTCCCAAAGCCCAATGAAACCGAGCTTCTACGGCGCAAGCATCGGTAGAGTTTTTGGAGGTGGAGAGATAAAAAACCGAGGTGAAGAAGCAAGCGACGCCGACACCAATAGAAAAGCCAGGCACGAAGAAGAAGATATCTCGATAGGACGTCACACAACTAGTGATGGTCAGGTCGGGTTTTGCGGAATAAAGAACCGCACCACCGCTGAGAGGATGGCAGTGTTGTCAAATTGATCCGCATTTATTTACGCAGGAGTGGTGCTCTCTCTCTCTCTCTCTCTCTATATATATATATATATATATATATATATATTCAATTTATTATAAAATCTCTGCTTGTGCAGACTGTCTGACCCACGTCACGAATATGGGACCCATTACTGATCTGCCATCAGCGCACCAGAACTCCCACTTCCTCACAATTCCATTCGTCCTCCCTTGTTAACTTTTATACGCATTACCCGGAAAATCTTTTATAGACTTCTGTTTACTTTTCAGCTCAACAACAAACCTTTTTCCCATTAGAAAATCTTGAAAGGAATATTATTATTTTTTTATAAAAAAAAGGGAAAAAAAGTGGCAAAAAGCATTTGATCGTATTCCTCGAACAAAAGGTGATAATACCCTAACACTTAGTGCTCTAACCGTCGGCCCGACAATTTTAAAAGAGGTAAATTACGGTGAATAAATGATCGAGGATACAACTAGCATTATATAGAGTCCATAATTAGCCATTCCTACATTTAAGAATTAAAATTTTCATGTTTCGGCTACCATAAATTAAATCTAAGACCCTTATATCAACTTATTGGACCTTCAATTGTTGAGCTACGCCCGTACTGACTATTTGATTGTGTGTCTCGTGTGTGTACGTGGTTGTCCGTGAGATATTATTTATAAATTTGATTACTTTTATTCAATTATTTTAGACAAATACATGAGACATATAAGAGGCGGTCTTATATATAGCAATACTAAATTTATATTTAGGATCCTAAATAATATAGGCTCTAAATTTATATATATATATATAAAGATGTCTGATATAAAAATAAAATTTAAACTAGTATAATTGGTTAAATATTAAAATAATAAAACTTTATTAAAATAAATTAAGAGTTTGATTTTCTGTCCAAATAAAAAATTTATACATATATAAAATATAAAGTTTCAATATTATTTTAAGTCTAGGAGCCCTTGACCGTCAGGGCAGGCCCTAAAGCTTCTTTCGGCAGTCTTAGGTTTGAATAAAACTATGAAATATTTACATGCGGACCGATGACAACAATCATACGTAATATAAAAGCTACATGAAACTGACTAGTATATTACAACAATTTAGTAATAACTTTATTGTTTTCCCTTAAAAGGAAAGTGCCGCACGGGCATAGCCTTTATTATTATTATCATCAAGGTATTGTTGGCATCCTCTTCCATGTCGTCCCATCTAATCTTGGTCCAATTAATTACATTTAGAAACAATCTAAGCCCGTGGGCTTTTTTTTATATAAAAAGGTTACATATACGTGGAATAATTATTTGCTTTCGATTGGATTAAAATATTAAGTTGCACCATTGTTATGATTATCTTTGAATACAAACAACAAATATAAAACATCATTTATTTTATATTGTTATATATATATATATATATATGATCGTCTTTATATAAGAGATTCACGCAGAAAAATACTTTAGTAACATGAATTTAGTCACTTGTATATTAATATTGAGAAGGTTTGTTTCGAATTATATTTTACTTATAAGTGATATATATAATATCTTGTTCTTTCTCTACTAATTTTGTTGTTTTGATAATAATTATAGAATTGCGTTCTAGTTACTTTTATTTTAAACATATTCATAATTGAATATATAAATATAGTTTCTTCCTTTATTATATATTTTACGAACCGATAATTTATATTCGATAGATAGGCATTATGTATTGGAATAGTTTGCTTTGTTTATGGCTTACGTATTGTCGATGTCTATGCATTTGAATATTTGAGTGCCTTTTTCTATATATTTGATTTATTCATTTACGTCTTTTTATATTTAAGTGCATTGTTCTCATGACATATTAATAAATTTTACAATTGTCATGCATCTTACGAAATAATGAATATGGCTTTCGTGCATCGTAGTAAGGAAGCGCTGGTAAAATTTAACAACTAAACGCATTTGTCAATAGAAATTAAACCGTTAATATTATCCAGATATTCAACTCCGACATGGCACAAAGCTACATAAGGGCTTAACGCGGACCAGTAAATTAACATCATACCACATAAGTAAAGATCCCATACTTACAGAGAATAAGCACATGTCTCTTTCAATATATTGTTACGACTTTACCAGCAAAATTTTGGTAATAATAAAAATTATAATAATAGTAATAGTAACAATAACGATAACGATAGTATTAATAAAAATAATAATAATTATGGTGCCAACAATAGCAAAGCAATAGTATTAACACATTCAGTATTTTGAATCAGATTTAATCATATTAGCAAAAATCAAACCAAGAAAACATAGTTTAGGCTTTATATTTATTTTTTTATTTTTAGAAAGAAACAAGGGACTTGACATACAAGTAATCATCGGTGTTCATTTGTAAACATGGATACGTCTTTTAATGCAACTCCCTCCATTTTATAATATATAAGGTATATTAAGTTTTAGCATGCATATTAAAAATTATTAAATTCTAGGAAATAAATAAATTGCTTTTATTTAAATATATTTATGTTAAAGTCAATACTCTTTATTTATTTAATTAAAAAAATAAAATTAGAAGTAAAATAAAACATTCAACTGTTGAAATTTTTTAAAAATTATTTATATTAAAAAATAAAGTAAGAAATCTAATATATTTTATATCGTGAAATCGATTGAATAAGTAATTTCAGAAAATGTGTAATGATTATTCCAATTCCATCATTGCATTGGTTGAGTTTGGATCTTTTCATAATGGGATTAAATTAAAACTTGATATTTACTTCTTCTTCTTTTATTTATTTATTCATTTTATTTTTACGGTCGTACTAGACTTGACTTTAGAATAATTAAATTGTAAAAAAAAAATTTATTTATTTGGCAAACTAATATCTCATCCAAATTTAATCTAAAATGATACACACACACACACACTCTTTAGTATTAGTTCATGTGTTTGAATATTTTATAATAATTTGAGATGTGAAAATAGGGTTGGTTTTAAAATTTTGTAGAAAATAATGTCACATTCGATCTCCGATGCCGATGGATGAGATAGACACAAGCATGTATTTAATAATTAATAGTAGACAACCTGTGTCAAAATGTAGCATGAGAGATGAATAAATGTATTGCCGAATATGAAACTTTCACCGCCGGAAATGATGTGGAGCCTATCGATATTAATATATACGAGAAAACAAAAATATGGAAGAGCTTTGGCAAGATTCAGCTTTTCATGCTCGTAAATTTTAAATATGTTTACCCAAGCTGGTTCAAATAAATATCTTTTTATTGGTCACTTTATCTCCCCTCCTTCCCAATAAATCAGGTGAAATGAGTGATTATCAAATAAACTATTCTGTTTAAGTAGCAGGTTTTGTGACTTTTCAATCTTACTTAGAAGGAAGAAGAATTTTCTTGTCTACCGACCTTCTCTTATTTCTATTGTCATTAATAAATTTTCACCCAAAAAAAAATAGAGGTTTCACACGGCATGCTATGCATGCAACATTAACAACTTTTTTTTTTTTAGATCAAAGGGAGGATTACAATTCAAAGTAAACCTTAAGTATGAATTGCGCAGCAATGCGTTATGGTTCCTCCAATCCTATTAAAAAAAATATTTTATAGCTAATGGTTGTAGGGGACAAAAAAATATATGTAAACTAAAAAGGTAAATCGTGACCAAAGTGTACAAGACTATCTGTATTTACATTAATTTCTCTAAGATCATGAAACATCTCATAAAGACAATCATGCGAGTTGTGCGAGGGTGCACAGGCAAACCGTGTTGGCCTGGACATGCGTGCGGTAAGGAAAAATAGAGTTGCATGGTTGTGCGAGAGACCATACGCAAGTTGTGTGCCTCACAAAAATACGATTGATGTGAGGAAAGAAGAGGGAAAAATGGTGGTTGTTGACGGTGACAACGAGGGGGTGATGGTCTTAGTGGTTGATCCACTAAACTCAAGGCAACGCTCGGTGGTCGGTGGTGGTGCAGCGATGGGGGAGGTGTTTCTTGAGCAAGCTTGTTTGACAGAAAAAGATGGGGCAGCAATGAGACAAACAAACGAGGGAGAAAGAAAGAGATGAGTAGTATATATATGGTTGTGCATGGTGGCATGCAAATTGGGTGGTGCAAGGAGGTGATGTAGATGATGACGGTCGATAGTAGCATCAGGGGTGGAGCAAAATTCAATAGAGGAATGTGAAATGATGGTTGAGAGTAATGGAGGAGTGTTGGGTAAAAAATGGCAGAGGTAGCAGTTGAAGGCAACAATAGTCAAAGGTGATGGCTGTGGGATCATGGCAGCAACATGAGAAAAGTGACAAGGGTTGTGATGATCATGGCAGCAACAATAGGGGGTGAGGGTGATGGTTGTGTGTTGCAAGTGGTAAGAAGAAAATCAAAGTCAAGCATTACGATGAGAATGAGGTAAGATAAAGGAAAAAGGAGAAAGGAAAAAGGGAAAAAAAGGTTTAAGGTTAACTTTAGATAAATTTTCATTAGTTAAAATAGGTAGGATTAGTGATATAAATCTACTGACTTTAAAATTGGGTTACGAAAAATTATTTATCCGGGTTAAAGATTCGGATTAGGTTAAGATTTTGGGATTAATGAATTTGGATAAGGCTAATTTTTTTTTGATATTAGAATTAAATTAATGTATTAATGATATGGGATTAAGTTTAGTAAAATTTTGGGGTATTATTGTTACTTTTGTGTACCAGTGTGACTAGGATATCTTTGCATCATTGGGTTGATACTCGGTAGGTTACTACATTGTCTTGGTACACCAGTATGACTGGAGTACCTTATTGTCTTCGAGTTCGATATGATCTCCCCTCGAGTAAATAAAAATAAAAATAATTGATGGAATGTTGGATTATCGTAGTATTGCATTGGTCGGTGGAAACCTTTGTGTGCTTACTGGTGGTTCAGTAGCAATCTTTGTGCCTATTTATGTTTCTTAGCAGCCTTCATATCTACCTATGAGGTGATGATTTGATATGAGCCTACCTGTGTTATGAAATTTGTCGAAATTGATTATGAGGTATGTGGCATGTAGTTATTATCATGTATTTGAGGTTGATGTGTTTGGATGTTCTGTTGGTGACTTTTAGTTACTTCTTGATAAGAGAGTATGGTTGGTATAAGGTATCGATGGTATGTGATTATATGAATGGTTAATTGACACATGTACAATTCGATGTTTTATACATGTATTATTTTGATGCCTTACAAGTGTTCCATACTAATTTTCATTTGGTTTAGTATAAATAGTTGCTCAGTACCATTGTATTCAAGGGTTTCTTTCATGAACCCCTACCTATTCAATGAGCAATGATTTTTGCAAGTTAGCTTCTGAGCTTAGTTGAAGTTGGTAGTTTGATTTGAGAGCGTAGGACTATCTGGTACCTCTTTTGTTATTTTAATTTCGGTTGTATTTAGACCCTTATGTCCTCCTATATTTTCCTTTCTTTGAGTATTATAAACCATTGATGTTGCTTTTACTTAGCACCATATTTATCTTATGTTCTCTCTATGTTGATTCTTGTAATCATGTTATTAGTTTAAATAGAGTAATGATTTTAACTTTAGTACTTGGTATGCAAATGGTAAGGGTATCCAGACTTGTACTAAGTGTGGTGGTAACACTCATTGTTTTTATTGTTTTAGTTTATGTGCTTAACTTTATAAATGAATTTTTTGATTTCCTAAAAATTTGGGGTGTTATAATTTTTCCATAATCACATCACCATAACTGTGTAAGAAATTGGACTTGTATTCCATCTGTTTCATTTTGAGATGGAACGAAAAATAGGTTAATCGTTTCCGATTTTTATTGTCGTGAATTCCTTCTGGTGAGAGGAGGGAAGGCATCGATTTCATGGAGGGTGAGGGAGGAGAGATGATTGACAATTGATTGCATCAAGGAGAAGCCCCGGAGGGGCATATATTGATCACTATACTTTAAAATGCCTAATATATACCAACTTTTTGTGGTGCTTATTTATATGTACATTTTATTTCCTTTCAATACTTAATGATAGATTTAATTTGATTTGAAACAAAAAACAGTGAATACTTTAACCTTACACTAATTATTCTTTATTATTATTATTGGTGGTATTAGTTAAAGATTTCTAACGCAGTTAATTACAATTTTCAGATGGATCGAATTTTTGCTCATTTTCATATGCTTCTTCAAATTAATATAAGGATAATAAATTATTGGGCTCATTATATATATAATTAAATATATGATGCGACGTGTGGTGGTTGTTAACTATGGACTATGTTGTTAATCATATTTTTAATTTAAAAAGAAAATTTACTAAATGCAATATTGACGGGGAATGTGGAGGCATTATAGTACTTGACAGATCTTTTATCCTAAATTATTGGTCACCTAATGAATGATATTCCGTGTATCATGTTCATCATCATCACAATGAAATACAACGAAATTTATAGTCTTCTTCCTTAAGACATAAAGGAGCCAGCTAGTCAGTAAGGCATAAAGCAACCAGCCGACTAGCTGGCTGACGGTTCCGGAGGTTTTTTATTGATAACTGTCAGCTACAAGCCTACAATGTTACGGTATATAGATTAATATGGTTCCGCATATGCACGTCAATAATGCAGAACCTAGCAAGTACAACAATTTCTTAATTCCTAGGGTCTATTAATTTAGTGTTAAAGTAAAAAATGATGTTGATGATCTTTTTTAATAAACTTTCATAAAAAATTCATGTTTCAAATCAGAAAAGAGTCTTATTAACATTTTCATACTTATAATAGAAAAGAGTCTTACGAATAGAATCATATTTCCAAAAAATATAATTTAAAAGAAAAGGCAAAAAATAAAAGAAGGAACATCTTTTACCTAACTACTTAATAAAAGATGTTATCTAGGATGTTAAATAAGAGGCAGGGCTTCTATCTATTCCCGCCTTTGACGCATAAGTGGTTCCCCTTTTTTTTTATAAATAAAATAAAAATTTGCATGTATATTGATGGTGTTTTTTTAATTTTACATTTCTCAATAAATATTATTTTTAAAAGGTTGCACACATGTATTTACTATTTTTTTAGAAAAATAAAATATAAAGAGTTTGCGAGATCTTTGCTTTTTTACTTAATTGAGAATTTTTTTGTATTTTTTCTTTACAACTTGTTATCGACTTTGTGATTGATTAGAGTATGATGATAAACAAACACTAAAATAGGAATATCAAGATAAAATATGAGCCAACCATGCCATAAAAATGTTTTACAATTTTATAAATAGACATCTTATCAATATTTTTAAAATAACTTAAAATACAATAACCAATTTATAATCAATTGTTATATCTTAACACATGGAAATACATAGGATTATACTTCCAAGGTATAAGAAAATTAGACATAATCACTATAAATATATGATATAATTAATATATAAGTAAGGTATAATGACGTGGTATCATCCATAATTGAGGGTCATTCATTAGCTATTAATTTTTCTAAATTTGAAGATTATAAAACCATTCTTATTCGGAGAAATTAATTATCTAACAAACCCTAGTCATACAAGTTATGAAAAAACCCATTTACTTCTTTTTTTTCCTTTAAAATGCTCAAAAAATGACCCTAAAGCCACATTTGGCTTAGTGCTTTTCTTGTTAATTTTTTCCTTTATTTTGAGCCTTTCTTTTCCATTATTTTTGACACTTGAAGCCCCCACAAGCAATTCATTTCACACCACCCTTGGAAGATCAATAAATCCACAAGTGTATTTTACCTTGGATGACAAGTTATTTTCAGCACTTTTGAAGTAAAAATTAGATTTTGAGAAGAGTAAGGAAGTCTAGAAGACATTCTTTACCTCTTTATGTTACTTGCAAGGTTGAAAGAGGCATTTGTCACTTTCTTTTTGTGAATATGGTTGATGTAGCTTTTGTATCATGTGATAAGAGTGTTTTAGAAGTTCAAAATCAGGTAAATACTTCCCTTCAAAACTGAGATGCATGGGCAAGGAATTTAAAATTGTTTTTATTGTCACTTTTAGGCTTTAAACACAAGTATTAGTTGTTTAAGTTATAAATATTAATCCAACACTTCTCCTATAAGTGTTAGGGCATCATGGAATGACAAAACAAATTACCTTGGGTGCCATTATCCTCTCTGAAAACTATGATATTCCTTCATTATCAAGTGTAAGAGTTTGAAGTTTCATTAATTAAATCTTACTAGATTTATGAGAGTTGTATACCTTAGGTGGTTCTTATAAGTATTTTTTCAAGGACTACCAAGAATCAGCCTTTCAACACTATTTCTTTCTCCCATTCTCCTTTTACTTTTTGGTTGTTCTTCAACCTAAGTTGGATCTCATATGCATCATACAATCAACATTTATATGAGTTGTCATACTTTTATATTATCTGTGTTATCTTTCGCTAGAATACTATTAATGCTAAATGTAACACCCCAAAATTTAGGGGCTTAAATATTCTATTTAAAAGATATTATCGCAGAATCCCAAACACATAATATAGGGGTGTCATGCAGCATCCAACATAAAAGATGCACTTCCTATGCCTAGTCTTTACCGGGTGCAATGCAAAAGTAACCTCGTATCTAAGACACAAGTGTGGAAATCACTTGCTTCCACCACAATACATGATACAAAATAGAGAGAATGAAATATATAAAGTGAAAATAGAAGAAGAATAGTCCGTAGAGATATTAAGATATCCAGATAACCATACCCTAAACCAGATTAATCAATGCTCATTGAAGGCAATCACATTAAGAGTAGTAATTAATAATTACCTATAAAATAATGTGGTATCTACTAGAGGAAATAAGCAATACTCATGAAAATGATAATCAGTATGGTACATACTGAGTAAGATAATCGTATAGTTGAGAAATGATACAATTTTAATACCCCATATTTTTGTAATATTTATAAAATGAAAAATTATTGTGTTTAATAAAACTTGATAATGTTTGCTCTAGATTTAAAACTATAATTGGGTTTGAGGTAAAAATAAATGTGAGTAAAGTTTGGAAAATTGAATAAAATAAGTTTTCATGTAGATCGATTGACTGGTTCATCGTTTCAACAAAGGAGTTTTGTTTGACCGAACCGATCAACTAATTTTGAAAAACCATTGATTGATCCATACAACAATCAACTGGTCTAGTCAAATCGATAGATTGGTTTATTGGGCTAAGTATTTTTCGAAGCTCGAATTTCTGATAAATTTATTACGTTAAAATGAAACTTCGATAATCAAACTCCAAACTATTCTTGAGTGATTCTTAACCCTTTTTATCATTTAATTGGCTTTAGTTACTGTCTCGAATAGATTTAAGGGTTTAATTTTGATAGTTGATGTGATACCCCAAATTTAGGAGAGTATTATAAGGATTGATCTGGCTACTTATATCAACATGGTATACCATCCTTTTGGTGATTCCATCCTAAGAACTCCACAGTTAAGCGTGCTGGCGGTAGAGCAATTTTAGGATGGGTGACCTCCTGGGAAGTTTCAGAAATTTTCTCTCGGGAAGTGCGTGAGTGAGGACAAAGCGTGCTGAAATGACTCGTGTTGATCTGTGGGGTCAGCCGATCAATCCGAAAGCACTCCAAGGTAGCCCCCGCGTGGTCATATCGACTCGGGGTGTTACAGTTGAGGGAGGTGATGATCTCACTCTTGTCTTCTTCTTCCTATCTCCTCTACACACCTCTGAAAGTATGCTTTGATTTTTGTATATTCCCTACACAATTGGTATATTCCCTTCTCATGCTAATATTTCATTTTCCCTCTTGTGTTCGATGTTATAGGATGAGTTTGACCTGTATTCTTCATAAAATTACTATTTGAGCTATGAAATGGAAGTTAACCTATTGTTGATAAATCCACTCGTTCATCTCAGATTTGAATGATTAGATTTAGGATGAAGTTGAGTTGTTTTCCATTGAATCATTCTTTGTTTTTCTCTTTGGAGTGGTAAGTATGTTTTATTTTCTAATTTGAAGCTATTGATTCGTGAAAGATATTCAATTACTTTTAAGTTATATATATATATATATATATATATATATATATATATTTAATGGTTTTGGAAGTTGAAATCTTCTAACTTGAGTTGTTTCTCTTTAGTGAGAAATCTTTTGAAGCATCAAGTAAGTTATTTTTACCTTTGAAATGTGGCCTAACTAAGCATGTGATGTGATGTGGTATATAAAATGTTTATTTTATATGCTTGTATGAAAGTTTGGCTTCTAATTGATCGATGTTGAATTAATTGAAATCTCAAGAAAAAAGGTTTATTTTAGAGAAAATAGGGTCAAATTATTTTAAAGTGAAGCATGCTTCAGTTTATGAGCTTGTTAAATATTATTATTTTTCTATGACGTATTTTGATTTGGATGCAACAATATTTTAGAGTGTTAATTGCATGAAAAATGTCTAATATGTGATGTTTGGGAGCAAATTGATTGACTTATTAATCCAAACCGAACGATTGGTTCTTAGAATAGTTAATTGGTTGGCCCAAACCGATCAACGAGATGGCCTCTGGTGACATTGGTTGCTCTATGCTTAAAGTTTGTCATAACCGATTGATTGATCTTAGAACAATCACTTGGTCTAACTAAATTGATTGACCAATTTAGCCAGAGTGTTTTGTTTTATTCTTTTTAGACTTGCTATGCTTTGATACTTCACACAATTCTATAATATGATCCTTTATTGATGAGAACACATATCTTAGCATGAATTAACTAGTCTATTGGATGGATTAAAGGGATCAAAATTCATGATATTTTGCTTAGTGATTTTTGAAGACTTTAATGAGTAAATTATAATGAGTATGCTATGATGATACTTTTTAATGAGATAATTATGACTTTGGAATAAATGGATTACCTTAATGGGTTGATTTGAGTTTGGCTAAGCACTAATGGAAATCCCACCACATGGTTGGAGGGTAATAATGGTTAAGATAGAATGAGTATGTGGACGTGTTACTTGAATGTTGCACGTGCCTTGTATGATAACCTAACCTTGGAAAATAACACACTAATTACTTAAAGTGGAAGATAATTAAGATGTGCATGGGTTCGGGTTACCTGATCCTTGATTAGCTATTGGGGATTAGTCTGCCTTCAAGCATTTATTAGTGCATTCAATTGGGATCCTAGTTGATATCGATTCCTTACCTACTCTAGGCACTAATGATATACTAGGGGGTATTGATACTAGAGGGTATGGCCACCTACGTGGTCTATGGCTCCAACCGGACTTTATATCCATTGGTGTTATTTGGCTTCAATAGGAATGTATGTCCATTGGTGGTTACTTGGATTCGGTCAGAATGTATGTCCATTGGTGGCTATTTGGCTTCAGCTGCACATTAAGACCATTAGTGGTTACTTGGCTTCGGTTGAATTTTATGTTCTCTAGTTTGGATAGGCTTTTATGGTATATGAGACCATGGGGTGGTACATAGTCCATCGCTTGATAAGAAAAAGAATAAGGATGAATATGTGGATAAAGAAAAAGGAAAAATAAAAGGAAAGAGAAACAATAGGTTATAAATAAATGACCTAATGGATTAAGCAAGCTTAGGAAATAGATCCAATGGAAATTATGTGATTGGATGGTAGAAACCCTAATAAGTTATTTCCATAACTCTATTACTTAATTTTATGTTGTTATCCATGATGTTTATGTTATGTTGATAAGCATGATGAGTCCTCGTTTGTCTGAGTCATGTATGTCATAAAGTTCTGATGCATTATTTGACTATGATAGAGTATATATATCTAATTGCATGGCATAAGCATAATATATGTTTAATATGATCTCCACATTTTGCTAAGACTTTTTCCATAATACTCATATAATCACAAAATTTAATATACATTCCTAAGATTCCAATATAAACAAAAATTTTAAAGATCGCGGTCTAACTCTAACGTTTTACACATGCGATATTAGCTTCACCTCTAGGTTTATTATTCCTAATTTAAGCTAGTTTCTCATTTTATTTGAACTTAGGTCATTCATTACTTCTAACATTTCACATGATATTCTTAGACTATTTTAAGCCATATAACACATTAAAAATCCAAAATTTCTATGTTAAACCCATATTGACCAAAATATTCTTAAAGATAACAAAACACCATTATTTCACCAAAACCTTATATGTTCGATATTATTATTTTCAAATCCTCAATTTGTTACATCACTATATGTAACACCCCCAAAATTCACTACTGAAAAATTTTGTTTTATTAAAAGATACAGCGAAGCAAGGAAAATAGAACAATGAATTTTGGGGATATTACCGCCGTGATCAGTACAAGTCCCGCCCCTAGCCAGTCTCGTACTAATCACAAGGTTAAAGAAAATTATTGTCAATCATGAGTCAAAATTAAAACAAGAATTCACAGAAGAACTAAATTATTCACAATATGAAAACCATGCATCACAGGTGGGCCCTCTATTCGTAGGAATGAGCATCACTCATGAAACGGGTGGTCATTACGCTATGTACTAATTAAAGTAACCATGCATATAAGGCCAAACATAGAAGGCATATAACACAAACATGATCATACATACAACATACAACAACACAATTAATAAGGACGAGCTATAGTCCGGATAAACTTATTCTTTAGATCTCTGATCAAGGCTCATTTCACACCATGCTTATTTTTATCCATACGAGTACAGGAACCCCACTATTATAGCCGGTGGATCAGAAAATGTACAGGGCAGAACACTCGTGACCAGTATTATTATCGGTGGATAGGTCTCCAGGGTAAAGTGCTCCTGACCACTATTATGCCGATGGATCGGTCTGGCCCCGACTCTTATGGTGTTTCACTGTAATTACTTGGTGTCTTTCCCATGACTTATTGTAACTTAGGGTTTGGTTTATTGAGCTCGAGATCCCCCATTATTATGCCGGTGGATCGGTATGGGCCTGACTCAATAATCTTCCACTTTAAATGATTAGTGTCTTACTATGTCTTATTCAGTATGTTTTCACCCTAGACATGCATGTTATTTGGACTACACCATCCATCTACTCCCATCCTCCCAAGAGGAATCGTCCCATATCTTGGGACTCTTGCATCTCCTAACACATTTCGACGTCCTTTTCCTATTCTACTTACTCATCATGAATACCCAACTCTTAAGTTTGCGGGTTATGGCCCACCACCTTATGCCATCTAATCCCACTCACTATCATCCTCTAGGGTTTCCCCCTGAAACCCTAATTGGGCCTATGTGGCCCATCCTTTCTCTTCCTCACACAACTAAAGCAACTTTACCACTCCACACACCACCTCACTTAGATTCAACCCCAAAGCATTCCACTTTACTTCCCAATCATACATGTGACCATGAAAACCTAGTTGGTCACCCGAAACCCTAGCACCTTTCTTTCCTCATATATCACCTCTTCATTACTCACCTACCATCCTCTCTTTCCCATGACCCCCATAATCACCCTACATATGATATTCTTTCGCTCTTATCCTATATTCCACTCACCCTTAATTATTTTTACTTTCACGACCCCCATCTAATTAGGGTTTTCCTCCCAAACCCTATCCAGGTCTCCTATACACCCTTATACCAACCTACGTACTATTTTTCACCTAAAATCTCCAATCACTCCAACAACTCTTCCCTTACCTTACCTACGCCCCAAGAAAATTTTCTCACGTAAAGATCACCCACATGCAGACTCCATCCATCCTACGCAAACCCTAGATTCACACCATGCAAGATTCACACCACTCGTTCATTTTTATAATAATCTCCTTTTATTTTTTTCCCTCATGGATCATGAGATAATTAGGTCAATCTTGTATCCCTTTAGTCAACTTAATTACCCATTTTCCCTTTTCGTCTTTTCACCCCACATTTTATTATTAAACATCCTAGCATGCATGCCCTAGAGGGTCACATCTTCTAACATCATAAGCATAACATATATATATATATATATATATATATAATATCATTATACACATACCATAAGGGAGTCACATAAGCATACCTCAACTCCAAGTTGTGTTACAAGTAAATAGTCATAATAATCATAAAGCACACAACATAACATAACACATGGCATACAAGGCACATAACACACACATAGTTGGTCTTAGCTACATCCTTACCTAAAACGACACCGATCTTAGAGCACACTCCTACGCCTCCTTAGGGTTTTGACTTGATTCACATATACGAGGAAAATACTAAGGGTTAACTTCCCTCTTGCCAAAATTATCATTATTTCCTACCCTATCCTTATCATAACCTACTATTAGGGATAATAATGATGATCGTAATTTTATAAGTAAAAGTAGGGTTATTATTCTTAAGGTAGCTAATCATGTTACTACTAATCAAAATAGGTCTTAGTAGATATATCGGTTCATGTTAAATTAATTATAGCAATATTTATATTATTAAAGATAATAGCTTTATTATTACTAATAATAATAGTAGTAGTTGTAGTTGTAGTGATAATACTAATAACAACCCAAATCTTAGTAATAATAATAATGATATTAGTAATACTAAAGTAGTGACAATAATGATACTGATAGTAATAATAATAATGCTAGTAGTGATAGTAATGTTAGTGATGTAGGTAATATTAACTACAATAACAAAGTAGTAGTAGTAGTAGTAGTAGTAATAGTTCTAATCTTAAGAATAATACTAACAAGGGTTCTAATAATCATAGTAGTAGTAACCTTTGTGATAATATGGTCAAGTATATTAATAGTGATAGTGATAGTGATAGTGATAGTAATAGTAGTAGTAGTAGTAGTAATAATAATAATAATAATAATAATAATAATAATAATAATAATATTGTTGAGAATAATACTAATACTAATAATAATAATCGAAATGGTAATAGTAATATAAGGGTTCAAATATTTACAATAATAATAAAAGTGATAATATGCCAAATTTAGCATTAATAATAATGATGATGATGATAATAATTATAATCATAATAATAATAATAAGGTTTCAACCATTAATAATAATAATATTAGTAAAAATATTCCAAAGTTAGATTAAACAATAAAAATGATAAAAGTAATAATAATGATAACATAATAATGATGATGATGATGATGATGATGATATTAACAATAATAATATTAATACTAATAAAAATGATGGCACTTGTATAAATAGGGTTTAAGGGTTGTGGAGGTTAGCGTACCACCTAGGGACGGTGGTGACTAGGCGGCGACGACGGCGGTGGTGGAGGGAGAAGAGAAGTGGATAGATGGTTTCCTAGGTTAGAAGAGGGGGAATAATGGGGTGATTGAGGTGGTGATGGATGCCTTAGGTTGAGAGGGTCAGAATAGGGGTGGTGGTGCAGCCAAAGGGGCGGTGTAGGCGGCGGTGGGTGTAGTGGTTGAAGGTGGTGGAGGGGGAGGAAGGGAGAAGGAGAGGGAGGTGGGGGGAGGTAGAGGAGGTTCTACTAGTTGTTTTGAGGGGTAGAGGGAGTGGTAATTGCGGCAAAAACAGCGGTGGATGGCGGTGCAAAGGGCTACGGTTAGGGCTGTTGACAAATCAAGTCGGCTCGTTAACGGCTCGAATCGGCTCGCTTGATTAGATAAGCAAATCAAATCCAAGCCTCGATCTTAGGCTCCTTTATTTAATGAGCCAAACTCTAGCCTAGGTTGACTTGACTCGTTAGCTCGTAAACCAACTTGATTCGAACCCGACTCGAATTCGGATCGTTTGCTCGTTTATCAAATAAGTTTTGAGAATATATACAATATAAAATAAAGTAAAAAAAAAACTAATTATTTTTTTTACAAATAATTCTCATAATTTAAGTCTTTTTTTAATAAAAATAATTCTTATAAGTCTTTTTTTACTAAAAATAATTTTCATAATTTAATCGGCCGGACCGCCGGATTGGTGGAACCGGGCGGGGCGGGCGGACGGGAGGTCTCTTCGATGAACCGGGCGGGGCTTTCAGGCTTTCAACAGCAGTCAGCGGGTTTTTTTTTGAATTCTTCCCGAATCCCGTCCCCACTCCCCATAGTCCCCACTCCCCAGTCACCACTCACCAGACCAGACTCCCCGACCCCCGTCGGCCAGTCCTACTCCCCCCGACTCTCGAGTCCCTAAGGACTCTGACCTCTACCACTATCAGGCTAAGACGAGACGCACAGGCACAACACTGCTCACACAAAGGCACAACGGGGAGCGGGCGAATCACTCTACCAGGCGAAGAGTCGAAGACGACGCACGGCACAGGGCACAGGCTCACTGGCCACCGCTCACGCATAGGCACAACGGCATAGGCGTGGCACAGGCCCGGCACGAGCAGCGCATTTGAGCACGTAGCCGTAGGTCCCGCTCTCGCAGGCGCAGCGAGCCAAGCTAGCGATGCCCTCCAGATCTGTAGATCTCGAGCGGCTTAAGCCCTCTGCCCTCCTCATCGGGTCTCCCTCTCCCTCTCCGACCTCAAGTGACAGCCTTGCGGCGTCGCCCCTCCACCAGGACCACCACTACAATGCAGTCTTCTCCAGTCGTGAGTCCCGTCCTCTATTCCCGAATCCCGCTTGAAAACCAACCATGTACAGGCTTAACATAACTCTATTTTACGTGTATTGTGAGGTATATTGCATTCAATTTTTTTGATGGCTTGAGTTATCAATAATAAACATAGATTGCTTGAGTTTGCGAGGGAATAAATCAAATCCCGTCCTCGATATTTTATTATTGATGTTTATTATTAAATTTGTTGAATAAATCTGTGCTTTATTCATTTTTGATTCTGAATCTGTAATGGTATTTCCAATAAACATAAATGGCTTGAGTTTGCGATGGAATAAATCAAATCCCGTCCTCATATTTTATTATTGATATTTATTATTAATTTTTTTGAATAAATATATGCTTTATTCATTTCTGATTCTGAATCTGTAATTGTATTGCCAATAAATCCCGTCCTGAGGTAGCAGGTTTAATCGGCTAAATTTTCTAATAAACGAGCCGAACAAATCGAGCTCGAATAGAGCTGGTTTGGCTTGTTTAAAATTAAAATGAAACGAGCCAAAACGAGCCACAAATTGAGCCACGAGCCAAGCCTAAGAACCGAGCCGATTTGGTTCGTTTTCATTAAACAAAATCGAGTCGAATAGCTCGCGAGCTTTTTTTGAGCCGAACTCAAGCCTCAAATACTTGACTCGATTCGAGCTCGAGCCGAACTCGAGCCATACAAAAAAATTAACGAGCCGAATCGAGCCAGAGAAGGTTCGGCTTGATTCGGTTCATCAACAACCCTAGCTACGGTGGGCGAGAATGGGTTGATCGTGGAGTCAACTTTGCACGACCAAGACGACTCATGCATGAAGAATCGAGGGTGGTGAGTGGTGTAGTTTGGTGGAGGGTGGTTTAGTAGGTGGTTCGAGCGGTCATCTGAACGGGATGCGGAGCATAGGGGGGATTTTTTGGGCTGCGAAAAAGAATCTGATTATAGGGTATATATAGGTCATTGAAGGGGGAAAACGACAGAGAGGGAAGAGGACAAGAGGGGGCAGGTGAGGCAGGACTACCAGCTGACGGTGGAAGGCCGGTGCAGGAGTGGTTGGTATGGGGAGAAGAAAAGGAAAGGGGGAAGACACGCGTGAGGAGGGAGAAGAGTTGGTTGGGTCGAAAATGGAAAAGAAAACAACAAGGGAGAGAGGGAAGGATGGGTTGGTCGGCGGTTGTTGGCTGTTGACAGAAAATGAGGTTGTAGGGTCTCAGAGTTGTAGGTCGGGGTCGAGGGAAGAAGGAAAGGGAAAGTACAAAGTGGATTGGCCGGCCCAGGGGAAGAAGAAAGAAAGAAAAAAGGGGGTAGACCGGCGGCTGGGCGATGGACGATGAGAAAAGAAAAGGTGCGGGCCTAGGCCACGTTGGGGGGGGAGAGGGAGGAGGGTTTGGGCTGCGGGGAAGGTTGGCCCAAATTGGGGAAGAAGGAGAAAAATAAGAAAAGGAGAAAGGAGAGAAAGGAAAGAAAAAGGAAAAAAAGAAGGAAAAAAGAAAAATAGATGGGTTGGGGTATTTATAACATTTTGGTATAATTTAATATTTAACATAATAATATTTTAAATAAAATAATAAATAAATTCCCTTTTTAGGTTAATTTAGGATATTTTGAATAATTTTTCCTAAATTCTACTTTAATTAACAAAACACCCTAATTTTTCCTAATTAAATTATTTATTATTTTCCTCTAAATTTTGCCTTATTCTCTTCCTCTTATTTTAATCAAATAATTAATTTAATTAATTTATCTAATAAATACTTATTTGGCCATAATTTCTAAAATTAAGGTTTTGGGGTATTTCACTATACATATTAAATATACTCAATTTTCACTTACCATACTTTATCAAACCCGCATTACAATACCACATGTTATACTAATTCACTTAGAGCTTACAATGTAGGGATTATCGCAATGATATCGAATAAGCGCATGCTTTCTCATCTTACCCACTTTCTATCATATGATACCACATTACCACAAAATAAATTTAATAACATGATATTATCAACATAATCATAACAACATGATAATATAAATACAATCATACATAACGTTAAGAAGAAAATCCCTAACTACGACATATATTCTTACCGAAAAGGACACTAGTCCCTAAGCCTATATAACATATCCCTCCTCCTCCAAGATCTCTGCAAAATCACCTAAGAAATAATGATAAAACACAATTATAACTTAGGCATATAACCAATGAAAGTCTAAGGTAACAAAGAGTAAAAAAATGGAACAAAACCAAATTGCAAGGCTCAAATGTGTATTAGTGGAACTTTGCACAACAAGGAGAGGGGGAACGAGAACAAGTGGAAAAGCCAAAGGGTAGAAATGACACTATATGTTCTTGCTAGGGGTAGGGAACATCAACTATGGGTATTGCTTAAGGGGGAGGTACGCAAGTGGAGGCCAACGGTTAAGGGTTGTTTAGTAGTTATGGGCGGTGCCAAGGGGGTGTAAATGACAAGGAGGGCAGGTGTAAGGGAGGAGGGTGCGTAGGAGAGTGGCGTTGTAGGTTTGTTGCGGCGACAATGAGGAAGAAAAAGGAAATAAAGAAAGGCTTCACGGTTGCTGCTATTCTTCGATAGAAATGGGGGGAGGAAAGGAGGTGGTTGAGGCATTAAATGATGATGCATCTATGGGATACATCTGTGCGTACACACACACACACATACACATATAGTGAGAACCACCTTTTTATGGTGATAATTGAGAACTGCCTTATTCTCTTGAGTTGCTTACAGTAGTTTTCACCACCTACTGCAAGTAGTTTCCTATTTTAAAACATAAATATCTAATATTTACAAAAATGATAATATTTTTTCTAACACTCAAATACTCTAGTTTTCATAGAGACTTATAGTAGTTACTTCCGCATACTGACAATAGTTTCCATTACCTATTGTTGATAGTTTATTCAAATCAAGATATTAGTTCTTAGTTCTCACTTAGAGAGCTAGTTCCTGTTGGATATTTCCCCTATATACATACACATACATACATTCTATCCATTGGCAGAGGTGGGAGAAGGGAGGTGAGGCATATGAGCGGGCAAATTTTTCAACAAAATATATCAACTCGGGAGGTGGGAGGTGATGGTATGATGATGGTAAAGGGAGGTCGGTTATGGAAATATGGCAAAAGGGATTTGGTCGAGGGATTGATTCACGTAGGAAGAAGAGGGAAAAGAAGGAAAAAGGAAACTAGGCAAGAAGGAATGAAAAATGAAAAGAAAAAGGATAAGGAGAAAAGGGAAAAAGGAAAAGGATAAACAAAAAAATAGGTTTGAGGTTAGGAATATAATTAGGTTAAAATAATTTATATTAGGGATACTAAGATAAAATTTACTACAAGCCATCTGGGGTTAGGTTCAGGTTAAAAATATTAATGTCCAGGAACAAAGAATATTGTATTTCAAGATTTAGAAGTAAGGAATTAGGATAAGGTAGAATTATTGATTTCTTAATATTAGAATTATGTTAGGATTTTAATTTCACGGGATAAAGATTAAATATAATTTGAGGTATTACACTAAGAAATATAGTCACCGAAGTAATAAGAGATATTTAATATTAAAATAAGATATATATCATAAAAACAAGACATAATTACCATATTTCAACTTCGTATGTCAAGTTGGAGATAATAATATTTTAAAGTTTTGGTTCCTGATTACCTGATAAAACCTTCAAATAGGCACTTGATGATTATCTAATTATAGAGTGGTGAGGACTTGACAATTATCCTATTATAAAGTGGTAGTTAGTATAATAATAATAATAATAATAATATGTATCATTATCATAATTATAACCATAACTATATTTTGAATAATTAATAGTGATAGTAATAGTAATATAATACAAATAACAATTTATGATTAATAAAATTGGCCATTATCACATAATAGTTTATCATTAATAGAATGATGATTAATTCCGATAATGGTGGTGATTATCCTATTATTAGTTTGATGATAATTTTATGTGAAATTGGTAATTATGATACTAAAGAGTGGTGATTATCTCTTGTAATGATGGTAATCATCTTATATAATACTCTTGTTCAATTATCATTTTAATTATTATAATAATTATTATACTATTATTATAATAATTATGATTTAATTATATAAAAACCATGGTAATTAACTCTCTTTGATGTCACTAGAACTAATGACTACTAGCATACATTTACACAAATTCAATTAACGAACTAGCCACAAAATACTCTTTTATTAGCTTTTAATTATGCTCTTCAGACAAACAGTATTTTATTAGATTATTCGTCTACTCTTTAATTAATTAGAAATTATTAGTAAATGTAAAAATATGTTTATTGCTACACCTCTGATTTACTGTGAACTTATTTTCATTAATTGTGAAATTCAATTTAAATTTTGGTAGTTGTTAATTGATTAAATTTTAAGTAAGGATAGTATTTCAAGCTTAAATCAAGATTTTCTTACTCTAATAAATGAGTATCGAAGAAAGATAATAATGAAATAAAATAAAATATACTATCAAGAAAGATGACGTGTACATAGTAAATAAAAAATTATATAAAAAAAATACTAATATCATATACCGTGTATTTAATGTATACTTTGCCGGTTATCATTGTTGTTGTTATAATAAAAATAAAATAACTACAAAGCAACGAGACATAAACAGCGGAACCCCCCCACCTCATACCTTACTTTAAGCCGTGAATTCCGCAATGTTGCATGCTCGTCTTAACTATTTTTTTCCATGCGTGAGAATTCAACATTGCGTTGCATTGAGGAATAATCGCTGTGCCTGCGTGTACTTTACGTGCTTTGGTTTCTAAACCACTAGTACACTTTTGACCGTTCAATGCAACGAAACGAAACGACTGCTTCTTTCGATATGTATCATGGGTATCCCAGATTCCCAGTGGCATAATTTATGAAAGTAAAAAAAAAAAAGTAAAAAAGTGTATAATTAGTAAAAAATTCGTAATCCGAAAATCCGATCCGATATTAAAAAAATCCGATCCGAATTTTAGGATATCCGATCCGGTCAAAATTAAAAATTTATCCGATATTTTTTCGGATTATCCGATCCGATTAAAATATCCGGTATATAACAAAAATATTTTTTGATTAAATAAATTATATATATAATTATTTAATCAGAAAATTATGAATTTATGGACTTTAGATTATTGTTGTATTTGCGTTATGGACTTTGGACTTTGGATTATTATTGATTTGTTGTATTTGTTATGGACTTTGAATTTTTAGAATTTATTTTAATTTAATTCTACCAGGTTAAAATATCCACATTTGGATATTTCAATGCAGATATTTGGATTATTATTGATTTGTTGTATTTGTTATGAAATTTGGATTTTTAGAATTTATTTTAATTTAATTCTAGTAGGTTAAAATATCCACATATGGATATTTCAATACGGATGTTTGGATATTGGATTCCGGATATCCGAATTTAAATTATCAAATTTTCGGATATCCGGTCATAAACAAGTCTTTTTTGTTGAAAAATAAATATTTTTCGGATAATCGGATATACCGGATATATCCGATATCCGTATCCGATTTTTCGGATATCCGCTATTAATGGATACGGATACGGATATAGGTTACTTAATATCCGATCGGATCGGATATCCGAAAAAAAAATCCGACCGGATACGGATATCCGGTTTTGCACAGCCCTAATAATTACTACAATAAATAATCGTGTACATAGTTATTATTATAGAAGACACAATAATTATAAAACTATAATCTCTTCGTATTAAAAAAATTCATTGTTTTATTTTACACATTTTTTTAAGAAAGTAATAAAAATAATTGTAAAGTTACACCAATACCTTTTATTAAAAAATAATACAATATTTAATGTATATATAATTTTAAAAAATTAATAGTAAAAATAAAAATAGAATTTTATTTTTCTAAAATAATTTTTTCATATAAAAATTTGATGATATAATAACTTTTTTTTTAGATACAGAGTGAGTACGTAATAAAAATAATAACTAATATGATTATTATACAAATATTCATATGAATCACAATAACACGTATAACTCTTATATAAATAGACATTACATAGTGATAAAATAACCACCATATACATATACATAATCATTATAGTAGATATAATTAGCATAGTAGATCATATAATTACCGTAAAAAATACTAAACTTTTAGTACAAAAATGATAAAAAAAATTGTAGCAGATATAATTACTATAAAAAATATCTATAATAAAAATATTAGCTGACATGATCACCATAAAAATTTATACAAGAACCAAGTAGAATGTATGAACATCACAAAGTGGTAAATATAATCATCGTATACACACACACAATTATCATAGTACTCAGTATAATCACCCTGCAAAATAGTGAAATTTGAACACATAAATGGTAAAAAGAAATATACATTTTATAGTAGACATAACCACTATAGAAATATACATATTAAGCATAGTAGCCCATATGATCATTATAAAAATAAACTTAAGAATCACAATAACACACATAATATATAAAAAAATTAAATGTGCATCATATAAAGGTAGGTACAAGCACCATAGTAGTCGATATATTCACCATAATAGATAATATAATTACCCTAGAAAATGAAAAATATTTTGCATAAACATGGTAAAACAAAAACACATTTTGTAATAGACACAATCATTATATAAATATGTAAAATAAGCATGATGGCGGATATGATCACTATAAAAATATTAAAAAAAAACTATAATAGCACACATAATTTTTATAAAAACATACATGATCACCATAGTAGTCGATATAATCACTACAATAGATCATGTAATGATGCTAAAAATGATAAATTCTAGCACAAAAGTAATAAAAATAATAAAATATTTTTTTACATCAAAATTCTATTAATATGTGTATCTATTTATAAATAAAACATCAAAATATTTATAATATACTTTATTTATTTGTTTGATAATAAGAATTAAAGATAAGCTAATTTGAAGAAATACAAAGAGAGAAAGAAAAGTTGACGGAACAATTCATAGTATCTCTAATTGTGACCGAAGGAAGCATAAAATTAATCACCTTAGTTATAAACACAGTAACCAAAATAATTGATAAAATCACTAAAATCACTAACATAATCACCAAAATTATTAAAGTACTATCACATACCCCTCAATTTCCAACCATTACTTTTTTACCGTAACTTTTAAAATATATTATTAAGAAATTACTTTCTAAATAAACTAGAACAACTAATCATAATAATGGATAATAATCAAGAATTACCACACCCTAGCTTAGACATCAATTCGTATATGATACACCGAAGAGCATGCATCTAGCAAGATGCTCCTCCTGTATCTTATAAACAAAAATAAATAAACAAGAATTTATCATAAAGCATGCGATGTCGTATTTATTGATGCCCTTTTCTTTGGGCGAAACTTTCTCTCAGGGATACCTTTCCCGGAAAAGACAAAAGTGTATCTAAATATATCACAATGTATTGAGTTTGTCTACATCAATATGTAAGTATTTATATTTTTTATTTTCTGCAAAAGTATAAATATTTAAACTTTGCTATCATTAGCACATAAATATTTTAAGAGTATTTTATAAACGCAAAAGGTTAAATTTTTTTTTTTGTTAAGGGCACAAATAAACTTTAAAAAAAATTAATTTAACTGCCTGACTACTAAGAGAATATTAAGCACAAATTAGCTTAAATTTAAAATTTTAAAATTATTTATGTATTTTTTAAAATCAAAGCTAACATTTGTATTTAAAAAAAATTAAAATAGTTTTTATCTTTATAAAAATAAACCTAAAACTCTCTATGTAATACCCCAAATTTGAGCGGAGTGTTATAAGGATTGATTTGACTACTTATATAAACATGGTATACCATCCTTTTGGTGATTTCGTCCTAAGAACTCCACAGTTAAGCGTGCTGGCCGTGGAGCAATTTTAGGATGGGTGACCTTCTGGGAAGTTCTGAAAATTTCTCAAAAAGTACGTGAGTGAGGACTAAGCGCAGCCAATCAATCCGAAAGCACTCCAAAGTCGTATCGACTCGAGGTGTTACAAGTTGGTATCAGAGCGGTTGGATCCATTCGGACACGCTCTTTGTTTTCAGAACATACTGTATTACCATGTTTTCACCCGATTTCAAAGTGTTTTCCACACCCAGATAAAACTCCTCTGTTTTAAACTTCCGAGTCCGGCTCCAGTGAGGAATCGAGGGGTAGGTTAGTGATATTCCCAAAATGAGTAGCGTAACCGTGGTGTATTTGGTTATCTCCCGGCCGTGACCTTAGTTATAGGAAAGTTGAATTCTTAGTACTTCTCCCTTAAGGGGGTAGTAGCGTACCCTGATTATTGCGAGACCAATGGTCCCCTTTCTAACATTACCTCCTCCCCTTGTAGTTATCGATGGAGGGGAACGCTCGAGCCGCACATTTGGAGGATGCCATCGGGGCATTGATGGAGTTCATCCAGCGCAACCACCAGCCGGAGGGCGCGGGAGAGGATTGGCTCAGGAGAGTCACCGGACACCACCCACCCACTTACTCTGGAGAGGAGGACCCCGTGGTCCTCGAAGGATGGATCAGAGACATGGACCGCACGTTCGAGGCGGTGGGTTGTCCGGCAGTTCGCCAGCCCAGCATAGCCGCCTACTTCCTAAGGGGCGTGGCTAACACCTGGTGGGTGGAGTATCGAGCCCGGGATGGTCCCCCGGAGAGTTGGGAGGCGTTCAAGACTGCTCTCCGAGCCAGGTTCTACCCAGAGAGTCTGAAGAGAGATAAGATGCGGGAGTTTATGCAGCTCACACAGGGATCTATGACCGTGCACCAGTACTATGCTCGCTTCACCGAGCTACTGCGCTTCGCCCCGGGGATTGCAGCTAATGAGGCCACTGTGGTTTTTCAGTTCGAGCAGGGGTTGAGTTTCAGTATTCGGAGAATGATGGGGGTTGTTCCATTCACCGACCTTGCGACTCTCTACGAGCGCGCCTGCCTCGCCGCCACTCTAGTTCAGGAGCAGGCCAGCATCCTCGGGAAGAGGAAGCCCGAGAGCCAGAGTTCTGGGGGCAGGACCCAGCCAGTGTCAGGAGGACCGAGGAGACCTCCGCCAAGGGATCAGAACAGAGGCCCAGGACCTTCAGGAGGGTTCCCATGCGAATGATGTGGCCGCCGCCACCACGGCCGAGACTGTAACGGGCACCTGCTCACATGTCATAACTGTGGCAAGAGGGGCCACCGATCTTTCGAGTGCCGAGGACCCCCACGAGCACAGCCATACCAGCCTCGCCAAACCCCACAGGGGGGAACTTTAATCCCACAGCGACAAGCCTATTAGCAACACCTCCAGACTTCAGGCCCTCAGTACTACCAGCGAGCCCCCACCGGCCCAGCAGCTAGAGAAGGTAAAGGGAGGCCTCAGGGACCCAGGACCTACCCTCAGCAGGGAGGTCAGTCAGGCGGGCGCCTGAACGTGATCAGCCAGGCCGAGGCCGATCGCCAGATCAACGTCATCACGGGTATGTTCACAGCTTGCTCTCTACCGGTGCATGTGTTATTTGATTCGGGTGCCACCATGTCTTTCATCTCATCTACTTTTACCGCTAAGGCGGGGTTGTTGCCTGCTTCTAGAGTTGATTTGTCTGTGATGTTGCCCTCCGGGGATAGATTGGGTTGCAGTTGTATATTCTCTGATGTGGCCTTAGTCATAGGCGGGGTAGACTTCCTAGTGGACTTGATTGGGATAGACTTGAAGGAGTTCGATATGATTCTGGGGATGGACATGTTGGGGAGGTACAAGACCGTCATCAACTGTGCTCAGGAGCGCGTGATCCTATGAGGCCCGAAAGGAGTTAGGGTTTCCTACAGACAGACTCTGTAACACCCCAAAATCACGACTTAAAAATTTCGTTTAAATTATGCTTTGCGGAAGCGAAAATTAAAGAACGGTGGGTGTTACCGCTACACTTGACATAAGTCTAGTCTCCTCACCATCCTTACATCAAGTGCTAAGGCTTAAACAAATCAAACCATCCAAAGTTAAGAGAAATATTACACAAAATCAAGAGTTTTACAAAAGACATATTATCCAAGATAAATGATTGTTTAGGAATTAAATAACTAACCATTTAGAAAATAACAACAGAGTACGCAAAAGTCATATATGGTCTGCCTTACACTCTTGCGGTCCAACAAATTACAAGAAAAAGGGGAAAAAGGGGCGGGGTCCACTCGCTCCCTAAATCTACCTACTCGTCGGGGTGACGCTCCTCGTAGTCCTTTAGCCAACGCATACCTTGGACGTACTCCTCTGAAAAGTGATAGTATCAGTACGACTTCCTCGTACTGAGTAAACCACAACGCCTCCGGAGAGGTAGCATAGCCACATAGCAAACATCATGCAAGTACGGAATTCAAAGAGAATATATGTTCACATGTAAGGCCATGATTTTGAAACACACAACCACATCACATTTAACAGTACGAGCTAGAGCAAAATCTTCATCAAAGGCATTTAAGGCATGCTTATAATTTCATAATCAATTCAACTAACCAACGACCATACATTATGGCATAATAGGAAGAATTAGTGATATTCCAAGCAATCTCACCAAGGTCAAGTCATTCCTATTCCGATTATTATAGAAGTATTATGATGGGTGTCTAATCCGGTTATATAATTTATATAAAAATTCTCAAGTGGAATACAATCCCATATCCATGACAAAGATCGTCAAGGAGGGTGGTACCAAAATAAATCACTCGATTCCAGGGCAAAGCTCGCCAAGGAAGCCACACGACATAACAGTCGCCCATACTAAACCTCAGAACTCAAGACCTTAAGTACGCGTACTCCCTATAGGGTGTATGGAATACCTATAGAGCAGAAGTGAGCCCCTTGACCCGAAGGCCCAAAACTATGCACTCGGCGGCCAAGTCCGAGGCACGAGATTCCTTTCCAACTCGAGTCTTTCTCTTTAAGTAATTATTGTCTTATGAAATTTCGGGTTATTATTTCCTTGTAGAATGTCGAGATTCACAACGTTCAACTTAGTTCACCAACACTTAATTTAATTAATCCATTTATCCACTTTGGAACACCTTTTTTCCTTAATGGCCAAAATACCCCTCAACCTATAACTACCACATTTTCCTTCACTTTCATTACCAAGTTTACTTACACAAGCCATTTGTCATGAAGCGTTAGCATAAAATAATTATTGATACTTTAAATTCGACAATCTCTTCGGTACTACAAAGGACCATATTATCCCTAACCATTTATCATACATAGTACATGTAAACACTATTAGCATGCATTTCTAATATTTCATAGGCTCATACACTTTTCACAAAAAAATCTCAACACAATCATGGTATATAAAATTACATTTTACCTTAAACATATCCGTCTCATTATACTAGCATAAAACCAAGTTCGTTACCATTAGCGTACACTTTTTCACATTTAAGAATATCACTTTGGCATATAAAAGATTATATGATAACACATGTTAATTTACACTTCATTATATTCATGTATGAATAAACTACAACATGCTCCCATATAAACTACATTTTACCTTAGACATATTCATCTCATTTTACTAGCATAATTCAAGTTCGTCATCGTTAACATATACTTCGTCAAATATTTAGAATATCACTTAGGCATATGAAAAGATTGCATGATAACGCATGTTAATTTACACATCATGATATTCATGTAGAAAATAAATACATCATGCTCCCATTTCCCATAAACATACAATAATTTGATACCTTCATCCTATCATGATTTAATCCTAGAAAACTAGCCTAACATTTTCACATAAAAATTCTACCGTCTACGGATTAGTTGGATTTACCTTGAGATTCCTCCACAAATACTCTAAGCGAGGTCGAGGTTACCTAGAAGTGAAAATACCATCCAAACTACAAGCATTAATATTTATGCAAAATAAAAATAATCAAAATGCAACCTATGCAAGCTAATACTTGAGAATGATTAGGAAAAATAAATGAGGCAGCCGGTGCATGAATTTAAGCACCGAACCTACCGAGGATAGAGTGCTTACTTGGGGAAGGAAAATGGCTGCTTGGAGAAGGTAGAACACAAGGTAAAAGTTGGAAGAATTTTGAACCCAAATTCGGTGGAGGGGAGAGGGGAGTTTTGGGGCTGCACTTACCTTTGTTTTCTTACTAGAATTAAGGGAAGGGAAGAGGGGCTGCTGGTGCGACCGTAGCCGGCACGCAATTTAAACCCTCTTGTTGTCAAATGTAGTACTGGTAAATAAGGGTATCGTTCTAAACCGGGGATTGAGAGGGCTCACCTCTATTCAACTAGCTTAAACTATAAACAAAAACAAAAATAAAAACACTAAAAAAACACACAAAATAAATAAATAAGAAAATAAAATACTAATGGGGGTTTATCAATAATAATAAAAGGAGTAAATAAAATAAAATAAACTAATAATAAAAATAATGGGAAATTAGCAGATATGAGAAGTATGTTAGGGAAATAAAAATCCACCACTAGATTAGGTTGAAAATATAATATTTATTTCTAAGTCATCTTTTAATCGTGAGAAAGAGATCGACCAAGTTGCACACCAAAAGTAGGTCTATACACCTTATATTACTTCCCTTAATTAAATTAATACGACAAAGCGCCAATATTAACCCTATTAAATACTAGCAGTATAGCAGCAACAAGCGGCTCCTATATTTAACTAGATTTAATGCATTAAGTGTAAGTGGAAGGCTGTCAATCTAAGTACCCAGACTAGTACAAAAAGCATGTCTAGCTGTATTTCCTTTTCTTGACCCACACGTATCGAAACGTTTTACCACTTAGGTTAGAATCACAAAACGATTAGGTGAATTGTTATCTAACCTAGCTGCAATTTATACATATAAATTCTAGTATATTTAGATGGCCACCTAGTAGGCAAATAATCCTACATACTGTCACTTATGAGGTACCATAACAAGGCATGCACCAAATAAACTATACTGGACAGAATTATACATATAAACGATAGCAATTAATATAGAGTCAAGAAACAATCTCACGAAACAAAGAAAATAAAATTATAATTTAAATCCTAATCCAGGGTTTCAAATTATTCCCTAACAATAAACAATCAGCCAACCATAATTAAAGAATTAATTACACAGAAATATATATCTGAAATATAAATTAAAAATAAGAGAAAGAAATAACCGGAATTAATTTTGAATTAAAGATCAAGAATTTATTCAGATAAAAATTAATTTTATCTAAAATAAATTCTACCGGTATAATTTTCTTCTTATTTCTCTTCCTTGTTTGCCTTTATTTCCGTGCCAAATTTTTTTTATTCTTTTTCCCGCTGGCGGCTGATGGCTGACTGTGCTCGTCCTTCTCGAACTCCGTGCGGCGTTCCTCTTCCTTCGCGTGACGTGCGGCTCTGCGTCGCCTCTCCTCAGCGTCGTCCGTAAGCTCCCGAGCCTGTAAAGGCTCTCGACCGCACACACCCGAGCCTGAGAAGGCTCTCCTTCTCTCTTTTTTTCTCTGCGGCTTTGCCCTGTCTCGCTCTGTCAGAGCCTGACGGCTCTGTCCCCTTTCAGCCTCCTCTTTCACTTCTGCCGCTCGTCCTTTCTTTGCCGCCCGTCTCCTCTCTTTATTAACTTTTTTGTGCCTTTGCCACGTCAGCCCTTGCGGCTGACTCTTCTTTTTCCTGTGTAGCTGTGCTCCGTGTGGCTCGTTTGGTTTCGTTTTAGTGGCGTTTGGGCCTTCGGCCTTTGGCCGTTGGTCCAAACGTCGACTTCTTTTTTTTTTTTAATTTAAAAATAATAATACCTGCAAAATAAAATTTAATAAATATTAATAAATAATTTTTTTTATTCTAAATATACTTAATTTATATCATTTTAGCTCAAATAATAAAATTTATGCAATTTTTACCACTTAAGCATAAAACAATAATTATTCCCCTATATTAGCTAAATAAACTACCAAAAACTAAGATTATAAGGGTATAAAATGTGTCAAAATATGAACTCATCAGCTGCAAGGAGCAACTTAGAGGGCTTAAAGGGAGGGGAAAAAGGGGTGATATCTGTAGGTTGGGACACAAATAAAAGGGGGAGAAAATGGGGAGAAAAGGGGCTGCTACAAGGATGAGTGGGGAAAGGTGCTGCAGGTTGGTTTTTGGGGGAGAGTGTTTCGAAGCTTTTGAGGAGGGAAAAGGGGCTGGTTGCATGCATGGGGAAAAGAGGAAAAAGAAGGGATAGGTGGCTGGAATAATGGGTTAGGGGTGCAGGTTGAGAAGGGGGGAAGATACAGGCTGTATCTTGATGGAGGGGCTGGGGTTACGTGGGGTTTTGGGGCTGCATAAGGCTGGTAACGTGATGGCTATGGCTGGACTGATTTGCTTGTATTTTTGCAGGGAAGAAGGGCATGGGAAAGGAGGAAAAATAGGTGGGTAGATGGAGGAAGGATAGGGTAGGGCTGCAGGTTGAGAAGGGAAGGATGAGGCTGCAAGTTAGGGGATGGGAGGTTGAGTGTCGAAGGGTAGAGGCTGCAGGTGGTGAGTGATGTGAGGGAAAATGGTTGAGTGATGGCTGCCCAAAATTTGCAGGCTGGGGTGGCGTGAGAGAGAGTGATATTGGGGGAGGAGAAGGGCTGTGATTGGGGAAGAGGAAAGGCTGCAAAAGAGGGGGATAATGCTGGCTGGAAAAGACTTATGCATGGGAAGGGAGGAAGGTGACGGGTGCATGGCTGGGAGCTACAGGTCATGCGACCTGCTGGGGGTGGTTTGGGCTGGTTTTACGTGGGGAAGAAGGTGGGAAAAAGGTGCAGGCTGATTAGAGAAAAGATTAGGGAGGAAAGAAAAAAAAAACTCCTAAGGTAGTAGCTAACAAGAAGGATATTAGGAAAAAAATTACCACCTAAACAAGACTTAATCTCCTCCAAAAATAAATAATGATATTATTATTATTATGACCAATATTATTATTATTATTATCATTATTTTATCACTTTCCCCATTTTATTGTGTTTTCCATTATTTCCAACATTGTTATTATTCTTACCACCCCACCTATTTTAATTACTCGCCTCTTGAGCTCGGTATTATTATTAACGACATAAATCTTTTTATTTCCTCTACTCTTTCTTGCACTTAGCCCGAGTTATTTTTATAACTTATTATTTATGGAACCGCTCAAGAAAACAAGGCGATCGGTGAAAAACAATATTAATAATAATAATAATAATAATAATAATAATAATAATAATAATAATAACAATAATAATAATCTTATAGTTCACTTTACCTACTAATCACGTTTTAAGTCTTGCATGTCTAAAATAAAGGTTAATTAATACGGGGTATTACAGACTCAGCCGGAACCCACCACCAGAGTAGTGACGGCAATAACTCTGCACGCCTTGGTCCAAAAGGGATACCCCTTATACCTGTGCAGTGTTCAGGAGTTGAACAAGGACTTGGCCGCCCTAGATGATATCCCGATAGCCAGGGAATTTCCAGACGTGTTTCCGGAGGAGATACCGGGCATGCCCCCAGTCCGAGAGATTGACTTTAGAATCGAGTTGGTGCCGGGAGCTGAACCTGTCACGAGGGCACCCTACCGGATGGCGTCGGTGGAATTAAAGGAACTAAAGGCCCAATTAGAGGAGTTGCTCGAGCATGGGTACATCCGACCAAGTGTGTCGCCCTGGGGAGCACCAGTTTTGTTTGTGAAGAAGAAGGACAGTAGCCTCCGCCTTTGCATCGACTACCGAGGGCTGAACCAGTTGACGGTAAAGAATCGGTATCCGCTCCCAAGGATTGATGAACTCTTTGATCAGTTGAAGGGAGCCACGGTATTTTCTAAGGTTGACCTGAGGTCAGGGTATCATCAGTTGAGGATTGTGGATGCTGATATTATGAAGACCGCCTTCTGGACTCGTTATGGACACTATGAGTTCACGGTGATGCCCTTCGGACTCACAAATGCACCTGCTATTTTTATGGACCTGATGACAAGGATTTTCAGACCCTTCCTCGACCAGTTCGTAGTAGTGTTCATAGACGACATTTTGGTGTACTGACGAGGGAAGGAAGAACACAAACGACACCTCCGCACTATTCTGAGCCTTCTGAGGGAGGATCGTCTGTATGCCAAGTTATCTAAGTGCGGGTTTTGGCTCCAAGAGGTGGCCTTCTTGGGGCACATAGTGTCGGCAAGAGGAGTGGCAGTGGACCCTGCCAAGGTTGTATCCATCACAGAGTGGAAGCCCCCTACAACCGTGTCAGAGGTTAGAAGTTTTCTGGGATTGGTCGGGTACTACAGGAGGTTTGTGCAAAATTTCTCGAGGATTTCCCGACTGCTGACCAACCTTTTGAAGAAGACCACTAAGTTCCGGTGGGACGAGACATGTGAGGGAGCCTTCCAGGAGTTAAAGAGGAGTTTGATCACCGCACCGGTATTAACCCTACCAGAGGGAACTGAGGAGTTTGAGGTATTCAGTGATGCCTCTAAGCACGGGCTTGGGTGTGTATTGATGCAGAAGGGTAAGGTAGTTGCATATGCATCTCGTCAGCTGAAGCAACATGAACAGAACTACCCCACCCATGACCTAGAGTTAGCCGCGGTGGTTTTTGCCTTGAAGATTTGGAGGCACTATCTATATGGGGCAAAGTGCAGGTTCTTCACAGACCATAAGAGCCTCAAGTACATCTTCACCTAGAAGGAGCTCAACATGAGACAGAGGAGGTGGCTAGAGCTCGTTAAGGACTACGACATTGAGTTGACCTACCACGAGGGTAAGGCCAACGTGGTGGCAGACGCTCTGAGTAGGAAGACCTCCCACTCCACGTTATGTCGTGTGGTTGCAGATAGGGTCCTGGAGGAGCTATCAGGATTGGAGGTGGAATTGATTCCACGAGGAGACTTGGAGGCCCGTCTGAGTGCCTTGACACTCACCCCTACCATCTTCGAGGAGATCCGGACCAGCCAGGAAGGGGACAGAAAGTTGGATAAGATCAGAAAAAAGGTACAGGAGGGCCATGCAGAAGGATTTCGCATTCACGAGGATGGCAGTCTCAGGTTTTAGGGTCGGTGGTGTGTGCCCCGAAAATTTTCAGATCTAAAGCGCCGCATCATGGAGGAAGGGCACCAGACTCCGTATTCTGGGGGAGATAAGTTGTATAAGGACTTAAAGAAGATCTATTGGTGGCCCCGCATGAAACGGGAGATTGCAGAGTTCGTGTCTCGATGTTCAAGATCGAGCACCGGAGACCAGCCGGTTTACTCCAACCCTTAGAGGTGCCGAAATGGAAGTGGGACTCCATCTCCATGGATTTTGTCAGCGGGTTACCGAGGACTAAGAGTGGGTGTGACACCATCTGGGTGATCGTGGACAGATTGACAAAGTCAGCAGTATTCATTCCGATGAAATCCACCTGGAGCATGGATCAGTTAGCAGGGGCATACATGAAGTTTGTAGTCAGCCGTCACGGGGTCCCAGCAGACATCGTATCAGACCGGGATTCGAGATTTGTCTCCCATTTTTGGGGAAAGTTGCAGGAAGTCTTGGGGACAAAACTAAAGATGAGCACAGCCTTCCATCTTGCTACTAATGGGCAAACGGAGCGGACTATACAGACTTTGGAGGACATGCTAAGGGCATGTGTGCTGGACTTTCAGGGTAGTTGGGAAGATCGTCTACACCTGGTTGAGTTCTCCTACAACAACAGCTACCACGCTAGTATCGGGATGACTCCCTTCGAAGTCTTGTACGGGCGGAAGTGTCGGACCCCCTTGTGTTGGAGTGACATCAGTGAGACTATAGTGTTGAGGCCTGAGATGATAGAGGAGATGACCAAGCAGGTTCAGCAGATTCAGGACCGGATGAGGATAGCCCAGAGCAGACAAAAGAGTTATGCTGACCGAAAGCGTCGAGAGGGTGACTTCGAGCCTAGGGAGAGAATATTGTTGAGGGTCTCTCCCACGAAGGGTGTTCAGAGATTCGGTAGGAAGGGAAAGCTGAGCCCGAGGTACATTGGCCCCTTTGAGATCTTGGAGCGAATAGGCGAGGTGGCTTATCGAGTAGCTCTCCCTCCAGAGTTAGCCCGGGTCCATAATGTATTCCATGTCTCCCAGCTACGGAGGTATGTTGTCGACCCCTCCCATGTGATCCGGCCAGACGAGGTAGAGTTGGACGACTCCTTGAGTTATGAAGAGCGACCGGTACAGATTCTAGATACCAAGTTAAGGAAGACTCGTACGAGTTCGGTGCCCTTGGTTAAGGTCTTATGGAGTCGACACGGGAATGAAGAAGCTACCTGGGAGACCGAGAAGGATATGCGGGAGGCATATCCTGAGCTTTTCGTCACAGGTTAGGATCCCTACTTACCTAGTGTGGCCCTAAGGGGGTAGTTGAAATAAGTGGCCTAAGATGGACTATTATAAGCATTTGAGTATCCCGAAACTAACCCTAGGAAGCCGCAAGAGACTTTAGGGGCGAAGTCTGTTTTTAAGGGGGTAGTGATGAAATACCCCAAAATCCTAAATTTCGAAATTTTGGCCAAATAAGGAATTAGTAGGAAATTAAACATATAAATTTAATTACTTAAAATGTAAGGAATAAATTAAGGAAAATTAAGAGGGAATAATAAAGAATTTAATTTGATGAAAATTTGGGTATTTCCTAATTAGTATGGAAATTAAGGAAATTTATCTAAAATAGTCTAACTAAGCAAAAAGGAAATTTATTTAATATTTTATGAATATTAATATTCTAAACAGCCCAAAAATATTCTAAATAATCTATGCAAAATCCAAACCCTAAATAAAACATTTTCTCTTTTCTTTTCCCTCATTTTCCTTCTTCCTTTTCTTCCTTTTCTTTTTCTTCCTTTTTCTCCGTCGGTTGGGCCCCTCCCCGCGGCCCAGCCTTTCTCTTCTTTTCCTTTCTCCTTCCCCCGCGGCCCAGCATTGTTCGCTGGCCAACGCCCGAGTGCGACGCAGCGTTTTGCCTTTCGATCCGTTGAAGCGCCGCGTCGCGATTAATGAGCCTTATAACCGTTGTCAGCCAATGACATGACGCTGCGTTCCGACCTTCTAAACAATGAAATGACGCGTCGAGATTAGGAACTTTATAACCGTTGCCGACCGGCCGGTTTCTCCCCTTTCTTTTCTTCCCTGGACCGCCGATTCAACCTACCCCGTTATCGTCTTCTTCCTCGCGCCTGTGACCACCGCGCCGCTGCAACGCCGACAACGCCACAGTCCGGCCGTCCTTCTCGTCCTTTCTCCCGTCCCTTTCTTTCCCGATTTGTCCCAGCCTACCGTCCTGCACCGCCCAGGCCCTGCCCCCTTTCCTTTCTCGTCCAAACCGAGCCAGAACCTACTGACAGAGAATCTGCAGGCCTGCCGATCGCCGCCGGACGGCGTACTGGCGTGTCCTTTCCTCCTTCGTCGTTTTATCCCCCCAATTGCCTATAAATACCCCCCTTCGAAAGCCATAACCTGTGCTGCAAAAATTACCCCGAAACTCTGCCTCTCTGTCGCCTGAAAATCAGACGAAGCTTCCGCTGCCGCCACCGCTGGCCACCAAAAACACCCCTGCACCTTCCTCGACAAAACCAAACCATCGCCGCCCTCCACCCTGCCCTGCACGTGCTGCCATAGACGTGCGAAGCTCCCTGCTGGAAAACCCCTCTTCCAGTCGCCGCCGCCCCTTACGCCACCCGTAGCCACCACCTCCGCCGTGTTCCACCCTCCTTCCACCTTCCAAAGTAACCTGCAGGTCCTCCCCTACCTTCCCATACCCTCCTTACCCCTTGCTTCCTTCTCCACCGGCCTCCACCATTTTCCACCACCTCCCTCCTCCTTCGGCCGCCGCGTCCACCACCGCGCGCCGCCGCCCTGCTCACGCCACCACCCTCATTCCACTCCCCTCTCCCTGCTGTCTCCTCCCCCACACTTAACTTCCCTTTTTCCTCCTCCCATCTAACCACCTCCTCCATTTTTCCTCTCTTCTCCTCCTCCATCGCCGCCGCCGCCGCCGGACCACCACCGTCCTCAGGTGGTCTTCCACTCAGCTGAACCCTAAAACCCTTTTCTTATTCCCCTATAGTAGTTTATAACTAATATTAGTATTATTACACTTATTAGTATTATTATTATTATTATTATTATTAGCTTATTAACTAATACCATTTCTATTATTATCCTTAATGTCATCATACTATCACCCCTTCTAACCCTAACCCCTATTATGCTTAACTTAGGGTTAGTGCCATTACCTTCATTATTAACATTTCTAATACTATTACTATTATTACTTTTATTATTATTACCATTTTTAATTTCTGTATCCTAAAGGTGTTATTTTCTTACAAGCCATAATCTCTCCCAAAACCCTAACTTTCAACATACTTAACCTTTAGTGTTGGTGCTATTATTTTATTATTAATACTATCGCTAAGATTACTACCACTATTAGTATTCCTACTATTTAACCCAACCTTATGTGAAGTGTCGTAACTATGTAATATTGTTTTACCATATCTAATACCTTTAACATTAGTGTCATTTCTATTATTAACATTACCCATATGCTAATTCTATTAGGGAGACAAAATATGGGAGCCCTTACATTTTTATTCAAAACATGACTTTTATCATTACTACCTCTAGGAGTGTTAACTTATTGATATTACAACCATTGTATTAATATTTTAATGCTAACACCACCATAAGTATCTCTATTAGTAGTTTACTAATACCATTATTATCACTATTTTACTACGTCTAGCAAACACTAATGTTATAAGATGGAACTAACGGGTCTAATGATATAAGTGTAACAATGAGCTTTGAAACTAAAGATATATCAATTAGTAATACTTAGCATAATAAACTAGAGCAAAAACCCTAGTTTTGTACAACGCCCCTACTAAGGATAAGAACCCTAACCTTAGACTAGAATAAGGGTTAATAGTTTTTATAAGGGAAACTAATACTTAGCTTTTTCCCCTTTTCATAGGTGACCCCGATCCGAGCCTTAAGGAGCTAGAGGAGTTGCTCCGAGCCAGGTGCCTACCTAGGTAAGGACGAAGCTATGGCCTTGTGTTATGTGTAATATAATGTGTTGATGAATGATGAGTATACCATGATGATGTGTATTATGCATGTGTTATGAGTAACCTGTTTTGTGTAGCGCAGCATGGATCATGAGGTATGTTGTGTGTGCCTTATACTATACGTGTATGACATGTTCCATGTTTGATGTGGATGTTGATGATGTGACTTGTTATGACCCTCTAGGACATGCATGCTAGGGTTTTGAGTAGCATGAAATGATAATAAAAGAACACGGGAAAGTGGACGTTTGGGAAGTTTGTATGGGGGGACTAGATCTTGCATGAGTGTGATCCTTACGGGGAAAAAGGTTGATTTGGGTTGTAAGTAAGAGTTTTGGAGTGTCTTAGAGTGATGGGATACTCTGTATGAAAATAGTACGTGAGTTGGTGCATAAGAGACCTGATTAGGGTTTTGCGAGTAAGGGTGTGTTGGGGAGTCTGCATGGGGATGAATCTTACGTGAGGAAAGTTTATTTATGGAAGTAAATAAGATAATGTCAAAGCTATGGGTCCATTGGAGACTTGGGTGCAAAATTTCACGTGGGTCGATGTAAGGGTGTCTAAGGGTCCCGATTAGGGTTTTGGGGAGGAAATGAGCAATTTGAAGGGTATAAGGGTAAAAATGATCAAGGAGGGATGGAGTATAGGGTTGAAGGTGAGAACTCACTTATATAAAGGATGAGTGAGGGTTTCTAGATGAAATAAGAGATCTTGGGGTGAAAGAGGGAGGTTACTTGTTGAAGAAGTAAAGTGTTAGGGTTTGGTGCAGCCAACTAGGGTTGGCATGGTTGATTAGGGTTTGAGTGGCCAACTAGGGTTTTGTGGGTCGCATGTGAACTTGGGAGATAAAGGAATACATTGGGGAATTTCCTAATAAAGAATGAGGTGCGAGATAGAGAATAAAGTAACGTTTGGGTAAATAAGAAAGAGTTGGGCCACATAGGTCCGATGTGGGTATCCGAGGAGGGACCCTAGAGGGATGAGGACATACGGAGTCGATATCATATGTTTTGGGGTGGCCTGTCTTCTTTGGAGATTGTACCTTACTATATACCACTATGCCTAAGTCTACGGGGGATGGATGTCGGTGTGAGAAGAGGTACGAGTCTCAAAATATGGGACGGTCCCTCTAGAGGGAAAAGAGGTAGAGTATCAACCGCATGCATGTCAAGGATGATGTGTGATTTAATAAGACACCGATAAGACATTAATCACGTAAAGCGAAAGATGTCGAGCCGAGCCTGTGATCCGGTCCACCGGCTATAATAGTGGATCAGAGGCGTTTTGCCCTGTGCGTTTATTTCCAGTCCACCGGCTATAATAGTGGATCAGAGGCGTTCTGCCCTGTGCGATATCTTCCGGTCCACCGACTATAATAGTGGGGGATCTCGCGCTCGACAAACCAAACGAATAAGTTAACCCATGGGAAAGATACTAAGTACTTAAAGCGAAACACCATGTGAGTCGGGGCTGCGATCCAGTCCACCGGCTATAATAGTGGATCAGAGGCATTTTGTCCTGTGCGTTTATTTCCGGTCCACCGACTATAATAGTGGATCAGAGGCATTCTGCCCTGTGCGATATCTACCGGTCCACCGGCTATAATAGTGGATCTCCCGCGCTCACATGGGTTATTGAAGAAATGTGTGGAATGGACTTATTATCATTAATGAGAATAAAAGGACAAAATACCGAGGAAACATCCACCCCTTTCCTGCATGTTGTTGTATGTTGTCTATGTGTTGAACTTGTACTATATGTCCTATGTGCTGGCCTTAGCTCGTCTGTTACCTTACTCAGTACGAAGCGTACTGATCACCCGTTTCATGGGTGTTGCTCATTCCCACGAGCAGAGAGCCCTTCTGACCTTGTGCAGGTAGGAGATCTTGTTTTCGATGCCTACGACACCTACGAGGCATCGGGCGGGGCCGAGTGTTGAGCCCATCCTGGTTGGGGCCGAGAGCGAGTTGGCCGGACTCTTTTACGATCCTCGCTTTCATCTATCTTAGTTTTCGTATTATACTATGTTGTTTTCGTATTTTGGAAGTGGAACTTTTAAGTTGTAATCTTAATGACATTCTGACGATGGTTGACATCTTGTCCTCATGGACGCTTTATGACGATGATGTGTTTATGTTTTAATGACTCTTATTTACGATTTCCTGGTTTAGCCTTAGCACTTAGCATCGGAACGGTAGGAATGAACCGGTCCGGTGCCAAGTGTGGCGGTAACACTCCCAAGTTTATGGATTTAACTCTCTCGCTTCCGCAAAACCTGTTGATTTAAACGAAATTTTTCAGTAGTAAATTTGGGGGGTGTTACAAGTTGGTATCAAAGCGAAACCACGACCGTGAACTGAACTTGGATGAGCCAGTCAGCCACCTAGCGGGACGATTCTTGGGATGAGTTGTATTGAGACAGTCATTAGTTGAGGCGCAACGAGGACGTTGCGTTCTTTGAATGGGGGTGAATGTAATACCCCAAATTTGAGCGGAGTGTTATAAGGATTGATTTGGCTACTTATATAAACATGGTATACCATCCTTTTGGTGATTCCGTCCTAAGAACTCCACAGTTAAGTGTGCTGGCCGTGGAGCAATTTTAGGATGGGTGATATTCTGGGAAGTTCTAAAAATTTCTCGGAAAGTACGTGAGTGAGGACTAAGCGCACTGAAAGGACTCGTGTTGATCTGTGGGGCTAGCTAATCAATCCGAAAGCACTCCAAGGTAGCCCCCGTGTGGTCGTATCGACTCGGGGTGTTACACTCTACCTCAAAGTAAATACACTTTTTAGCCCCATTAAATATGTAGGCCTCGTTTGGTACATTAATTGTAAGTTTTTGAGTAAGTCATACTTCTCCGAAAAAGCGATAATTATTTGTTAATGTGTTTGATCTACACTAAAGAAGATAAAGAAAAAAATGAATTTATTTTTATTTTTTAAAATTATGTCTGAGATACAAATAAATAAAGTAAATGAAGTTATACTTTCTATGCTACTACTCGGTAAGTATGCTCTACTCTAATTAAGGAAGTGGAAGGATTAAAGGTGAATTGTAATTCCTTTTCACTTATTTACTTAATTCATGCCAAACAAAACTATATTTAAAAGTTTATAAGAAGTGTAAATTTTTAAGTAGCATATTCTAATACCAAACTAAATCTCTTACTAAGGAACTGCTTGGTAATTAGCGGATTGGATAAAGAGGGAGGGGGATGAATTGAGGAGTACCATTTCATAATAATGAATTGTCACTGACCTCTAGTATTTTTCTATTTATTTATATAATTAAACTATGAAGAAATAAAAATAAAGAGAGTTGTCGTGAAGCATGATGAGTCAGAACGTACTACTACCGACTCGGCGACGTCTCCCCCACACCTTCAAAGAATCACCTGCTTCACCCATGTTTTGAAAATAAAGAACTATTTTTGATAAGCAATTTCAACTAAATAAAAAAGAAAAGAAAAGCTTTCATATCGCCTAGCGTAGCCAGCCTCCTAGTCCCCAAAATGAGGATGGGACACCCCCTCTACCTTAGCTTTACCCAATCGTCGTCGATCGTATGGCTTCATTCAATCATACCCACCCGCACCCGTACGTGGATCTCTCTCCCTATCAATTATCAACTGACGTAAAGCTTGATGAGCCGCTTATAAAAAAAGGAGATGATGATGATGATATTGGAGGGATCCCCTGTGAATTTTGATTGGAACAGCAAGTGTATAGAGTACCCCGCTACTTATTAATCAAAGAAAGACAATGCGGCCGTAGAAGATATATAATATAGGAAGAGATACTATGGAGGTTGCTTTTTAAAGGCGTCAACGTTGATGCAGGGAGGGGTGTTGTTTTCTGTCTTTTATTATTTTGATTAGTGCGTCAGAGATTGGACCCTGCATGCACGCACTGCACCTCTGTTTAATTAGCGAGGTGGCCGTAAGCCTCTTTGTCTGAATCGAATTATTAGTTATTTTCTTATTTACGAGGGAGGGTGAGGTCCGTGAAAACGAGTACCGGTACCGATGATCAGAGATGTTACGATACCGGCACCGAGAATGGAAGAGAGACTACTTTAGACATCTGATACTGTCACTGGGATCTGACGTTGAATCGAACTAATTAAATAAATACCGGCAGCCGACGCTGGAGTAAGACCAAAGACACAACACAAGACATATGCCGGCCCGATCACTCGAAAGATAAAACTCTGAATAGATGTGGCACTTGGGGTGGGTGGGTACGTACGTACGTGGGCGTGGGGGTGTGTGGTTGCAGGATTATACTATATATGCGACGTAATGTAAAGATCGCAGTAGTCAAGGCCATCTGGTTACGGATGCAGGTCCTGGCAAAGAGTGTGGGCTCTCAATCTATCATTTTCGTGACCTTGCTAGTACGTACTGGCATGGCCTGGCCTGACTGCACGTCCTACCGAAAGGAACGAACCCACCACGCCACGGCCATAGATATAGATTGATAGATAAAAGGAGGAGAAAATAGAAGGTGATCGATCAAATTAATTTACCTGGTTCTCCGCTTCCCTCTGGTCCTTTCCCTCCCCACCACTTGTCCCCAGTTTAAAACACCAAACATATCACATGCTCGGCCCATAATTTAATGAATTGTTTCTTGTCTTCGTCCAAAGACAGTGCACACAGCCCATCATTCTCCCTCCACTCTCTCTTGTATTATTGGCACAGCCCATCTGAATGACCTGCCAACTGAAACCGTCATCTCCATTGCCATCTTGCATTTATGGCGACCGACCTTCACCTCTCTTATGATCATCTTTGCAAATATAAGAGCTTAATTCTGCCGCCAGCTCCTTCTGTTTTTGTTTTTTTCCTTTTAATTTATTTTGTGTGGATGGAGTTTCATTTATATATATATATATATATATAAATTGAAACCTAGCTAGCTAGCTAACTAATAATAATTAAGCCCTTCTGTCATACCTACATATATACGTCTCATCCCAATGCCTGCCCATAGCCGTAGGCTATTTGTCCACTAATACAATTCAAAGCATAATAAATTAGGCGCGTCGTCGGATCTCGTGGCTTCAATTCTACAAGAGCGCGATTCCAAGTACGATGCGTGGACCGTTCCTTCCTTTGGAATAACCAGTTTCTGTTGCATGCATGAAGTTACTGCATCCACGGCGCCAATAGACATATCATACATACATACATACATACATACATACATAAAAGAGAGAGAGAGATTCCAACTTTAAACCTTTAGCTAGGGTAACCAGACCCTAATATTACCTCATCTTCATTAATAAGTGAGTAGTAATGAGCTCTATTATTCACCATCATAGTATAAGCATCGAAGCACATGATATATATATATATATATATATATATATATATATATATATATATATATATATATATATATATATATATATATATATATATATATATATATATATCAAAGTATATTCCCTGCGTCAATCAACTACTACGTATTGATCTAGTAATATATATTTATACACATGCATGTTTGTGAAAGATAATGCCTACTACTTCTCTCTTCTTACGTTTCTAGGTAGAATTCTAGTACTTAATCAGCCATCTCACGATTTCAAGAATGCCACCCGATCTATCGAGCTTTCCTAAACCATGCATGTGACTAGCCTGGATCACATGGTTGATTGTCTCTTCCTCCCTCTTTTTTATCACACACGCGCGCGCGCGTCTTAAGAGGTATCCACCCGGGTCAAGTCCCTTTCTTAGGCGATGTGTCTCATACTTATAATATCCTGCTCTGCTCTTACGTGAAGGTTCTCCAATTGAAAAAAGAAAAGCAAAAAAAAAAAAACTACGCTTGAAGACAAGTTAGCCGTATAGTTTTCCCTCTGAGAAAATGACAGGTTCTTAGAAAGTAAGGCCATTACCAAATAAACAACTAATTCTTAGAAAGGCCATTACCATGAACTTATTAAGACTTCAATCTTACTCTATCCAACAATTAATTATAATATTAACAGTAAAAGTTGAAAGTTACTGAAATGATCACAACCCTACCCCCCACCCCCACCCTCTTTTTTTTTATAAAAAATAATAATAAAAATTGATGCTAACATAAGTACTTAACAAAATAAAATAAAATTTGATAATACATATATATATATATATATGTATCAAAAACAATTAGTGGAAAAGGATATATAGCTGGATAGCATGGGCCTTCCTCCGCATTCGGGTCTTACAATTATAGTGCTTGAATGTTCAGTACCTCCTTGGACTTGAGCCGTCTCAGCTCAGCCCAACTTAGGCACGGTTTTAGGAGCTGATGCGCTTTATGTTGAGTGTTGTAGAAACCAGACTATAGACGCACACACGTATCATATCCCCCCCTCCTCCTCCTCAATAGCGCGCGGATGTTTCTCAAATATCTTAAAAAGAAAGCTATAATCCACCACGTCCGAGATTTGGTCGGAGTGGTAACCGCCGGGAAAATTCTGTTTGGATGATTACTATTTATAATAATGATATCATGAATAAGGACATAACCGATCTCTGTACTATGCTACATATGATACTTGTAACTTGTAAGCAAAACATTTTGATTCATTGGGGGTTGGTTGGGATGTAAATGGAAAGGAATTTATTCCAAGTATGTTTAAATAAATATTGATGATGAAATAAAATATATGTTGGATTTGAATACAGATACGGATGCGAGTAATAGGGTATTTATATCCGTATCCGTATATCCGATATGTAATTATTCTTTTATCCCTATTTTATAATAAACATACTACAAAATTAAGATTAAAATTATTATTTAATTTAATTTTAAATAAGTTTATTCGTCGGATGGCCAATATCTTACTGATATGGATATAAATTTATTAGTGGATAACCATTTAGGTACGAGTCAAAATAAATCAAATGATTAACCTTAATTTTTCTTGTTCATATACTCATTTTGTTCACCTTGGTCAAACTTTCACTTCAAGTCATCCTATTTTCATTACCCCATAATCAAGGGATAATTGGGGTAAAAGGGAAAAATCAAGTATTATTTATTATATATCGACAACATTACCATTAAAAGTAGGGATAATCATCGTGAAAGTTTAAGAAAAAAACAATGTAAAATTTTACTATATGGTAATAACATTATCATTCTACTTTTTTCCAATCACTCGTCACCATTTTAAAACATTCGTAGCAACTTATATAAATTAATTTTTAATCAATATCCTTACATTGATTCACCTTAATTCAATCCAAATGAGGTGTAGCACTTAGTATTTATTTTATATCCGAAAGAACTAAAGCAGGCGGAGCATCGAGTTCTCAAGCTTCTAAAGCATCTTTTATTCACTACTGTTACGGTTGCCGGCCGCCAAACCTAACATTGATGGTGGCACCGAAGTTATGCACAGATCAAATGAAAGAACTCCACCTGTTTTCTAGAACTTATTTGATTAAATCATAAGATCAATCATATTATATTAACATACTAACTATAAATAATAACTAATATGGAGCCTGCCTGTAAAGAACCCTATATGAGTCTATCACTAGGTTAATTTATTAGGTGGGAGGGAGTGATGACTTCACGTGGAGCTATGAGCACCCGATCTTAGTTTAATTAATAATAAACCAAAACCTTAGAAATTGCGAGAATGAGCCCACATAGCTCCCAAAAGGCTCCCCCCCCCCCAACTTAATAATTTTCTGTCATCACTAGGTTTTGCAACATAGAATGCAAAAATAAATAAACATTTATTATCATTGATTAATACAGTCTATAGGATCAATTTCCACTAATATCAAATATATATATATATATATATATAAGCTGGATAGCCTGGGTTACTGTAAAGGTGTGTGAGATAACTCGCCCGTGTTATAGATGAAGCGTAGGTTTGATGCAAAACGGGACACCAAAGCGCCTTTTGCCTTTTTCATCGCCCATGACCAGCATCATATTCTCTCCACAGGCCTTGAGCCCTAGCGGTGTACTTGCCCCACAAAATTTTGATCAAAAACTCCCTCCAGTCCAGCAGCAGTACGTCCAAAGTAAGTTGCTTTTAATTAAAATGATCATCAAAATTAACTTCCATTCACTCCTTTGCCTTTTTTCTCAGAAATCACCTTCCTCCTTTTTGCTTCTGCTTTTGCTCCCTGCCCCGCTTCTTTGTCTGCTGCTTGTGGAATGACCTTCCCACTAAAGATGGCTGCTCTTTCAGCGCAAAACTCTTAGCCACATGACCCAGGTGCAGCTTCTTCACCATGAAAATCCCTTTGAGTTCTCCCCGATGTGCTGTATATGCTCGAACCCATGACACAAATGCTTCCTGGGCCATCTTCTTAATCTTTGGCTGATAGTTTCGCAGAATGTCAGTCTCAAAAAGAAAAAATAAAAGAGAGGGCACCGGCGAGAAACAGTAATTCTGTACAGTCATATAAGAGCTCAAGAAAGCTAGACTAAGAGATTCAGAAACAAAGACCAACGAGAATTCGCTTCAACTATTGACACATCTATCACTGTGAAACAGACATCTCAACTTTGAGTAAAGAGACACGCCAGTATACCTCAGCTGAAATGAAGCATTCGAGGGACTTCTGCAGTGCCATTACCCAAGGATGCATCTCCAGAGACAGAACCTTCTTATGTTGCTGCTTTCGTCCATATAATGGGAAGCTATCAAACACCTTAAGCAATGGATACTCTGATAGCACAACACCATGTTTCTCTAATTCTTGCAAGTAGTCAAGTTCTACAGGTTGTAAAAACAGCAACGAGTCTCCCTTCTCACCCAATCGTGCAGTTCTTCCAACCCTGCACCACAAATTAATAGCACCATTTTCTCATTAAATGTCTACTCCCTAACAGTAGTGATTGTTACATATTCCAACGACAGTAGGAAAGTAAAAGTTTATTCAGTTTCTAGATACCTATGGACATATTCGGTGGCCTCTCCAGGAGAGTCGTATTGTACAATGCACCTGACTTTGGGGAAGTCCAAACCTCTGGCACAAATATCGGTGGACAGGAGAAGCGCCGATTTCTCTGTTCTGAATGCCTGAAATGTGGTTCTACGCTCCTCATGCTTCATGTTCCCATGTAATCGCATAGTTTTGCATCTTAGATATAGCTGTCGATGTCCTGGCTCCATATCTGAATTAAGCTGCCACTTAAATTCACTTAAAACTGAGTAGTGAAAATCAACTGCATCACATGTTGAAAAGAAGACCACAACCTGCAGAGCAACTGAATGAAATGAGCACTAAAAGAAACCAGGAAAATACGCAAAGAAATGCCATATCTAAGATTGTGCTTATAGATTGGCAAGAAAACCAGGTGTTTGTGTTAGTTATCATCTATGGTAGCAGAAAGGAATCCTACATCCATTCATATAATGAAACAAACGATGTCAATAGAGAAAAAGCAGAATTCGTTGACGTCAGTTGACAGAAATGCTATGGATGCAGCAGTACTGAGCATTGGACTCCCATTGTCATCGGCATAATCAAATCTGCTGAAATTAGAATGCACATCTGACGGAAATCTAGCTTGAGGAGTAATTAGACCACAAAGAAATATGAAAAAAGAAAATTTCCCGAGGCTGTTATTATGACTTATTCAAGCTCAAAAATGAAACTAACCTTTTGGCTGGTGTCCCTCTCAAAAAGATTCTTCAAAATGGAAAGAAGCACGGCAAGCCTAGAACCACAGGGCACTGTGGAGAAATTTAATACTGTTTAACGTATGGGAGAAGTACAAAATACGAACCAAGTTGTTACGTACACAAGAAATACCTTTCACGAATCTTTGCACTAACTGAGGTGGAAGCTTGTAATCTTCATCCAATTGGCTTACAATTTTCTCAGAAGATTTAGTAGCTTCGTCATCAGTGTCAGACTCAACAGATCTCAATTTCACAACAGATGATGGCTGATGCATCTTCTTATCTTCCATGCCAATCATAACTGGATTTTCTAAACTCATTTGAGCAAGATGATTGACCTTTTCATTTAACGTGGCAGATAACAACAAATTCTGCCTTGCAAAGCCGAAGTTCCTACAACTTGCAATTCCATCCCCATCAGACTGGTTTTGCCTTGAGCCCAGAATATCAAGAATTTCCTCGATTTCCTTACCAAAGCCTAATTCCAAAATCCTGCCAAATTATTCAAGGGTATATTAGATTCTGAGCAATACATGCACAGGGCCTGAAAGGGTCTCTTAAAATGTAACTACCTGTCAGCTTCATCAAAAATCAACCACCGCATATTTACATGTAAGAATGACGCTGTGTGCTTTAAGTGATCCAAAAGTCGTCCTGGTGTTGCAACAAGGATTGATACACCTGGAAGAATCCCATATCCCAATGCAATTTACAATATCAACAACAGACTATGCAATAAAGGATAGCAATTAAAGGATATATCATATTATGATCACATGAGATGTTTGTCCAATATCCAAAAATTCGATCTAATAAACGAAAAATCCGATCCGACATTTTGGATAATCAATCTGGTTTTAGCCAAAAAAATATTCGACATTTAAAATTTTCAGTTTTGACTGGATTATCCAATCCACGATAATATCCGTTATTTTATTGATTATTTCAACAATACATCATAATATTATAGTTTTGTAGTTCAAAATTTTTTTAAATTTATTTATTTTATATTTCAAAATTTTATAATAACACTATTTTAATTTTTTTTTAAAATAAAATAAGACACTTATATGAGTATGAAGTGATATATGGTATTTAAATTTAAAAATCTTCTTGCAAAATTTACTAAAATTGACAAAATAGTATTTTCATATGGATATTGAATATATCCAATATTTTTTTAGATATCTGGTTTAAAAAATACAGAGTGGATATCTGAAAGGATATGTCTATCCGATTTTGCACGCTCCTACATCTAACATAAGACAGGCTACATATTAATAATGGTGATATTTACAGTATCAATATTTCAGGCATTAACTTGAAAAGACTAGCTAGGTCTTCCAACCCTAAGCCTAGGGAAAAAGGTATACACATGGACTTGAATCTTTCTTACATTAGTTCGGCAAAGAACTACAACTATGGGCCCTAGCTAAGTTGACATATGATAGCATCATTCAGCCACCACTATTGTTTTGCCAAGAACCTATGAACTTAAAACCTCCTCAGGCACTTAAGCTACACAAAGAATAGAAGAGAAGGTATCTCTAAGGCTAATGCTACCAAAGTGACTGATTTTAGGTCAATCTCATGCTGTTATGTGGTTCTAAAAGTCATCACCAAGGTCCTTGCAAACAGGCTCAGAGAGTGCTTGTGTTCTTTCATTAATAGTTCACAGGGAGCATTTGTGCAGGGAAGAATTATGGTGGAAAATATCTTTCTTACACAAGAGTTAGTGAGCAAGTACAACAGGAATAGGACCAGCCCTAAATGTGTGATGAAAATTGACCTAAGAAAGGCATATGATACTGTAAATTGGGGGTTCTTGAAAGATGTGCTTACTGGACTTGGTTTTTCAAAACAGTACATCACATGGGCTATGCAAAGTGTAACAACCACTTCATACTCGCTGGTTACAAACGGTTCAGTGTCAGGGTACTTCAAAGGGAACAAAGGTTTGATGCAAAGTGACCCCCTTTACCGTACCTCTTTGTAGTTAGCCTGGAATATCTCAGTAAAGCACTAGATAGACATGCATACAATAGGGATTTTAAATTCCATCCCAAACGCAAGGAACTTAGGATCATCCACCTAGATTTTGCAGATGATCTTATGTTCTTTTGCAAGGGTAATGAGCGGTCAGCTAAGGTCCTGATGGAGGTTTTGACACATTTTAGCAGAGTCTCAGGTCTTCACACCAACCTTGAAAAATCTGAAATATACTTTGCAGGAGTAAAGAACCAAAGCAGAACCAAGATCACCCAGATTTGTGGTATGGCAGTGGGTACGCTCTCTTTCAGGTACCTTGGGGTACCGCTTAGTCAAGGAAAGCTTAAGACACAAAATTACTCAGGCTTTATTGGTGCAGTTACAAACACAGTCGCCAAATGGACAGCCCACAGCCTCTCCTATGCTGGGAAGATTGAACTGATCAGGTCAGTGATTCAAGGCATAGCAGGGTTTCGGCTCAGTGTGTTCTCTGCACCGAAAGTGGTGTTAAAGAGGATCATTAGCCACTGTAGGGGATTCATATGGAGAGGGGGCGGAAGAGCCCCCCAATTGCATAATCTCAATTATGATTGCCCAGAAAGGAAGGGGGGTTCAAATTAGGGCTACCTAACCAAATAGAGCCTCAAGCTTTTCAAACCAGGAAATGACACGTCTCCCCTAATGAAAGCAATGTGCAAGGTTATAGGCATACAATTAAATATCAGTCCTGATGCACAATATCAGCCAATATTTATTGAATTTTGGGTCAGCCGATACGCAACGGTTTTAGAATTTTATGTATCTATCGGCAATATATCGTGATATTTTTTTATATTTACCGATATTTGCTAATATTTGTTATGGAAAAAAAATTACACCAGGACAACCACAACATATAAAATATCATTTGCAACACCCCAATTTCGCGACACCGCAACAGCAATCACGAACGCAATTTTATTGCTTGGTTAGGGATGATCTGAAGCAGAAAACTGGCTTATACCGGAAGGCCACACAATTGATGAGGAGATGGACAATATCAGGTCAATACTACAAAGCTCCAGCCTATGATTTTTTTAGGAAAAAAGGAGATGGCTTGAAGAAAGCCGGTGTCGTCCAGATTTACACAAATGTCCAGAGGCACTGTTTCATCTTTTGGTTCGCCATCAGAGATTGTATAACAAAGACAGACTATCTTTCCTAGATATCAGCACTTTGTGCCCACTTTGAAGCACAGTAAATGAGATACACAAACAAATGTTCTTTGAATGTGAGCAGACTAACAAGGTATGGCAACAAATAAAGAATTGGCTCGGTATTCACAGAAGCTTCACCACAATTGCAAGCGCCACCAGACAGATCAGAAAATGCAAGCAAAAAGAGGAGTGAAAGGCACACATTGGCCGGAATTGTAGGGTTGGCAGCAACTATCTCTCACATATGGAGGACCAGGAACAAACTATCCATGAGCAGTAGCCCCTAAATGTGGACTCAATAGTTACGCATATCAAACTTGAAGTCTACAAGGTCCAGTACAGCCAAGTGGACAAGGCACCTGTAGACTTCAACTAGGATATGTTTTCTTACCTACTGAGGTGGTACTTTATATCCCTATTTTTGTTATACGTTATTGGGGTAATGTTATAGATGTGGGTGCTAGATCTAGAGATACTACTTCCTTTTTTGGTTTTGGCATTAAGGAAACTGCTCCATGTAAGTAAATGGTAATCTATAAAAGTATAGCCCTGGGTATGCATGGGTGTAAATGTATGAAAATAATATATATATATATATATATATATATATATATATATATATATATAACATTTTTTTGCCATAAAAAAAAAAAGGTAGCACAGGGAGTAAATGGTCCCAAAACCTATGCAGTTCACCCTAACAAATAACAAGAGGCTAAATGTCAAAGCACATTAAAGAGAGAACACTAAAGAAATACCTCGAATTTATCCAATAAAAATTTAAGGGGAACAAAAAAAAATTCCTCAAAACACACTATAATGAGAGGTTATGCCATGAACTTCAGCAAAGTAACAGAACCTTGAAGGATCATGTTCAGTTGGCTGATTTCAGTCTTGCGATCCACAATGCATATTTTCGGCAAAATAATGCAGTTGGTTACCAACTTAGGGCAAAGTCCATCCATAATTGAAATGCAAGGCAGTGCAGCCTTGTATTTTTCACTATAACCACTAGGTGGTAATTATAGAAATGCTGACAATTTGCTTCAACAAATTTGGAGTAAAAGGATGTATTTTTTGCTCTAGATTTTCATTTGTTCTTTCAGGCCTGACCCCCTATGTTATTCATGACCAGTCCTTTTAACCAAGAGCCCACAACCAGTAGAAATTGTAATCCTACTTTTTGTTATATAGTTTTAAGCTACCAAGTAGTGTGTAAGTGTAAGCAGACTGCTGCTTAGTAAATCAAACAAGTGCTAGGATATGTTTGGAATTCCATCCATAGGACAAAATACAGCCAATCTAGAAAATGTAACAAATGAGGAAATCGGAAGATTCTCTACATTTTGATTTTTATACTTTACTAACATATAGTGCTTTATCAATTCCTTATATTATGGAGTGTGACAAACCATCTGAAAAATCCAATATTATGATTATATTTTTACAAGTTACTGAAATACGGTGATTCCTCAACTCCTTTGTTTACAGATTACGACACACCACACAACTCCAGACAGCACTACATTAAACAGAAGGAAGCTTTATCTAAGCAGCATTGAATGTTTATGCTAAGAATCTATAACTACAACATCAATATGTAACTAAGGTTTATACCTTTGCGCAGTCTGGCTTTTTCTTTTGACCTGTTTTCACCACCCATTATATATCCAGGCACAATCCAATGAAACCTGTGTAATAACTTCTGCAGAATTTCATAAACCTGCATACACAACTCATGCGTTGGTACAAGTACCAACGCTGCCATCAAATGCTATTGACACTGCTCACCTTAAGAACATAACTGAAATATTAGGATAACTTTGAAGTTAGATAAAAATACAGATGTCAAACACAAAACTTATCATATATTTCTTGTAGGGGCTTGAGGGGATAGGATAACATGTAGACCAAATTTCACAAAACAGACCATATACCAACTTTTTCTGTATGCATGTCATTCAACAATTTGTGTTATTTTTTACCATATACCAAAAAAGGTTAAAAATGGCCTTTTATTGTTTGTAAATTTCGACTATGAGATTTTGATTTTTATAAGTATATTAGAGTCATTTTTGTGGGATTTGTAGGATCCTACGATCTAGTTTGTGATGATTGTAGATAGAATCTCAATTTTAATAACCTCACTTAGATCTCATAGAAGCTACAGCACCGTCTTCGTCATGAAAGATATTTTTTAAGTACAATTATGGGGTGGAAGGCAGGAGAGCAGAGATCATCAAATGCCAAAAACAAATTAGTGAGACGAGCGTCACAATCTCTGCCTCGGAGTCAATTAACTCATTTGAGAATTCCCTTCCATCTCATTAGGCTATGATTATGAATGAAGCTTTGGTCTGCAAAGCAATGTTTAAGACTCTGATCCTACCAAGGTTTTTAATAATTAAAACTCTAAGAAAACAGATTATTGTCTTACAAAACCAAATCTAACCAGTCCCACGCAACTTGGAATTGGTTATATTACCCTCTTCCCGGATTTTGCACGGAGAAAAAAAAATATGGAATGAAAAACGCAAACTTGTCCCATGAGAATGCGTACCTAAAGTACCATCAGACCTCGAAATTCGAGGGTTACACTCCTGCAAGTAGTGAATGATCGGAGCCAAATATGTGACAGTTTTTCCAGTACCAGTTGCTGCATTCACAAGCCTAAAGTGTAATGATTCTGTTAAAGACCACAAGAAACCGACAAATACTCTGCCAATAGTTGAGATAAAGCATTAACGAACTGCTAAACGAATGACATAAAAGGAAAAGGATACACATGCCGCCCAGCTAATATAACAGGAATCGCCTGTGCTTGTACTTGTGTTGGTGTCGCAAAATTTAATCTTTCTGTCCATTGAAGTCGAGATTCGTAGTTAAGAATAGGTCGCCATAAAGGTGAGGAAAAGAAGAGGAAGAGACGCAAACCTCGAAGTTGCTCGCATACTTTAGGGTGAAGACCGAGACTAGGGAACGAACAAGATGCGAAAACCTCGCTTTCTGTACGTTGATTCTGCTTCATCTTCTTCTTGTTGTCGACGCTCGTATCACCTAGGTTTTCTCTCAATTTCAGTTGAGCTCAGAGCTCGTTGTCGCAGTTTGGCAGGCGGCAGCAGCGTTTTGAATCCGACAAGGACGTCAACCCGGTCAAGCTCCGGGTCACGGCTCCCCCGTCGACCCGACTAGACTAATGATCATTCTGTATGAATATTGTGTTGTTATATATATATACACCTAAATTACTAATTTTAACCCTTCAAAATCCTAGTATTTTTATGCTTCATCATTTTAGCCTTTTCATTTCTGTAGTGCTCTTCTCTTCACTTTTCTTTTCTCTCTTCTCCTCTACTAATCTTAAACATTTAGTTCACTTAATGTTTAATACAATAACTATGAAAGTAGAGGATAATAATGATGATTATTTTAGTCCGAAAAAACTCGAAAAAATAATAGTAAGCCATATTTAAAAAAAAAATAGACCCAATAGGTAAGTGACCTAGATACCCCCACTTTAGCCTAGTAATTCAACCTTGATAGAGTAAGGCTGACTAGCAATTCATTCGTCGGAAGGTAAGGGTAGCAAGCAATTTACCTGTTAGAATATATTTTTAATGATTCATTCACGTATTGATATTATACTCTAGTAGAAAATTTACCCAAAAATCCTCTTTCTATAAATTAATTATTTATTTTTATATTTATGTAATCCTTATAAATTTATTTTATTTTATTGATTATAAAGTCAAGATCCACTTGATATAGATTATAATGGATCGTTTGCTATAGATAAGATTTTTAATGATTACGAGTCATTAATTCAGTAGATTAAAGAAACTGAAAGGTCGCATAATATGATTTTAGGTATTGAGAGGTTAAAAAAAAGATAGGGTTTTAATACGTTGTGAGAAAGACAATGCATATAGAATATGACCTTTCAGTGAATTTGAAAAGTATTGGATCTACCGGGTCTAAAAAGTGTTGTTGTAAACTCGGGATACTTAAAAGGGAATATGCTTGTGGTGGTTGGAACCTAGTGGTAGAATGTGGTTTGTATAATCATAAATTAGGAAAGTATTTACAAGGGAATTCATTTGCTTGTTGATTAGCTAGACCGTGTTAAGGTCCACAATGACTAAAATACTCTTAAGGATAACCAAATCTCCTTATTTCACAAAAATCTTATATGGTTGGTATAATTATTTATGAATCCTACATTTATCACCATATATATTGAATACTCATTCCCCAATATCCATACTTATTCAACTTATAATACAATTATACATATCATAATGATTCTCTTAGTGTTTTCAATATAGAAATTATTGTAACGATAACACATGCTTCTCAACTTACTTTTCATCATATAGTATCATATTACCACATAATAATATTTATCAAAATGAAATTAACAACATAATTACAACAACAAAATAATACACAAAATCATATAAGACACTAAACACCAAACCCTAACTTTAACTAGTATCCTTATATAAAAAAAAAAGGCGCTAGTCTTTAAGCTCATACCCTATCCCATCTCCTCCGTAATATCCAAAAAATCACCCAAGAGACAATAATAAAACAACATTGGAACTCAATGATATAATTAAGGAAGAGCTAATGCAATAAGGAGTGAAAAAACATAGGGAAAATCAAATCAAACCAAGGTAAGGACTTCGATGGAAGGATGTGCAATAAAGGGAGGAATAATGGTTGAAGTTACCAAACAAAGGGGGTAGAAACGATAGCTTTTTTCATTGCTAAGGGGTGTAAAACTACTAAAATGGTTGGTTCTTGAGGAGGGTGAATGGAAGAAAGGGTCTGTAATACTCCAAATTGAGCGGAGTGCTATAATGATTGATATGGCTACTTATGTCAACATAGTATACCATCCTTTTGGTGATTTCATCTTAAAAACTCCACAGTTAAGCGTGATGGTCGTGGATCAATTTTAAGATGGGTGACTCTCCTGGGAAGTTTCAAAAAATTTCTGAAAATTTCTTGGAAAGTGCGTGAGTGAGGACAAAGCGCGCTAAAAGAGCTGGTATTAATCTGTGGGGTCATTCGATCAATCAAAAAACACTCCAAGGTAGCCCCCACGTAGGCGTATTGACTCAGGGTGTTATAGAGTCAGATGAGGGTGGTGTGCTTCAGTGGAAGTGGTCAAAGGGTGGGAGTTGGCTACGTTGGTTTTGGCCGAATGGAGGGGGTGTGTTGCAATGGTTTTGGTCAAAGGTAGGGGTAGGGAATGGTAGATTTTTTTGGTGTTTAGGGTGTGGTTTTGATATGGTTCACCAATGCTCAAGGGAGGAAGAAAAATGGACAATTTTAGTGGAGTTTACCAAATGTTAAGGGGTGTATTCAGTGACTTTTTTTTGTGCAACGAGGAGGTGCTTGGTGAGTTTGGCTAGTGGTTGTGATGAGGTTTCGATAGAAATAGCCAATGGTAATGGGGGAGGCATGACAAAGACTGTCAGTGGAGGTTTTGCAGTGTGTTTGGCGATGCCAAGGAAGAAGAATGTGAAATGCCCCAAAACCTTAATTTTAAGAATTTTAGCTAATTAAGAAATTATTATGGAAATTAATTTAATAAATTATTTTTATTAAAATAAAAGGGAATTAATTAGGGCTAATCAAGAAGAAAATAATAAATATTTTAATTAGAAAAATTTTGGGTGATTTGCTAATTAAAATGAAATTTAGGAAAACCTTTCAAAAATCCTAAATTAGCCTAAAAAGAAAATTTAATATTATTTTATTTAAATATCATTATTTTTAAATATCCCAAATTACCAAAATAATCCAAATAACCCAATCCACCTATTTTTTTTCTTTTTTTCCTTTTTCCTTTTTCTTTCTTTCTTTTCATTCTTTTTCTTCATTTTTCCTTCTTCTTCTTTTCTTTTTCTTCCTCCTTTCCGCGGCCCAATCATTTCTTCTTCTTTTTTCTTTTCTCCTTCGGCAGCCCAGCACGCCGCATTTTATTTTCTTCTCCCTCATCGCCCGGTCCGGTTTCCCCTTCTTTTTTTCTTTTCTTTTCTTCCTAGACCGCCAGTCCACACCCCTGTCTTCTTCTCCCCTGTCACAACCTACAATTGCCCGAAGATTCCACCGCCAGGCATGCACAATTTGACTGGCCATTTTCCCCTCTCTTCCTCGTCAGTTCGTCGGCCACTTTGACCCAACCCACTTCCCTCTCTTCTCGCGCACGATCCCCTTTTTCCTGGCCAATCACCCCTACCCCGATCTAGTTGCGTCGACCTGCCATCGTCGATCGATGCCCTCTCCTAACTGCCCTATTTTCCGTCACTCCTTTGACCTTATCCCTCTCTAATTAGCTTGTATATATACCCTTAAGCATCCAAAATTGAAACATTTTCTCGCAAACGAGCAAAATTTTCCTCGAACGCCACCGCCCTTTCAAACGCCTCTTCCGTCAACGTTCTAAGCACCCTCAACACCACTCCCTGCATCACCCTCTACCTAACTACACCACCCTCCTCCCTCAATTTTCCTTGCCGTGCAAAGTGACCTTCTCGATTAGCCCTTCCTTTCACTTTCGCCGCCCTTCACACCACCACTAGCCACCATTCCCATCGTAACCACCACCTCCTACACCTCCCAAACTACTCTGCAGACTTCCCTCTATCTCCCCTACCCTTCTTTTCCCCTTCCTCCCTCTCCTCCTCTCTTTTTCTCTTTCCTCCACTCTCGACCACCGCCTCCGCCACCGTGCGCCGCCGCCCTCAATCTACTCCTCTCCATCTAGGCAACCATAAACACCCTAACTTCCACCCTCTTTCTTTCTCTCCTTTTTCCAGCACTCAACTATCTCTCTTTTCTTCTCTTTTCCCGACCGCCGTCGCAGTCGTCGTGCACTACCGCTGGTGCCGCCTGTTGCCACCAACCCAAGGCGATACCCTAAACCCTCTCAACCCTTAAACCCTAATTATACAAGCTTTATTTATTTAATTTTATTATATTTCTATTACTTCCAGTGTTATTATTATTACTAATGTTATTGTTATTATTGTTATTGAGGGTCGAAACCCTATTTTGTTTTTATTTTGAGTATTATTAATATTAGTATTAGTATTATTATTATTATTATTATTATTATTATTATTATTATTATTATTTCAATGTAGGGTTGAAACCCTACTTTAAATTATTTTCGATTAATATCATTATTATTATTACTATTTTTATTATTACTATTTTGTATTATTATTATTATTATTACTTTGGTAAAGGGTCGAAGCCCTTATTTCACAATTATTTGAATTATACCATCATCATCATCAGCAGCAGCATCATCATCATCATCATCATCATCATCATCATCATCATCATCATTATTATTATTACTATTATTATTATTATTATTATTTTTAGTATCGTTATTATTATTAGGGTAAAATCTTCAAATATTACATTATCATCCTTTACAATATTACTATTATTACTTTTATCTTTAGCAAAATTAGTATTAAGTTAGTGTTACTATTATTATATTATTATTTTTATCTAAAACCCTAATCTTAGAATAAATTAGAAAATAATTGTATTTTTGGTAGGATGGAACCTAATCTTTAGTTTTCCCCTCTTATAGGTGAGACCAGTCAAAACCCTAAGGAGACGTAGGAGTGTGCTCTAAGACCGGTGTCATATTAGGTAAGGGTGTAGCTAAGGCCTTATTCGTGCTATGTGTAGCATATGCCTTGGATGCCTTGTATGGTGTCATGTTGTGTATCATGTACTATTAGTTGACTATTTTATGTATGAAGCAGCTTGGAGTTAAGGTATGCTTATGTGCCTTCTTATTGTATATGTTGATATGTATATGTGGTGAAATGTTATAGAATATGATGTAATGTGTTGTGACCCTTTAAGAAATACATGTGAGGATTTTTAATGTGGTATTGTGTGAGGGAAAGGATGAAAAAGGAAAATGGGGAAGTAAGTTGACCAAGGGATATGAGTTGACCTAAACATTTTAATGATCCATCAGTGGAAGAATAATAGAGGGTGAAAGTAAAATGAAGGAATGGGAGAATCTAATTCATGGTTTCGCATGGGGGAATCGAATCTATAGTTTTAAATGGAAGAATCTAGGATTTCGTATAGGATAATCTATGGTTGTGCATGGGAGAATCTAGGGTTTTGCATGGGGAAATCTAGGGTTTTGCATGAAAGAATCTAGGGTTTACATGGGAGAATCTAGGGTTTGCATGGGAGAATATAAGGTATTGCATGGAAGAATTTGGGGTTTGCATGGGTGAATCTGGGGTTTGCATGGGTGAATCTAGGGTTTCATATGGGAGTTTTAGGGGTTTGCATGAAAAAGTTAGAAAGGTTGCATGGGATGTGTAAAGTTTGCATGAGGATGAATTTTATGTATGGAGAGTTGATTTAGGGTGCGAAGAAGGTAACAGAAGTGTTATTTGGGTGTTTGAACGCTCTAGATGAAAAATAGTACGTGGGACAGTATAATGATACATAGGAGACCGAGCTAGGGTTTGGTGTGGCTACTTAGGGTTTCGTCATTCGTGGTCACATGTGTACTGGGTGAGTAAAGTGTGATGATGAGGGTGGAATCTATGGTTTGTGATATGTGAAGTGTTAAAATGATTTGGGTTGTGTGAGGTGGAGTAGGATGGGCCACATAGGCCTAAATTAGGGTTTCTAGAGAAAACCCTAAATTGAGGTAGTGAGTGGACTTGGAGGTGTATGGTAGTGAGCCTTGATCCATACACTTAGGAGATGGGCTCTAGTGTGAGTTAGGGTAAGAAGGAAAAGGATGTTGGGCCAAGTTAGGAGGTGTATGAGTCTTATGATGTGGGACGGGTCCTTCTAGAGGATAAGCGTAGAGGGAGTTAGTCATGTATGTCTAGGGTTAAACTTCTGAATAAGACACTTAAGATATTAATCATGTAAAGTGGAAGATTATTAAGCCGGGCCCAAACCGATCCACTAGTAAGGAATAGTGGTTAGGGCGTCTCGCCCTATAAGTATCTGATTCACCGACTATAATAGTGGTTAGGTGCAATTTTTCCCTATATGTGACCAATCCACCGGCTAGAATAATGGGGGGTCCTGAGCTCAATAAACCAAATCCTGAGTTTGCTAAGACACATAAAAGACACTAAGTACTTACAGTGGAACACATGCGAGTAGGAGCCAAACCAATCCATCGGTAAGGAATAGTGGTTAGGGCGTCCTGCCCTATATGTGATCGATCCACCGACTATAATAGTAGTTAGGTGTATGTTGCCCCATACATGACCGATCCACCGGCTATAATAATGGGGTTCCCATATTCGTATGGATTGATAAAAGGCATGGTGTGAAATGAGTTATGATAAGAGATTAATTAATTTATTAATCCGAACTATAAATGGACCTTTGTATATTTACTTGAATGATCGTATGCTATTACGTTATCATGTTGGAGTATATACTTTTGTATGTTAATCTTAGTGCACGGTTACCTTACTCAGCACGTAGCATACTGATCACCCTTTTTATGGGTGTTGCTCGTTCCCATGAGAATAGGGTCCTACTGACTTTGTGTAGGTCGGTGATGCCTTCGATGTTTATGAGGCATCAGGCAGGGCCGAGTGTTGAGCATGTACCTGGCTCATGGATTGAGCCTGACTTTCCATTTATGAATTCCTATCTTTGTTTTTAGTTTTCTAAGACATAACATTTATCGTCTCTAACTTATTTCCTTTTTAGGAACTTTGACAATGTACATTGGTTTGTAACTCTTTAACTTCGCACTCTAATTTCTATTTTACAGTCGTTTAGTTCTTATTTGAAGTCTTGATTAGATTTGATTTGTATTGATTATTAAAGTCCTTTTAGCCTTAGTACTTGGTACCATAACGGTTGGAGTGAACCGGTCTGGTACTAAGTGTGGCGGTAACATCCCTGAAATTCACATATTTTAATTTAATTGCTTCCGTTTTAAAAAAATTGTGAATTTTGGGGTATTGCAGAATAGCTCGAGTTGGTGGTGCTAATTCCAATAGAAAAAATAGAGGGAGGGAGGAGGTATTTCAGGACATTAAATGAAGAGGAGAGAAAATTGAGAGGAGTATATATATATATGCACAAAGTGGTGTGCATGGGGAGATATGGCAAAGGAGGAAGACAGGGGCTGAGTTATGGTTGGGTAAGGTTTTAACGCAAGAGAATGGAGAGGTAAAAAAGAAAGAAAAAGAAAGGTCGATGGATAAAGAAAAGAAAATGAGAGGGGGAGAGGAACAAGGAGAGAGAATAGAGAGGAAAAAAGGTGCGGGTTTAGAATTTGATTTAGGTTAAAATAATTTAGGTTAGGATATTATGATAATTTCATTAACAATCATTAGAGGTTAGTTTTAGGATAAAGTATTAATACCCATAATAGATATTAAGGTTAAGTTAAGAATTAAGATTAAGAAATTAGGGTAAGGTAAAAATATTAATTTTTTTGATATTAGAATTATGTTACAATATTAATTACTCATAATTAGGTTTAGCTAAAATTTAGGGTATTACGGTTATGGACATTATTGGTTTTGATATTAAGATATGACATATATTGTAGAGATTCTAGTTATTTGTGTTGGGGTTGGTACTAATCATTACTTTAGAGTGTTTGGTTGGTAAGTTTTAGTATGTTCCAAATGAATGGGTATGAACAATATATGACTTGGTAATAGTTTTTTTTCATATCTAATATGCCTATTATATTTTGATTGACGCATGCATAATTTAAATATTTAATACCATGTTCCTGCTGCGATATCTTATATGTGTTCCACACAAGCTTTCCATATTAGGCTTGTATTATGGGATACTCAATACCATTGTATTAAAGGGTTCCTTTTAATGGTCCCATCCCTATTTAGTCGGCAGTGGTCTTTACAAATTAGCTTACGAAATCAATCGAAGGGTAGTAATATGGGTTGAGAGTTAGGAATATTCGATGTTTTTTTCTTGGTATCTTTATTTCAGTTGTTTTTGGGCTCTCATGTCCTCCTGTATTTTCATCTCATTTGAGTTTTGTAACCACGAACATTTGTTTATTTAGAATAATGATCAACTGCTTGCTCTTTCTAATATAGTTCTTTTAAGTTTGTTATTAATCTAAATGGAGTAATGATTTTAGACTCAATACTTGGTATGAGAATGGCAGAGGAAATCAAACTTTTATCAATTATGTTGGTAACATTATATATTTTTATTGTTTTAGCTTCCACAATTAATTTATTAAACGAAATTTTACAAGAATAAAAATGGGGATGTTACGAATTGGAAGCGGTAAAATTGATAAGGGAGAAAACATTTTGGGGTATAAGGGTGTGAGTTTAGAAATTAGGGTGCGAGTGAATGTAGAAAATAGATATTCCCTCTATTTTTTAAATATTTACTTTAGATGGAAAACTTTGTTTAAAAATAAAGTACATATAAGAATTTCAAAACTTATTTTCTAATTTTATTTTTACTTGCTATCTTCCTTATTCTATTTATTAATTTTTATATTATTTGTCAATGAATGGTGCAATTTCAATATAATTGGTAAACTAAACACTATGTAAAATAATATGCAAATTACTGAAATGATATTTTCTTAGAAATAGAGGTAGCAAATTTTAAGTAATATATATATATAATAAAACTTCCCATTTGAATAAAAGAATATTGGATAATCAAGATTAATAACATCTATTTTAATCTCCAAATTACTATATTACATTGACCAATATTTGTTAGCCAATTATTATACGTTTTTCATTTCATAATAAAAGACCAATAATACTTTTATTTCTGTTATATAATATAGGTTATTTTATGAAAATAATAATGAAGAGTTTTATGTTATTTTTCCAAATTACCACATTTCTCATCTCATTACTTATAATATATTAATATCTCTTCTAACAATAAAATTACTCCAATTCCAATAATGGTATATTAGTCACTTTAGTTGTCATTGTTTCTAGAGTTTAACACTTTAAAAGCTTTATATTGTAAAAAAAAAAGGAGGATTGAATATAATATTTATTAAATTTATATAAACTAAACAAGGATATCAATCTTAAATAAATAAATAAAACATTATTGTGGAGGATAATAAAATGGTGTCACTATTCGTAAAGTGATACTCCCAAAAGAAAGGTCAGCTAAATCACATTTTGAAATGAATGATAAACTAAAGCTATATAAAAAATAAAAATAAATAATAAATAAAAAAACTCCATATTTCTTGTTGTCAAAAATGTTATTCCATATTGAACATCTATGTTGGCATCAATGCTGGGGATGACCCACTGAATTAGTCACCTAGCAATTAGATGACACATTCCAAGGCAATCTGTAGCAAACACTCTAAGGATTTAATCCTTAAATCAATGTCACGATTATAAAGAAATGTAAAAGTAAATTAAAAATACAATAATGAATATTTATGGAAGGAAATTGAATTTTTTTTATTAAAGATGAAGAATGAGAGAAAAATGAAAGCCGGCACAAAAAACACATAAATAAATGGTTAGTATGAGGGTATTTTATATCCTATCTTGTAAAACCTATGCTGATACAAGATATCTCCTTAGTTGATAAACCTAGTACAAGATTTTGCCTAACATTAATTAGAGTCATAAAATATGTATAAGTTACCTCATAATGATTACCCCTATATGTTGACCCTATCAGTTTATAGGTCAACATATATAATGAGTACCAAATCCCTTGAATTAAGGTTATTTTTAAACTATTATTGTACTTCCCATTTTCGCTCTATATGTATTGACGTCTTATCCCTTCGACTTAGCCAACATGTAAAGCCAACCTAGACAAGAAGTTTCCATTAATATTAACTTGGTTGATCTCTTTTTAAGCTTGGTCTGTTAACTGATTAGTTGGTCTTCTTCTGGCTGAAACACTTAACCGTTGAACACACTATACTTAGCCAACCCACTTTGGTCGACGGATACACTATAATCGACCATGCACTCTGCCTGACCGATCAACAAATTCTAGTTGACCAACCTATACTATCTAGTCGGCAGACGTATCCACTTTGGCCGATCGACCAACTCACTTTGGCTGACCAACTGACACATTTTGTTGTTTATCTTGGCATTAATCTTCAAAAAACTTATTGTGTCGAGGAACTCCAACAATCATAATACCCAGTTCGAAGGCCAACACTATCTTCACCACATTTTTTTACATCAAACATATTAACAACACGTGATTGATTCTAGAATCACGCTTTAGCTATCGTGTAATTCTTCATACCAAAATCACTACTTCCACAACTTTGCATCAAAACTCAATCAAACTAGTGGACCAATTGGTATGAGGTTTTATTTATCTGTTCAAATATAAGTTGTACATCACAAATTTTCATCCAATAGTTTTATAAACATGATTTATGGCTCTCTAGCATTAGCCATAATAAAGGTGGGTACACATCTTTTTATTGTATTTGCACTATGAGAACAAGATGCTTGTCAACATGCTTAATGTTAAGATATTATATAGCTATATGCTAATGACTTTATTGGAATAAAGTTGATTGGTTAGGAAAATTCAAGAGTTTGGTATATACAATTAGTTATGGTGCTCATCTGGGTGTAAAGCTAATCCTACCATCTCCTTGTGTGTATAAATACATATTTGATATTAGGAAAGCTCGATGCATGTATTGTACTAGTCGAAAGTTCAATAAAAATTAATGTCCTAATTCTTCTGATTATTCATCTTTTATCTAAATTAGTTGACATGGTATTTTTAGGGCGTTGCCTTTTCTCCTATAATACTAACTCATGTTTCCCCTATTTAGCATGAGTTGTCAATAAGGTTCAATAATCGGTTGCGAGTGGGGCTATAAATAAGTCGAATCGAGTCGCATACCTTTGAGATCGGTCTCAACTTGTTTAATAAAATGAGCCTAAAATAAGACTCAACTCATTAACTAATTGAATGAGGCGAACTGAAATTTTAACGAATCAAACTGAGTCAAATATTGAGATAACTTAGCTCATGTGTAGCCCTTGTTGTGAGAGTTGTGGTAAACGCAAATACGATAGAAAAAGAAGTCTTGTGACTAGTTTTGAGCTTGCGACTCGTATTTGGTGTGTATAATAGCTTGGATTGGTGTGTGAAGTGTTTCGGAGAAATTTGAAGTAGAACTGTGAGATGTTATGGAAAGATGTGAATATTTTACATTGAAGAAATTATAATTTGGAAATGTGCTGAATATAAAGTTGTATATCTTTCTGTTAGCTTTCCAACGCATCAAAAATCAGCTCGATCGGAGGTCAGATGAAGAAGTTGTGGCTGAAATACTGAAGATTGTCAAAGCTGAAAATAAACACGGGGGGCCCGTGTTTTTTATCAGGAAAAGATGTTATGTTTTCCGGGAGAGGCCGAGAGATAGAAAATAAACACGGTCCGTGTTTTTTGGATTTTTCGTTCCGCCTCAGTTTTCGCTAATGACAGTTTTGTATAGTATATATACCATGCGATTAGAACCCTAATCGAGGAACGAACGCCGTCTTCTTCTCCTATTGAGTTCTATTGTAATTCCTTGATGTATTGAGTGATTTACGTGAGAATTTCTTTGATTCTTTGTAATCACGATTACTTCACATCAATAAGATCATCTGTTTCCCCAATCTGTGTTCTTGAGTGTTTTTCTCTTCTCAATTCTTGTGTGTTCTAATTGATTCTAATTAGATCTTATTTTTACGAATTGGTATCGATTCACAACAAATTGGTATCAGAGCGTTGGGTTCGTATTAGGGATGTCTACAGAATTTGATATAGAGAAGTTTGATCGGTCTGTGAACTTTGGCTTATGGAAGTTGAAGATGAAGGCGATCCTGATTCAGAATGGATTGGAGAATGCGTTACTCGAGATATCAAAGAAGCCCGATTCAATGACAGATGAGAAATTCAAGGAGATAAATCAAAAGGCCCTTTCCACCATACAGTTGTGTTTGTCTAATGAGGTCTTGCGTGAGGTGGCTAAAGAAACAACGACGACATCCTTATGGCTCAAGCTAGAGTCTCTATACATGACGAAGTCGGTGACGAATCGTCTGTTATTAAAGAGCAAGTTGCATAAGTTAAAATCAGGTAAGGGACAATCCCTAAAATCTCATCTTGATGAATTTGACTCTATAATTATGGATCTGAGGAATATAGATGTTAGATTGGATGATGAAGATCTTGCTATTACATTGTTGTGTTCTTTGCCTGTTGATTACAAACATTTTCGTGAGACCATACTGTATGGGAAGGATGATGAGTTGGTTCTTGATGATGTCAAGACTGCCCTGCTACAACGGGAACTGATTGAGAATCAGTTGACTGGAGGTGGTTCTAGTGACTCACATAGTGAGGGACTTGTAGCTAGGGGCAGAACTCAGGAACGGGGTTCTGGTGAGAAGAAGAAGTCTAGGTCAAAGTCGAGGAAAAACATATCCAAGAATGTCATGTGCTATGGATGTCACAAGAAGGGTCATATCAAGAAGTTTTGTCATAATAGGATATCTGGAGATAAATCTGGTGAATCATCTAGCACAAAGGATGATGCTGCTATAGCTCAATATGATAGTGATGGTGGTGTGTTGACTGTCACTAATAGTTAGACCAAGATTATGGATAGGTGGATCTTGGACTCTGGATGCTCTTACCATATTTGTCCCAACAGGAACTGGTTCCAGACTTACGAGACGACTCGAGGTGGAGTAGTTCTGATGGGTAATGATGTTGCATGCAAAGTTACTGGGATTGGGATAGTGAAGGTGAAGATGCATGATGGTGCGGTCAGAACACTGTCTAATGTTCGACATGTCCCTGAGATGACCAAGAACTTGATTTCATTGAGTTCTTTGGATTGTAATGGATATCGTTGTGTGATCGAGGATGGCACGATGAGGATTACTAGAGGGGCTCTTGTTGCAATGAAAGGCAAGAGGATCGGGACACTGTATGAGCCTGTTGGTTCCACTGTTGAGGGAGTAGCTGCGGTAACATCATTGAGTATGTCTGACTCAGATGTTACTAGACTTTGGCATATGCAACTTGGACACATGAGTGTCAAAGGCTTGACTGAACTCTCCAAGAGAGGGTTGTTGGATGGAAAGAGTACAGGTACTATGGATTTCTGTGAGCACTGTGTATTTGGCAAGCAGAAGCGGGTTAGTTTTTAAAAGGCTACACATAGTACAAAGGGGCCTCTGGATTATGTTCACTATGATTTGTGGGGTCCTGCAAGAGTGGTTTCCAAGGTTGGTTCGCGATACCTACTGACATTTATTGATGACTTCTCTAGGAAGGTATGGACTTATTTTATTAAAAATAAGAATGATGTCTTTGAATTTTTCAAGCGTTGGAAGACTTTATTAGAAAAGCAGACTGAGAAACAAGTGAAGTGTCTCAGGACAGATAATGGCCTTGAGTTTGTGGAGCGTAGTTTCACTGAGTATTGTGAGGACCATAGTATTTCTAGGCATCACTCTTGTGTTGGAAGACCACAACAGAATGGGGTTGCTGAGAGGATGAATAGAACCCTATTAGAGAAGGCTCGATGTATGTTGTCACAAGCTAGATTAGGCAAGGAGTTTTGGGCTGAGGCAGTTCACATGGCGGCATTCCTGGTGAACATGTCACCCAATCATTCCATTAATTTGAAGAAACCTGAGGAGGTATGGTCTGGCAAACCAGTTGATTATTCTGATTTGCATATTTTTGGATGTCCTGCCTATGCTTATGTGAATGATGGGAAGCTCGAGCCTAGAGCCAAGAAGTGCATCTTTCTTGGCTATACATCCAGTGTGAAGGGGTACAGGTTATGGGATCCAGCTGCATCCAAGTTTTTGACAAGCAGGGATGTTACCTTCAATGAGTCTGTATTCCTCCAAAAGTCCAAGTCTTCTTCTGATAGATTGTCCGAAGAGGTGGAGCATAAGAATCTGCATGGTGTTATGGATAAGGTGGAGGTAGAGGTTGATTTGGATCAGTCAGACTCTTCTAGTATGAGACCCACTATTCCTGAAGTGGGTGGATCCAGGCAGCAGGTGGAGCAAATGGGCGTTGCTCCCGGTAGACCACAGAGGGTTGTGAAGCCTCCTGTGAGGTATGGCTTTGAGGAGTTAACAGGTTATGCTTTGCCTAGTGCTGAGACTGTAGTTGATGTACAGGAGCCAGTGTCATACTCAAATGCCATTGTTAGTGCTGATTCTGATCAGTGGTGTGCTGCTATGGAGGAGGAGATGCAATCTCTATGGAAGAATCAGACATGGGAACCTGTGAAGGCACCCAGGAAGAAGAAAATAGTTAACTGCAAGTGGGTGCACAAGTTCAAACAGGGAATTCCAGGTGTTGAGGGACCGAGATACAAGGCTCGTTTAGTTGCACGTGGGTTTAGTCAGATACCTGGTGTAGACTATAACGAGGTATTTTCCCCTGTTGTCAGGCATACTTCTATTCATACTTTGCTTGCGCTTGTGGCTATGCAGGATATGGAGTTAGAGCAATTGGATGTTAAAACAGCTTTTCTGCATGGTGAGCTCGAGGAGGAGATCTATATGCGCTAACCAGATGGCTTTGTTGTTGAAGGCAAGCAGGATCATGCGTGCTTATTGAAGAAGTCACTATATGGTATGAAGCAGTCGCCTAGACAATGGTACAAGAGGTTTGATCAGTTTATAATTAAGCATGGGTTCTCCAGGAGTGATTACGATGGATGTGTATACTTGAAGCAGGTTGGTGATGGTTCTCTGGTGTATCTTTTGTTGTATGTCGATGACATGCTTGTTGCAGCAAAAGATCTAACTGAAGTTAACAAGGTGAAAACAATGCTGAAGACTGAGTTTGAGATGAAGGATATGGGAGCTGCGAAGAAGATCCTTGGCATGGAGATCATTCGAGACCGCAGACAGAAGCGTCTTTACTTGTCACAAGAGCAATATGTGAACAAGGTGTTGGAGAGGTTTCATATGATTGATGCCAAGCCGGTTAGTACTCCCTTGGCTACTTAGTTCAGATTGTCTGCTTTAGATTGCCCCAAATCTAAAGATGAGGAGGAGTTTATGGCCACAGTTCCCTACTCTAATGATTTGGGATGCATGATGTACGCTATGGTTTGTACCAGGCCGGATATTGCTCAAGCTGTGAGTGTTGTGAGCAGATATATGGCGAATCCTGGGAAGGCTCACTGGCAAGCAGTGAAGTGGATTCTGAGGTACTTGAAGGGTACTGCATCATCTTGTTTGGAGTATGGGAGGTCAACTGATGCATTGACTGGGTTCGTTGACTCTGATTATGGTGGAGATCTTGATAATAGAAGATCCACTAGAGGTTATGTGTTTTGTCTTGGTGGTTCGGCAATTAGCTGGAGGTCATCTTTGCAAGATGTGACTGCGTTGTCCACTACTGAGGCTGAGTATATGGCTATGACAGAAGCTTTTCAAGAAGCTTCGTGGCTTGGTGGTTTCGTTTGTGAGCTTGGATTTGGTTATGGTGCTCCCGTTGTTCGTAGTGATAGCCATAGTGCTATTTGTTTGGCAAAGAATCAGAATTCTTTCCATCATCGGACGAAGCACATTGATATCAGGTATCACTTCATCCGAGGTACTATTGCTGCAGGCAAGGTTGTGTTGGAGAAGGTGGCTACTGCTGAGAATCCAGCAGATATGCTAATGAAGCCATTGACAGTGAGCAAGTTCGAGCATTGCTCGGACTTGGTTGGTGTTTGTGTACCATGAGGGCCTTTTGGGGCCCAGGGGTTTTTACAAATGGTCTTTTTGTGTTTCTGGTGCTATCTACTTTAAATACGTCGTCAAGGTGGAGAATTGTGAGCTTGTGACTCGTATTTGGTGTGTAGAATAGCTTGGATTGGTGTGTGAAGTGTTTCGGGGAAATTTGAAGTAGAACTGTGAGCTGTTCTGGAAAGATGTGAATATTTTACATTGAAGAAATTAGAATTTGGAAATGTGCTGAATATAAAAGTTGTAGATATTTCTGTTAGCTTTCCAACTCATTAAGAATCAGCTCGATCGGAGGTCAGATGAAGAAGTTGTGGCTGAAATACTGAAGATTATCAAAGCTGAAAATAAACACGGGGGGCCCGTGTTTTTTATCAGGAAAAGATGTTATGTTTTCCGGGAGAGGTCGAGAGATAGAAAATAAACACGGGGGTACCGTGTTTATTAACATGGTCCGTGTTTTTTGGGTTTTTCGCTCCGCCTCAGTTTTCGCTAATGATAATTTCGTATAGTATATATACCATGCGATTAGAAACCTAATCGAAGAGCGAACACCGTCTTCTTCTTCTATTGAGTTCTATTGTAATTCCTTGATGTATTGAGTGATTTACGTGAAAATTTCTTTGATTATTTGTAATCACGATTACTTCACATCAATAAGATCATCTGTTTCCCCAATCTGTGTTTTTGAGTGTTTTTCTCTTCTCAATTCTTGTGTGTTCTAATTAATTCTAATTAGATCTTATTTTTCCGAATTGGTATCGATCCACAACACTAGTCACCAACATAAAATTATAGATGGAGAAATGATTTTGATAGACAAGATGCTAAAGTTCTTTTATTTTGTTGCGGTGTGTTCTAAATGATTTTTTAAACACACAAAAGAAGAAGAAGAAAAAGAAGAAATAAAAGGTCATATCTCATGTCTTCTGAGAAGTAATTTTAATTAGGAAGAAAATTTACTTCAATTGATATCTTTTAAAAAATAAAAAGAAATATTTCAATAATTAGTTGCATAAACAATTTTTTTTCAAAGTAATACAAGCAATACTAATTAATCTAAAATTAATTTATATAAATAATTATGTAAAAAATATTTTTTTAATCAAAAACCAAACAAGCTCCTGTACATGACGGGGTGCTTTGGAGCTCTTGGCGCCTTCAGTTGCAACAGAAATACAAATTTTTCCATTTTTAATTCTCTTTTTAATTTATTTGTTTTGAAAGAATACAACCATGTCTACCTCTTTTAATCAAAATATACAATTATCATTGAATATCCAATTCTTGTTGGAACAATTTCATACTTGAATGACTCCTTTACTGATTTTGGTATTAACAAATAAATATATATAATTTTAATAATAATGGCAGACTCTTGAGCTTCATTTGGATTTACAAATCTATTGTTATAGTTATAAATCTATTATGTGGATAAATAAAAAATTAAATACATAATTTATATAGACCATTCGGTAGGCTTTTAAAAAAATTAACAAAAAAAACCTTGTGCTAAGCTATTGTGATAATTCGATTGGTTTGGCTAATTTCTTTTCTGTTTCCTTCGTCATTGGTCGTTTATAGATCTGCCCCACGCAGTGCATTTCACATTTCCAGCAATAGAGGATTCAATCTCTAGACTGGGATACCATAAGGCTTCGTTTAAGTATAGCATCAACAATATAGAATCGGTTAAAATATTCCTATACCGACCAGCATTGGGTCTATCCTTGCCAAAATTCTACAGCAAGACAACTACAAAATTGGAGACACATTAGTATTTGTACACCGCAATATGACCAATACCAAGAAGAGATGAGCTTCTCATGAAGCAACATTAAGATCCGTCTTCTATCAACAATTTCAACTCCTGTCTGAAGGTCGATATTTCCTCTGCCTTCACAGCCATCACTAGTCCTGTCAACCGGTAGTTTTTCAACTGCAATAAGATTGAATGATTCAAAACCCAGGATAATCAGACACTGAAATCATAAAGACTTGCGAGGGGACAAATCCTTCAAATGCATAGGAATCAGCTTGGAAACAAAGTGTTAGTGCCTAACGGTATATACAAATGAGAGATGGCATTGCAATACAGAATTACAAGCAGCAGCAGTTAGATAAGATAAATTCCCAGGCATCACAACAGTATGATAATATTCATCCGGTCACAAAAGCTCTTAATTAGATTCTAAAATGAATAGCAGTAAGACTGAGAAAAATCTCAAGGAGTCCGAACATCTAAACAGCATAAAACGAAACACAACATTGCTTGAGATGTTATTTTAATAATCTGCTGAAGAGTTAAGAGCTTGCCTCATTAGCTACAGGAAGATGAGTTCTCGTCGGAAAAGTGAAGGACCAGGAAGAAAGCTGGAATACATTGACAAAGCATCAACATATAAGTTGACATGTCCTGCAGACTTTTAAGTAAAAATTACAAAATAAAACGAAAAAAATTTAGAGAAATACCTTGTGGAACAATTCATCTTCTGCCTTGAGATAAATTATGTCTTCTTGGCAGCTATCACTAGATGCTTTTTTACTTTGAGAATTTTTCTGCCACGGTCATTGCAATGGAAAAAAGATGCAAATAAATATTTAAAAAAATGATAGAAGTTTTGCAGATGACCATAAATCAATGAGACAATGACAGAAAGGGAATGCACAGAATGAATTTACCTTGTATATTTTACTGACAATTAGATATTTTTTAAAGCAGAATGATCTCCGAAGCTCTTCTGTTGGCTTTCATATCAGAAAATAGAGATGAAGCGTTTATCAAAATTCTGTCCTTGATCACGATCTTAAATTTGGTTTGGGGGGGGGGGGGAAGAAAATAGAGAACGTGGAAAACTTGAACAAATCATAGCAGTAAGCAAACCTCATCTTCAGTAGCCCATGAAATTTCATCAAAAAGTGCATCATACAGGTGCGGCAGCAGCTGTGGGGGAAGATTCATCACACGTTGAGAAATCAAGAGACCCACATTTTCTGCCTGATCATCAAATAATGCCTTTAACTTGGGAACCAATGTGTTATCCTGACATGCTTTGAGCACATAGTGCATGACCTCTGTCATGCATTTATGTTCCTGCAAATACAGAAAAAAATACAAATTGATCAGCACAATCAAACGATATGTTCAAGAGAATTCATCTATCATGTGATTACGCAACTCCAAACATATTGCATAACACCTTAAGTTTATGATACCCACCGCAAACTTAATTTTTTTCACCTTTTCCTGCCCCCATTAAACATACACTCATGATTGTGCCGGCAAGTTAATATCCTACAAGCAAGAAAGTATTATAAGCTGAATGCTCAAATTTGTAACAATACAACGTCTGTCTAATGATCACCTTGCCAGGGAGATAACTCATAACTGCCTACCGATTGCGTAACACTTTAAGTTTATGATATCCACTGCAACCTTAATTTTTTTCACCTTTTTCCGCCCCATTAAACATAATTTTGCTGGCCAGTTAGTATCCTACAAGCAAGGTCTTCATAAGCAATAAAGTATTATATACTGGAAGCTCAAATTTGTAACAATACATTGTCTAATGATCGCCTTCCAAAAAGCTAATTGCCTACCAATTTCAATCTCAACCCAACACATTTCATTAATAGGAGGTATAATATATTCCATAAATTGATATATCTCATTAACAGTATGGCATTTAGAACCCATTTCCATACATCAGCAATCACCTCAATGGAGAATTAAATTGCAGCATAGAGTTTTGGCAGCATGAGTTTTCTCTATCTGAAATGCAGAATCAATATCAGGAAATCACAGGATGCCACATAGCAAAAAACATTTTTATTGCCTTAGTTCAGGGTCTACCAAATTCAACTCTACTCCTGATGGAGTATATTGCAGTATAACCTTAGTCAAATATCTCACTCATTAGTGCACCATGAGTTATCTGTAGTTATGGGCAATAAATGTCTCTTACAAATCCTCATTACACCATGTGATGAATCTTCCACAGGTGTGTTATCACATTATTTGAATGCTAGCCATCAAAATATTCTCATCTCAACTACAGTATTACGTGCCAAAAATGGATACCCCATACCCTCCATATGCAGTATTAGTGTATTACCTGCCCAAAAATGGATACCCCACACTCCCCATATGTAACACACGTGGTTATAATTTAGTCCCTCTACTCCTGGTTCACCTAAGGATCTACCTATAAATAGCAGCAGGAGAAAGCCAAAAGATGCAGACCTCATAAAACATCTAAAGCTCAACTAGAAGAATAGCAAAATAGTCGGGCCCAGACTAAATCCTCAACAGTATCTAGCGTGGTTAGAACATACTTGCAGCCACATAAATCCAAACATCCTAAACCATTAAAATCTCTCAGGTGTTATATGACATTTAGACATCTAATCAGCCGTTCAGCACTTACCTTCTCCATCAAAATTATCAGGATATTTTTTGGGTGAAAATTATTCACAAGGAAAAGATAATAGAATTAAAGACAAGAAACACAAAACACAGAAAGTTTCTCAACAGACGCTACTCACCTTATACCTACCCAAGTTGAGAGCCGTGGCAAGAGCAAATGATCCATTATCTTCATCATCTTCTATTTTGACCACAGTACCAACAGTAGTCTGATCCAATATCATGTCAACAAAAGCACTCAAATCCCATTGGGTATCGTCCAGATATGTCTGGAGCAATGTCTTCACTCCGTGAAAATCTTCACGTTTAGGGTCAAAGAAAGCAAAATTTGCTTGGATTTCTTCCTACAAAAATAGCCAGATTGTGCATTTGCTTAACTATATTCATAGCAATCCTGTCCTATGTCCTACAAGAAGAGACATAAACGGACAAAAAAAGATTTGCAACCGAAGAAAATAAATTTATGCTCACATCAGATACTTCATCATCAGAAGATTCAGTTATCGGATCTTGACCTTTCCCTTTGAAAATTTGCTTGACATTTCCATTACCTAGTTTATAATTGAACAATATCACATTAACTAATTTAGATAGCAGATAGAACGTGCAGTTGGATTATTCACGTAGGATACCCGATAACATAGGGGAAGTGGAAAATTCTCTGTTCAGCTTGGAATTGATGAGTCGGTGCTTATGCATGTAAGCAGAAGCAATTGTAGAAACTGAACGACCTAATTTAGAGATCGCAATAGGTTTATACAACAATCGCCGTTGTCTTCCTGGTTTTCGAGGCATCTCGCTCGTTAATTTACCTAAGACTTTCGCATAATGAACAAGTTAGGAGTATATAAAAGTTTTCCCTATGTAATTCATAGAGCATAGCTGCTCTCCGCAATTAGGCAGAGCAAGTGGAAGATCAAGTATGTAAATTGCTAGTACGTGAACAGAGATAACAGTAGCAAGCCGTTGTACAGATACAAAGTTCGGGATCAACATAAATAAATACCATAAACAGTTTGCCAAGTGACAAGTCGATATACCGATTGAGTGCTAAACTTAACTGCCACCACCACGGATGCGACCTGCAGGTTCCGCCGTCACTAATAAAACGCTGCCTCCGCAGTCGGCAGTGATGTTGACTGAGAACCTCTGCTGCGGAGCTCGAAGCAGCGATTCCCTAAGGTCGAAGTCGGCGGAGTGACTGGAGATAAGCAGGCAGACGCAGGCGTAGGAGGGAAGACCAAGGAAGTGAAGTGCAGAAGGGAGATGTTCGCCAGTTCGCAGCGTTCGCCTTCGGAGCAGGGAGACGGAGGCGTTTTTTCAGTTTCTAAGCGGAAAAATAAATGCGGGAGGAAGCAGCACGGAGCGGACAGGTACATGCAGGTAGGGCGGATCTAGGCCGGGCCGAGCATTCCTAGAGCGAGACTCGGCCCGTATAATCCATGTAAGGTTCAATTTGATTTATTTAACTAAATGGGCTCTTCATGTGCCGAGTTGAGTAGAGTTTTTCAGTTTAGTATTTTAACTAAATGAGTTCTTAATACGTCTTTTTAAATTGTCGAAAAAATTAAGAAAATGATTCAAATGATTAATGGCTTGTTTAGAGTTACTTATGAAAAGTAATTATCTATGATAATTACTTATTTTAGGAAAATTTTAGCCTAAAAAGTTTCCAAATTAAGTAGTTATCATGAATAATTAATTTTGATAAGTAACTCCAAATATAGGCTAAATTATCCATAGTAAAATAACATTGAAATTATAATTATTGATTTATTTTCGGAAAGAGAAAGAGATATATACATAAAATATTATAAAATAATCAATACTAAAGGGTAAAGTAAAAAAATCATTTCAATTTTTTTTATCATAAATATGAAATGAAACTTATTTGTAACAAAAATTAAATTTATAAAAAAACACTTATTCAAAATAAGAGGGAATATAACTAATGTTTGTTTAGTGCCATAAATGATAGGGATAACAATTAATCACAGGGGATTGAGGGGTTGTCGGATATTTTTCTCTGAGATTTGGGTTTGAGGAAAAAAATTAGAAATTGATTTAGGGCATATATTATATATATAATTTTTTATATATTTTTTAAATTAAAAGTATATTGTAAAAAAATACAACGTATCAAGTTTCAGAGATAGTGTAATACTTTTATTTTAACTCCTGAAAAATTTAGTTTAAAAATGATATTATGTGGAAGCAACAATAATAAATTGAGAGTATTACCGCCACACTTACCATAAAATAAATGTTCATCATCTATATCCTAATAAGTGCAAGGCTAAAACCTATATAACAGATCTTGAAATATAAATTTAACCAAAAATCATCGCCGCTAAAGTCAGATGGAAAACCTTGTAAAATCATCACTGATAAATCAACGAAAAACTTGTAAGATAAACCTGGGTTTTCTAAACAAAACCAAGCATCAAAATATAAATAGTTATTCACAACACAAAATTAAATTTAGAATATAACAATTTAACATCCAAAACATTCGCAAACAATTACAAGATCCTCGAAGGATAAAACTCCGAGTAGCTCCAACTCTCAACCCAAATTCAAGTCACATATGAATTAAACCAGTGTATCTCCAAACAAACATCTAAACAAGTATAGTATCAGTACGGTGACATACTTAGTAAACAACCTAACTCATAAAAATAGCAAACACGTAGATTCACGTACATATAAAATCATAATATGAAACATGTTCTCATAAAAGATCATGGAAATAGAAACACCATATACATATTAACAAAAGTAGCAGAAGAATATGACCCACGATCAATGCATATCTCATAGAAACACATACACCCTTAAATAAGCATGAATTCAAAAAAGAACATATTGTTGCATTAGAATTTTGCCAGTACAAAAGAATGTCATAAAAGATAATGAAATTCATGAACTACAATTGAATTCGTGCCACACGCTCATACAAAGTAACATGTCATGTTCACTTTCACAACACTATTTATTCTATTTAGCTTCATTTACATCATTAACTGATTTCTATGTAATCGTTCCACTTTAATTCATATAACCACTTATTGATCAATTCCACCAAAAGGCATTACATCATACATTCTGACTCATATTATTACTCATTTCATTGTATATCATATCACAATCCACTTTTATATGTATTCATTATATTTCACATGATATGGAAATTTACTTATATAATCAATTCCCCCAAACCATGTGTGTGTGTAATATCATATTGTTTTATTTATAAAATTCTCAAACACAGAGGCTTTGATTCACTAACGAAATAATCATTCAGAGTATCTCCAAACAAACATGTAAACAAGCATAGCATCAGTATGATGCCATACTAAGTAAATAACCAAACTCATAACAATATTATACACGTAGATTCACATACATATACAATCTTAATATGAAACATGCTCTCATGAAAAATCATGGAAATAGAAACATCATATACATATTAACAAACGTGGTAGAAGAATATCACCCAAGATCAATGCATGTCCTATAGAAAGCATACAATCTTAACTAAGCACAAATTCACAAAAGAACATACTATTACAGTAGAATTTTACCATTATGGAAGAGTGTCATGGAAGATAGTGAAATTCATTAATTACGACTGAATTCGTGTCACACGCTGATACAAAGTATCATGTCATGTTCACTTTCACACCACTATTTATTATATTTAATTCCATTTACATTATTCATTGATTTTCATGTAATCATTCCACTTTAATTTATACAACCACTTATTGATCAATTTCAACAAAAAAATGTTTGCATCATACATTATGATTTACATTATTACACATTTCCTTGTATATCATATCACAATCTACTTTTTCATGTATTCAGTGTATTCTATATGATATGGCATTTTACTTATATAATCAATCCCACTAAACCACTCTCTCTCACACACACACGTATAATACCACATTGTTTTATTCGTGTAATTCTCGAACACGGAGGCTTCGAGTCACTAATGAAATAATCATCTAGAGTGTAGAGACTATAGGATACCCCACGAATATGCCACCTTATAAAGACGGATAACACCATATGAAATAATTGTTAAGATCATAGAGATTCAAGACCTCTACGAAAACCACTCGGTACCTTAATTATTTAAGTTTGCACACCTCCTATAAGGCCATAAGTTGCCTATAAAGTAGAAAGAGGGACCTCGCTAAAGGCACAGAGACCAACAACAAACATGAAATTTGCTACCACATTGACATAGATAACACCATACTAAATCACATGGAAGACATTTATCACATGACCCTAGCTCGGAAGTCATCCCGATGCTACTCAAGGTGGACTATATACAGCCACCAGCTATAACCACTTATTTGACCTATAACATAATTCTCATAATTCATTCATTTCACTCATCACTTGGATTATTCATACTTTATGTACATGACCACATATTCCATCACATATAACACAGCCATAAATGTTCTTAACAACCGTCACATATGATTACCAATAAAGAATTCAACTACTTGCTTACGCATTAACAAACATGATATTGTAAGAATAGATCATGATACTTTTATACTGCTTACATAGCATCACCAAAATATAGAATAATACACACCAATACATTGAGATTCTATTAACTAGGAGTTTATGAGGTTTACCTAGCTTTCAAGCTATTCTAGCACAAGAAGAAGGAAAACCCTAGCTTCAGGACCACTAACACCCTTTCTTATATCACTTTTGAAAATCATAAAACTAAGTTAGAAAAAACTAATCAAAACATAAAATAATAGAAAAAGTATTTTTATTTATTTATCAAAACCCACTTATACAATTAGGTCTTACCACCTAAAACATCAAAATGATTAATTTCAGAAAATTGATCAAAATGATAAATTAAAACTCAATTTAATTGGTTTTTAAATCAAACCTAATAAAAGAATCAAGTATAATTCAATTTCAGAAACTATTCCAAAAATTAGGGTTTTAAAGCCCAAAATATAAATTTAGGCAATTTAAATCAATTAATTCAAATTGAAAGTATTAGAATACAATTAAGGCCATTTCCAAATATATTTTTTTATATAATCATTTTAAGAAGACAAATGATAAATCCCAAAATTTTATTTAAAATTTAGGGTTTGAGGTAATTATACCAAACAAATTGCTGCAAATTTGAAGGGGGCAAGGGTTGTTGGAGCTTCATCAGTGGTCGGGTGCGCCGAAGGTGGTCGGATGGTGGCATCACTGATGTGCTAGCTATGTTATTGTTACTCCTCTGTTGATGTTGTGTTGGAGTCAATGATGATGAGTGGACAGACTGGAGGATGTGGTGGCGTGGCAACGAGGTGGTGTGGTGGTGGTGTTGTGGGTTGATGAAGGAGAAAAGGAAGGGAGCATGGGACCGATAGGTCAGGAGGGTCAGGTTTGGCACATAGAGAAGAAAAGATATAAAAGAGAAAAAAGAAAGGGGAGGGGTAGTTCGACCGGTTTTTTACAAACTATATGAATTATGATAATGATAATTTTATCTAAAAAATTATCTAATACAAACCGTTGGATAAAGATATGAAAAATAAATTTTCTTTTAATAAAAGTTCAAATGACTAAAAACACTTTAACACATTTTTAAAAATTTCATCCGCAAACCAAAATAAGTAAAATGGAAGAAAATTAATTTTAGAAATAAAATCATAAATAAATTATGGAAACTGTTTTAATTTAATTTTTATGAAGATCTTATTAACCTCATAAAAATAAATAATTTCAGATATGGATAAAAAATTATTAAAATCATTTATTTTCATTAACATAATAGAACCCTAAAATAAAGTCGTAATAACACGAAGAGGCTATACCCAAAAATGAATCGAAAACATTAAAATTAAACACACAATAGAAACAAAAATATATTTTAAAAGGAAATTAAATTATATGAATTTAATAAAATCGCAGTTGTGAGCGAATTTATCTATAATAGTTCACAATGACAAACGATTAAATAAACTTCAACATAAATTTGAAATCGTCAATAAAACCATATAATGAATTAAAACCTTAACAAATATTGACAAGAAACATGATTTAAATTAATTAACTCAATTAAATTAAAATCAAATATTAAAACACATAAATCAACACTGAAATTTATAAAAGTTAGGTTTTTGAAAAGTAGGGTGTTATAGATAGGATCGGGTATTAGGGATGGGAACAAATTTTATGTATCGAGCCTGGTTTCAAAAATCACATCGGATTTTAAAGTTGGACAATGAATCAAGGATGGAAAATATATCAATATTGGGTTGTCATAGGGATTTAATCCTTATCGGGAATGGGTTGGGATTTCTCGATAAGAAAAAATGGGAAATTAGGATGGATTTAGAAATTATTTTACGTATCTAGTTCAAGTATAGGGAAAGGGTCATCATCCCTATCACACCTCGTTACCATCCCTAATAAATAAGTCAACCTCAAAAAAAATTTGTACTCAGTCTTACCTCATTTAATAAACGAGTTTAAAATTAATGTTCAAGTCCAACTTATTTAACTACAAACCGAGTCTAAGACATCTCACTAGTAGCTTGATTCATTTACAACCTTACATATATGTAGCTATAAATAAAAAATAATATATATTATTAGAGTGGGTTTGGATATGAGACCATAAACCCATTTCCACCCAATGCTCGAAAAAATCTATACAAAGTGCCCACAAATCCAAAACCGAAAGTTAAAATTTATCTCCAAACCTAAAATAAAACTCTCAAACGGAGCCCCAAATCCGTTCAAAAAAATTCCCATTATAAATAATTAATTATTATAAATATTAATGATAACTATAAATTAATAATTATTACAAAAATATTAAACGTAAATAAAAACAAATATTTATTACAAATAATGTTAATAATAATAATAATTAATTAATTAACAAAGCCTAATTGTATTCATAATTATATTAATAAATGATTGACAGTAAAAATATACAAAATTAAATCCATAAACAAATAAAAAAGTATAATAAAAATATATCATATTAAAATAGATGATACTCAAGTTGTCAGTATAAATCAATTCATTTCAATTCAAATAAATTATCAAACAAAATTATTTCTCCAATTACGTTATTAATTTAAATTAATCAAAAAATAAATAAAGTTACCAAACAAACACCAGATATACGAGCTAACAACAGATTTTAGGTTCGCATAGCTGGATGACCATAAAGCCTTCCCAGTTCCCATCTAGCTTCCTTCTCGTAGCTATTGGTCTTGCAGCATTGTTCTAAGTAGGATTCCATAAGTTTAGCAATAAGTATGTTTTATTACCAATTTTTCAATTTTATGTTTTTTATTTTAGCCCGGCCTTGGTTACCTCCTCTATAACGTAAAAGTAGACAAATATTGCTAAGGTATTGTAATTTTTTAGGTAACTTAGATTCACCGGAAGTCATCACTTACATAACTATAATCACATATAAAATACATTTATAACCTCAAATTTTTTTTTTTATGTAAGATGATTCCCAATAAGCTGAGTTGATATAAAAATTTATCCAAAAGGAGTGGAGCCGAGATTGAACTGCAGGTATTTCGTACGCACTAATATTCTCAAACAATAACAACACATTGCTCTTCAATTAATCAATCAATTGACTAAGTTCAATAAATATCCTTCAACCTTTTTAGATACAAATAATTTTATAACACCTAAATTTAACAATTAGGGTCTTCTACTTTATTACTGTAATAATTCATTATATTAAATTACCAAATAATTACGAAGTTTAACAATAAATTACTACTATTATTATTAACTAATAATCAACCCAAAAAAAATTAAAAATAAACTAAGGCTCAATCTAGTTTAATGCTCCGTTTAGTTCACGGAAAGTATTAAAGAAAAGAAATAAAATAAAGAGGAAAATATTTTTTTTATATTTGATTTACATAAGATAATGAAATAAAAAAATGTAAGAAATAAAATTATTAAAGATTAAATATTTAATTTTTTATAAGGAAATTATTTTGATTTTAATTTTATTTTCCTTAAACTTTATTAAAACCAGATAGAGTCTTCTATTTGGTTTTAAGAAATTATAAGGGAAAGAAAATTAAAATCAAAATAGTTTTCTTCAAACTTTTCTCAAAGAAAATTATATAGTTAATCTTTAACAATTATATTACTTACACTTTTTTTATTTTATTATCTCATGTAAACCAAATACAAAAAATAATGTTTCTCTTTATTTTCTTTAAAACTTTTCATGAACCAAATGGAGCAAGGAAACAGTAAGGAAAGGAAAAAAAATTAGAAGGAAAATAGTTTTCATATGTTTGGTTGCTAGGAAAATTACAAAGAAAGAAAGTGACAGAAATTGTTGAAGAAAGTTGTATGCTGCCATTTCCCTCTTGAGAAGTTGGGAAAAAATTGAAAAAATAAAACACCGTGACACGAAAGATAAATTAGTTCAAAAGTCATTTAGCAATCTGACTTAGTTTAAACACAACTCCATTTAATCCCAGTTGAAGTCTTTGTATACTAATAACTATAACAAAAGGCATATAGGCAAGTTGGGTGGTTGGTTATTTACTAATATTCATGAGTTCGAAGCCCATTACCGGCATATTATTTTACATTATTTCTTTAAATATTTCCTCTCACATTTTTCTTCATTTTTTATTATATATTTCCTCACACTTTTTTATTATCACATTTACCAATTATTTATAGTTTATTTCTACTTTTACTCTTTTTAACTTTGTCTGTCTTCGTAGAATTTAGTTGGATTTTATTTAAGTTATTTTTTTATCATATATTTATTTTACCATGTTTCCTTAATGATTTTGTGATATAACATAAATGAATATTAACTATTTATTCTATACCTATTTCAATTTTTTATTTATTTTAGGTCATTTTTAAATATACAATTCATATTCTCTTCTTTCGGTTTTAACATACTAAAATTTACATGGATTATTTACTAAAAAAATCATGTTATCTACGTGATCATAAATATTATGAAAGAAAAATGTTTTTGGCATATATGTTGCAACTTTGCAAAATTGGGAAATATTGATATTTTTGCCCCAAAAAATATAACAATTAATACACTACTACATCATTAATGTTAATAAATAATATTATATAGTTAAAAATATATAATTTAGATCTCTAATATATTATGTAATGACATTAAATGATGTTAATATTACAATATGTATAAAGATACGAATTTTTCCTATCTATACTAGCAACGTAAATAATGATAATTAACCAACCAATTTTTTTTTTGGTGTATCATGTTTGAAATAGAAAGGAGTGTGATATATTTTGTATATTTTTAGATACTATTGTAAGTTTATGTAATATTTTATAATTTTTCTAAATAAATTTGGAGTATGTATTGAGTTTATGGAGTTTTTTATTTTTAGAAAATTCATAGAAATCTTCATACTTCAATATAATATATGTTTTTTTTATTAAACATAATGGTTATTCAAATAGTGGTATTAATAATATTGGTGCTTGTGGATTAGATGTCTAGTGTTTTGGATATCCGGTAAAAAGTGTTGGATATTTAAAACTTCAGATTGAATAAAAAATAGTCCATTAGATATCAAAAATATTCTATTTGATCAAAAAATAAGATTATTAGATAAAAATTATACGATATACGAATAATAAATCAATCCAATTTGAACCAATATGATTCAAGTAGTAAATTAAAATGATAATGTTGTGTGATGATGATATAATGCTAGTTTTAAATTATATGATATCTTACTAAATCTAGGACAAAAATAATCATTGGGAAATATAAAATGTTCCAACAATGAGTAAGTGCATCGCCTAATAGTAAATTGGGTATGTGCGCGCGTGTGTGATAAAAATATTATGGAAAACATAATTTTTAAAAATATGCATATATATATATATATAATTCATTCGATTAGACATTATTTGTATTTGTTAGATTGGATTATTTGTATGCGTTTGAATTTTTATTAACTGAATCGATTACTTAATTTAGAAAAAATACCGAATTGTTTCTATAATTGTTTGGAATGGATTAATCTGAATATCGAATCGGCTCTATAATATTGAAGTGGTTATTATATAACTACTTCTCTTTTTGTCTAGTGTTAATAATAAAATGGTACCACCTTCTTCACTAGCCTTTGAAAGATCTCTAGACCATTATCTTTTAATACGTGATGTACTTCGTAGTTATGCTTGATTGACTCTCTTTTTTGGTAACTAATATCATAGTAGATTTTTAGCTAATTCATTAGCTAAAACCATAACAACTTAACTTTCATTTGGCTAGATTCTTGAGTGCTTATGTATGGAGTTTTATCTCGATCAAGTATGGGATTTTAAATCATGTGTTCATTCAATGTATTTGAGAGAAACAAATTGATTACAATCTTGTTATGCTTTTATCTTACCAGTTGGGCCTATGTTCTGTGTAATTCACTTTTAATGCAATTATTTAATATGTATCATGTTGTATTTTAAATCTTGATTATCATCTATTTATCTTATAATTTCTTATATGTATCATGTTATGTTGTATTTTTTTCTTTTATGATGGTTGTTTTGAAGGTTTTTTTTTCTGTAAATAATTGAGATGTGCTTCCAAGAATTAGATGGTTGATATAACTATGCATGCAGTTGAGGAGTTTTGGTCTTGCAAGAGGCTTGTAAGCATGTTCGGTGAGTTTTATTTGTCTCCATTTGTGATGTACCCTATGAAGTATAAAAATATATAAAAATAATTTTATAAAGTTTGTTTCTTGATATATGTTATTGTAATACATTCTTTTTAGTTATTACTACTATAGCAATGCAGTATTTCTAGCGGCTTGTCACGGGGTGACTTCTTTCACCTAAGTCTTTCTAGTGCGGCACTTAGAAGCACAACACCTTTAGTGCTCACTAAGTCAGCCTTTCCCGAACTTAGGCTATTATCAAGCCTTTTTTAAGACGAGTAAGAACGCTTGGAGAACTTTGGAAGCTTAGAGAGAGAGTGAGAGAGTTTGTGTGTAAGAAGATAACTCTTATTGATGAGAGAGGAGAGAGCTTTACAACTTCAGAGGTGATGGGAGTAAATGGGGTGGTCCTCTATTTATAGTTGAGGTCCCCCTCCCTTTCCCTCCTTTGGTGGAAGGTTCTAGGTCTTCCATACCCTTGTAGATAATTCTAGAGACACCTTTAGAGTACAAGATATTTTAGGAGACTCTTCTAGATCCTTTCATGATCCTTCTAGCTCTTAGGATTCTAGAGATTTCCACACCATTCTAGGAGGTCTCTAGATATTTTCACAAGGTTCCATACATTTCCACATAATTCTACTAGAGTCCACACAACTCTAGAATGTTCTAGAACCTTCCGGACAAAAATGTGAAAAAAATAAGCGGGTCATGACAGGCTGCTATTGAGAAACAAATTTGTTCTATTGATATTTATTAAATTTTAACTTGTGTGTTGGTGGCGGAGATATATATGGATGTAGTGGTGGAGGTTGAAGAGGTGGTAGTGGATGTGGTGACGAAGGTTTATACCAAGCAAGTATATGGAAGATGGAATATTAAGTTATTTATATTTTATAAAACTAATGAGTGCATTAGTAACAGTAGACCGAGATTTCTCACATTAGGCCATGGCTCTATATATGTTAAGTCGGTTTGGTATTTGTCGCGATGTGGTTCGTTAAAATCTTAGTTTGTCTTGTTTGCTTGGTTAAATAAACCGAGCTCGAACCTTATTTTTGGACTCATTTAATAACGAGTGGAACTAAAAAAAGTGAGACTGAGTTCATTTTATAACCTTGGCTCATGAACTCTGCCCGATTTATTTTATGATTTTAGCTTGTGCGCTCTATTTAGCTTGTTCGTTTTGTTAAACAAGTTAAATCCGAGTCCTTTTTTAGACTCGTTTAGTTAAATAAAATTAACTCAGTTTCAAGGTATTCGGCACACCTCATTTACAATACTATGTTATAAGGAGAAAAGTCTTGCTCGAGGAAGAGAATGGAGGAAAACAAATAAAGACCCTAATAGTCTATTTGGTTTTGGGTGATTCATCTTTGTTTACCCCGTTCGAATACAAAAATAAAAGATATACTTAGGTTAATAATGGTTAAAATTTTCCGCTTCATTCATCCAATTTCTCTCACTTTTATTAACCTCTAATTTGGGATAATAGGGGAAAAGGAAAAAATAAAAATAAAAATAAAATTTTATCTAATTGTGTAAAAATACTCTCCCCTAATATATGTGTTATAGAATAAAATTTTGGGATATAAGTGTTATTTGTTTTATTTTTAACATTCATTCACCCCAATTTCGCTTACTTTTATTAACCTCCAATTTGGAATAATGGAGCTAAAGGAAACAAAAGAGTAAAAAAAATAAACTTTTACCTAATTGTATAAAAATACCCTCCCTCGTATATGTGCTATAAAAGGAACTTCGAGTATAAATATAATTTTTTTTTATTTTTAATATTTATTAGTCTCAATTTCAACGGAATTAATTTATCCAAGCTAGGTTAATTTTATTCAAACAGTATTTTTAAATATTTACTTTTTATACCCTATACTTAACTTAATTATTAATATTTAAACTGACCCTAGTTCAAGCAAAACATAGTAGTTATTAATATTCGACAAAACGACGAGCTTTGAGTATTGATATACCTTTTAACTTGAGCACCCAAAAACCACACATGGGTCAGTTTTTACTTTTCAGTAAGCTAATACCTAATCTACTGGCGAAGTAAGACCTTATAGTAGTGATGCTAGATCTGATTTCCTTGTACCAAAAGGCGAAATATCCTTGCCCCCAGGTCCCCTACACACTGGCCCGACATTTACGGAGGAGGTAAATCATAGTGACCCAACGGGCTAAGGAATAACGGCTTTACCGTGGTGCCCACAAGGAGCCACCCCCACATTGGAGGGTTGAAATTTTCATATTGCAGCCGCCACGATTCGAACCTAGGTCACTTATACCAACTTACCATGCTCCGTCCATTGGACTATGCCCGTGCAGGCTAGATCCGATTTCCTCGACTGTTTGGTGTGTGGTAAATGTTTACTGATTTTATTTACATTCTTGATACATTTTTTTCCTTCTAAAAAGTACCGTGCCTTCCCCCCTCCCAGCTTCATGGAGTTTAAAGAGGTGCTCGAGATGCTCATTTTACTCCTCTAAGAGTAGTTATATTGAAGATACCATAATATGATTCTATAATACTTTTTGGTACAAAAAGTATTATGAAACTAATTTTGTATTCGCGTTCATCTTTTCATAAATTTTCAATATATATTCTATCTATTTTCACTTTAATAGAGCAATATTTTACACAATAATTTTTATTTATATTAGAAGTATTTTAATATATATATATATATATATATATATATATATAATTAAAATAAATTTATTTAATAACTTTAATGAAAGATATTTTATTTTTATTTAAAAAAAAGTATCCTCCTGTCAATAACTGACATATGGCCAAGCCACTATCAGCTACTTCCCTCCATGCACTCTAATTTTGTTTTAGAAGCGATTGTATCTATAGGACTAATTGACACAAGTTCTATATTTTTGTGGAATTTTTTTAGAACTTTAATGTTTGTACACTTGTAGTCAACTTACTATTTTGGTTCTAATTTATCTTTTTATAATCTCTATGTGACTAGGGATGATAATTTTTCTGCGGGTTCGGAGTCTCGTCAGAGATTCTTCGTTTTAATTCAAATTTTTTTAACAAGAATGTTTTTGGGGATGGAGCGAAGACGGGTTTGGAATTTTCCTCCCCGAATCCACCCCAAATATTTTTTTATATAATTATACGTACATAATATAATTTTTTATAGAATATAAATTAAAAGTATAATATAAAAAAGACTTGAGAATTAGGGATAAAATGGGAAATTGAATATAAAGTAGGGTTTTAGTGTAACACCCCAAAATTTCACTCCTGAAAAATTTCGAATTTAAAAGAATAATGCGGAAGCTAAAACACAATTTGGAAAATGTTACCGCCACACCTAACACAAGATAAATGTCCGCCATATATCTAATGCTAGATGCAAGGCTAAAACCTGTCCAGTAAAATTCAACCAACATCTATGCAGTGAGAATATACTCCCACAAGGAGATATCCACATGCATATGGAATGTGAACAATGTTGCTGGATAAAATTATCGTTGAATAAATCAACAGAAACCTGTAAAGTAATCTTGGACTTTAAAACTTAAAAAGATAAAGGATATTAAATCCAAATACATCTCCCACAAATCACAAACCAACTAAATACAAATCAGATGAATGATTTATACACCAAAATAATACATTTAAGATACAATAAAATCTGAAAAGAGAACCAAGGGGCATCCCAACAGTGGAGCCAACTTTATTTGCCAAATCGAATCACCGGATAACCTACTCTCAAAATCCAAGGAAATTATTCCTCCCAACAATAACATATTTAATATTGAACCAGCACAAATGGTCTGCTCCCCACCATCAGTGGATCATCACAGGACCCAAACAATCAAGGTAGTATCAGTATGGGTCCGGTACTGAGTAAATCAAGACTACCTTACTCTTGGAAAGAAACATAATACATATAAGATAAGGCAACATTCAGCTTACAATACTTATGTTCAATTATACATGCGATACATACGTCATTCTACTCATACATTAATTCATGCTCGATTATACATATGATACACACACCATAAAACATGGAGTCACAGACTCACGCTTATAATACATGACTAGACATAACAATACATAAGGTACAAGCTTCCAAGAAAATCATAATCACATGCTACGAATCACACACTACCCTAGAAGGTATCATTCTACACACAAGTCTCACATGTGCTTTAAATAATAGATCATATGATAATTGAATGCGGACGTTTGTCATATGGAAACATTATTGTAAGATAGAATCAAGAGACATGAATAGGAAATAGAACATAAAGTCCAAGAGCCAACGAGAATAATTCATGATTATTATATTCCTTTATTGTAATCACAACTGTTTAATTATATTTTCTTGAGGATGGAGACTCAAAGATCGTAACAACTAATCTAGTACTCGAACAGTACTAGCCCTAACTGGCCCGCCCAGAAACGTAACCAGACCACCAATAAATAGGACACCTAATCACTTAAGTATGCATACCCCCTATAGGGCCGAAATATATCGAGACACCTATAGAGTAGAAGAGGGCCTCTTCGGACCTCGTAAGGCACCCGGGATCACAGAATAGAAAAACACCGGAATGGTACCAAGTGAATACCAAACCTAACTCGGATAGCTACCCCGAGTGATACAAGTCCCAACTCAAGATCTTTCACTTTAAGTGATTAATATTTTATTCACGAATTTAGTCAATCATAAATCAGGCCCACATAACAGCACTTAGCTCACATCCATCAACACAATGACGTTTCATTATTATATCAATTTCAAATGGCATTAAAGCCAGTCAATTTTAAGCGGCATTAAAGCCGAACCAATCCAAGCGGTGTTAAAGCCAAACCAATCCAAGCGGCGTTAAAGCCGAACCAATCCAAATGGCATTAAAGCCGATCAATTTTGAGTGGCATTAAAGCCGATCCAGTTCATGAGGCATGAAAGCCGAATAACTTTAGGAGCATTAAAGCCGAATGATTCCATGGCATAAAATACAGCATAAGGTATCATGCAATTTCAATCCATACTCAGCCCTTCACACACTTACACACGTATAATATCCAAGCGTCATATTAACACGCGTTGTATTGAGGCTACAAATCCATATATTCATGCAATTTCCATATAGAACATAGCATATGCTTGACATAATTAAATAATCGATAATCATCATCACCACCTTTCACTCCAAGCAGACATACATCGAGAATCCGTCATAACCAAAGGTAAGTAATGACTTACCTAAGTCCGAAGCTAGCTAAGCAAATCGAGAAAGAGAGAGTTATCAAAAGCTCGACAATCCACAAGAATGTTTTCCTAGATCACCGATGGAAATCGGAACTAGGTTAGAAACTATCTATCGATCAACAATTCAATTATAATAAAATCAACACAAACGGACACAAACAACCTTTATTGAAAAACGTGCATAAAACCTATGACTTGCGAGCGTAGCTCGATTGAGATTTAAAATTTAATATTAACCAAATCGGATTAACACTCATCACTTGGGACATTTCAAATTGTTTTGGAATGTCGGGAAAAGAATAATAGATTATAAGCTATTTTATCAAAAATGACTTATTCACTAGGTTTTACAATCCAAAGGACAACCAACCTTTTGCATAGAACCAAATCTAACCCGATAAGATAAAAACATAATTCAAATGATTTAAAGTCAAATCCAGAAATCAATTAGGTAAGAGAAGCATAGCATAATTTAAGTTTTTGAGCCCGGAATGCAAATCTGATCAATTATTGCTAAAATATATAAATTGATGGTTTGGAAATGTAATTAAATATATTCCAATATAAATTGTATATTCAATTGAATAAAACGACCTGATTACACAATCCAATTTGGACCCGCAAGAGTTTTGACCTAAAAATCCAATTCTGATTAATTACACACAATTTTCCCAAATCAACACTTCCGATATGAAATTAAATACATTTCAAACGATATTGTAAAATCAATTGAGCGAAACGACTCAATTAAGCGACCCAATTTTATTACACAAGAATTTTGACCTAGGAATCGAATTCTGATTGATTCCGCATAAATTTCTCAAATTGACGGTTCCGACATGAAATTAGATACATTTAAAAACATATTGTATAATCAATTTATCCAAAATCGCCAAATTGGTCGGATCCGAAAAATTTGGGCATAACCCGGCCTAAAATTCAATTTCCCAAATTCCGAACACAAACCATACAATTAACATATCCAAATCAATCTTACAGCACATATATACATAATACAACAATTAATTTAGCTTATCACAAGCTAAATCACACTCAATTAATCAAATTAATATTAGGGTTTTCGGATATTTATACCAAACGAAAATCAACGAAATTGGAGCAAAGGAAGGCTGGAGAAGATTCATCGGGGACCGGGGGTGGCTCGCTGGTGGTCGGGAGATGTCGACGGTGGCTGGGCGGTGGCGGCGCAGCCTGCGTTTGCTGCTCGTCGCTGCTGCGGCGCGCGGTTGCTGCCGCCTTCTTCGGCTGCTGTGCGTGGCTACTGGGCGCGGCTGGTGGCGGTCAGTCGCGTCGCCTATTGTGGCCGACGGTGGCTGGCGAGCGATCGACGAAGGAGGAGCAGGGAGGAGGAGGTCGGGGCTGGGGTTTCTGGTGCAGAAAACAGGGAGCACGAGAAGGAGAGAAGAGAAGAGAAGAAGAAGAGAAAAGGAAAAGAAAAGGGGCACCGGTCGGGGTAGGGCTGGGTGTTTTTTTTTTACACATATAAAATAAATACTAAAAGTATAAAATTATTAATGGAATATTTTATCTAAAATTCATTAAACAAAAATTATTTCATAAGATTCTGAAAGCTTAAAATTAATAAAAAGTTATATAAAGAATTTCGGAAATATTTTCGGAAAAACTTACCAACGAACATAAAAATTTGTATTATTTACGGAAATATATTATAAGACCTCGAAATAATATTTAAAAGCATAAAAGTAAATATTTAAATTAAATTCTTATAAACCGAGACTAACTTAAATAATTTCCGAAATCGATTTTCCGTAAACCAAAAATCGTAAAACGGAAGAAAATTAATTCCGAAAAGAAATTCATAAATAAACTCCGAAAATCTTTTTAATTTAAAACTTTCCGAAGATATTAACGATTTTTAAAAACGAATAAATTTAAAGTTGGAAATATTTTCTACGGATAAAATTATTAAAATAACTTTAACTATTTAAACTGAAATTTTATAATTTAAATAATATATTTCGTTAGCGAAATATAACTCCAAAATAAAGTCGTAATCACACGACGAAGTTATAATCGGAAACGAATCTAAAATATTACAAATCAAAACACGAGAATAAACGGGAACACATATTTTTAACCGAAAATCGAAATCATAAGAATATAATAAAATCATGGTCGTGAACGAATTCATCTAAAATGGTTCGCAACGACAAAAATTAATTAAATTCAAAACATAAACTCAAAATCGTCGATAAATCCATAAAACGAATTAAAATTAAAATAATTAAATATTTACATCAATTTACGCTAACAAAATAATTAAACTTAATAAAATTGAATTTTAAAATATGGGGTATTACATTTAGGGATCGGGTGAAATTTCAAATTCGAAAAATAAATTAAGGAAGAAAAATATTAAAAAAATTCCTAATAAAAAAATTCAAAGATTGAATCGGATAAGAATTTTTTTTTATTTGTTATCATATTATAGAATGAGAATAGAGTCTCGTGACACTGATGCACGGGGACGGCAATTAGGTGTTGTCCCCCGTCCCGGAAACGTTTCCTCCTTTGGAAACATTTTGGGGTTAAAATTTATATTAAAATTATTTAATTAATAATTTTATTAAAAAAATATTTAATTAATTTTTATATTAAAAATAATTATTTATAATAAAAATTAACTAATATAAGTAATAATTTTAATAAATTTAATCTATTTTAAAGAATATATATATATATATATATATATATAATTTTTTTATATTTTCTATCGTCCCTATTTTCCTAATTTTTTATAAAATATTATTTCTACATTTCGTTTCGTTTTGTTCCCTTTCCCATCTCCGTCCCCGCCCCCGTGCAACACACTCTCGTCTCCGACCCGCCCCGTTCCCTTCTACGTGACTACTTTAATGCGTCCAGTTGGTTGGTGGGCCGCGTGTAGGATGTTGATTTCTATAGGTAGTTAGGTACACCTTGTTTACTAGTCAGTCATGATGACGATAAGCTATTTAATAGTTAAGATCCAAACATCTAATATGGTGGACGGTGTCGCAGCTATGGAGAGTATTTATGAATTATGAATCGGTTATTTGGTAAAAAAAAATCGAAAATATAAAAGATTAAATATTTATAAAATAATTTTGGATGTCTGAAATTTTAGATGCTCTAATAGATATTATGTCGTATATCTAAAATTTTATAACATACCACAATTAAAATATTGAATAAAAAAATTATTGGATCAAAGAATAATAAATTCATCTAATTTTAATTAATATAATCTAATGATTTGATTTAAATTTTAAATTACATAATATTCAATTAGTAATTCTAAATTTTAGAATAAAAAATAATTAAAAAGTATAAAATTTATGTACAATAAACACTCTCATTTTAAGTTATACTCATATATAATAACATTTTAAGAAAAATAACTAGTAATTAGAGTATATATGTATACAATTTTATAGTATTATATATTATTAATATTTATCTGATCAGATATCTAATTTATTTAAACTTTTATTGATCGAATTGATTATTTAATTATTATTTTTTTAATAAAAAACTATCATATTGGTTATTTGATTTTTGAATCGATTTAGACATCGGATAATATGAAGATAACTAGAGCCGTGTATGCTTATTTAAAGTTGGTGTTATCCTTCTTTGGATCTAACCCATGCTTATTTATTTTAGTTGGTGCCTATCTTTTTGCCTGTAATTAACATCTTTCCATCTTAGTCTTGACGTTTGTCTGCCAAACTAGCTTGCATTAATGTCTGTACGTTATTCTCTCTTTGTCAGCCTAAGTTGCTAATGTATATAGATTTGAACATACGACCTCTAACATATGAGATGTGTTGACCATTATTCTACAACACTTGTATGCTATAAATACTGAGTCGTCGTCTTAAAAGTTAAGACCCTTCTAACAAAGTTCACATCAACACGACATGCCGCGCCAAATATATCTTACACTGTACATGCAAATGTATAATATTTTGTATTGTTGATGATGACGGTTGCCCTATTGTGATGGTTGTTAGTGGTTTCTTGGTCGCTAACTCGCTGCTCCACATGTATGCATGTTCTTCTTGGCTTGGACTTTTGTATCTGGTACAGATGTTACTCGTGTATCTGTACGTGTGACTGTGTGAGGGTGTTGTTTCATGGCTTCTTTCTGTGCTTTTGTGTCTTGGGGTCATTGGCCACAGGCAGTAGGCAGGGTCTAAACACGTGGTTAAGTGACTACCTTTCATTTTTCTTATATATATGACAAGAAGTCGCTCACAATTTTTAATACGGCCTAAATTATAAATTAAATCGAATTAAATTATAATTTATAATTTAATTTTTATTTGAAAATTTATAATTCGATTTAATAAGTATATAAAAAAAAATAGTTTGATTACAATTTTAAAAATTAAATTATAATTTATAAATTCCCCACACACACATATATTATTTTGAATAAAAAATATTTTTGAGAGAACAAATTCCCTTATGTGATAGGATATGAAACTTATTTAATATTGATACTGAATAATACGGTGCGTTATAGTTTGAAATTTGAATTGGGCGTACGTAAATGTATAAAAATAGACCTTTGAGATTAAGTAGTATAAACATATATAATATTTCTCTTGTAAAACAAGAATATTAAAGTATCAAATGCATGTATCGTAAACCGAATCAAACAACAACACAAAATTATAGTTTGGTTTGATTTAATTTAAGATATTTAAAAAATGGTTTGGTTTATCATTTTTAAAAATAAAAGATTAAGATTTGTTTTGTTTTGAAACTCAAACCAAATCACCTACCTATTTCTCACAACAATCATATTTCTTATTGCTTGTCTTATGTAGGGATAATAGGAGTAAAAAAAAATATCTTCATATTTAATTTAAATATATTATACAATAATCAAAAATTAAAGAATTTGTTTTTAATCGAATACCTATTTTAGATGTTATTTTGCTTTAAAATGAACACTTCATTAAAAATAATGTATTATTTCATTAAAAATAAAACTTAGATTTATATGATTTAAAAAAGAAAACAAATTTTTGCTTTATTGTCCACACATAAATCATATAAGAAAAGTTTCGATTAAATATTTTCACATTTCATTTTCTTTCTACACATATATCTTTTCAATATCTTAGGTGAGCCTTAGCGGACAATAGCTAAAAAAAATAGCCAAAAGCGGGTGAGTACATCTACGTCCCTTCCTTAAATTTAAAATACCCAATTACATTATCCAATCAATACCCAATTATATCATCCAATCATTTTATCTCTTATATCTTATTCTTATATCAAGCTACCTCATATTTAATTATCTACCCTACTCCTACCTCAAATTTACACAACTCAATTACTTTTATTACTTATATCACCGATCATTTATATTTTATAATATTTGACTTTTAATCTATAAATATTAATTAATAATCTTATATAATCAATTTTCATTATGTATAATTTAATTAATAACAACTATTTTTTAAAAAAAATATAAAAAAGACCTCATTTAGGTTTTAACAGTAAAAATAAATCTAAAAAGAATATTAAATATGTCTTATTAACCTTAACTTTAAGGTATTTTTTTTATACTCTTAAGATTCTTTTCTTAAATTTGAGAAATTATTTAGAACTTACCTCGCGTGCCGAAGGTGAGTTCCTGATGGCTGCTGTACCTGTACGCATGAAAAAGGCAATGCGATCACTTTCACTCTACGATCATAGTCATAGATTGATTATTACATTGAAAAAATTAAAATAGGAGAGAGAGGAGCGAGATAGATAAAACAAACTACTGGATGCGCCCCAATAACATCGCATCGGACTATTATATTAGTCATAATAAAACAGCAGCTAGCTTGTATTTTTAATTCACATGGAATAGGTGAATTGTGTTGGCTTAATTATTATCAATATATATATATATATATATATATATATATATATATGTAAATCCGAAAATTATCCTTATTTTTTTTTATTTAAATTACGACGCAGTTTCATCCAATAAAATAAAAGATATTGAAGTTCCCAAATTAAGTTAATATATATTATTTCATTTTATTTTAGGATATTAATTTATCTAACATATATAGCCTAGAGGTATATGTTTTATTACATCAAGCTATTCGAATTCTAATTACTGAGAATCTTAGTTGAAGTTGAAAGTTTACGTTCAAATTATAAATGCAGAACAGCAGAAATAAAAATAGTATCCATTCTGTACCCATGTGGCCATGTCTATTTTATTTCTATATAATAAAAAAAATACATAAAATAAAATAAAATAAATAATAATTTTAGTTTATTTTATATAGTACGGTTTTCCACATTTGATATATATAATTATATATGAGTATGGTCTAGCCAGTCTCGATCAAGTAATACTAGTATTACATCGGGATCGGCAGTATTAAGAGTTTTTGGTGTTCTTGACTTCTTGTTACCTTGGGGCCCAGCTCGAGGGCCTTGCTCCCACGTGGGTGGGGGATCGTCGGGGTTTGAATTCTATGGAAGTTGTATGTTTCCGTCAGTATTAACAGACGATGAAACATGGTAGTAGGGTTCCTTGACTATATGGGTCCTCCGTTTGAACGTCTAGGCTCCCCCCCCCGGTCGGTGTCTCCATCCCTGGCCCTGGCTCATAATAATAATAATAATAATATTGTTAATGGCTTGTTTGGTATCGGTTAACAGAATGAATTTTTTATATATATATTTAATATTAAGTATTTAAAAATTAATAAAATATTTTAAATAAAATATTTATTTTAAATTAAATTAAAATATAAATTTTAAAACATTATAGTAATTTTTTCACTCCTATTATTATAATAAAAAGTGAGAACTGGTGTTAAAATTTCCAAGCACGAGATGCTCCTGCTTTCCAAACTATTTGTTTGAATTCTCGTCCCATGCACCCTCCTACCCCCTTCCTTTCTTTCCTTCTACGTACTTCGACCCACCTCCTTCCACCGTCTTTCCTTTATTCTTTCCATCAATCAACCGTTACCTTCAACGCTAATTACTCTCCTTAACCAAGTATTCGGGCCTGCAATCTTCCAATTCTCCGCCCACCGTCATTTTCACTTGTCAGACGCTGCTTCACACATTCGTTTATCCCAAATCAAAAAGGAAAAGAAAAGGAATAATAGAATATTCGAGGTTCATCATCGACTTGGAAAATTGTCAAGCGATTTGTCTTTGAATAATTGAAGGATAAAGGATGATGGTGTGAATTTACTATATACTACATCATCTGTTCCAAAGCATGTCTATATATATGTGTGTGTGTGTATATATATATATATAATTTTAGGTAATGCGACTGTATTTCTGCTTCTCCACAACCCACAAATAAATAAATCCACTTAAATTTTGCATTGCTTGAGATGGTAGTAATAAAATATTAAGTTTTGTAGTTATTCTTGTTTCCTTGATTGATATCTGCTTTAGCACAACATAAAAATTTCTATTTTGGTTAATTGGCCAAATAATAATAATAATAATAGTAGTAGGGTTTTTTATTTAGAAAAAAAAAATTACTCGATACAAAATTTTCACCAATATACTCCTTACCCACCGGTCATTGTTGACGTTCCCTCTCCTTACTCACCTCTGCAATTTTTGCCCTTCTTCCCCTCTATCTACCGGCAAAATTTATCAATTCCCTTCCTCCTTGAACGACATAAATTGCTGATCCCCTTCCTTCTTCTACGCCAATTAATCTCATTTCTGCAAAAAAAAATTATCTACATTTTTCCAAAATTTTTAATTTTGATCCAGCCGATAGCTGTAAAAAAATTTCTAAAAGCTAGATCTACAGTTGGGAAAAAAAAAACCTTGAACCCCACTCCACGGACAAGATTTGTTGTTCAAGCCTTCCCATGACTGAATCTTCTCCCACAATAAGAAAATACCGTGCGCATTTATCATTCTACTGAAAAAAAAAAAAAATTCCTTACCTTAGCGCTAGGAAGGTGAGAGGCTGAGAGACCGAGAGAGTTTCGGGAAAGAAGTAAGAAAAAGAGAGGGTTAAAGAGTGAGGAAGAAAAACAAATAGAAAAGGGAGGGATAGAATTGAAAAAAATATATATATCTTTTTTATACAGTAAAAAAGTATTTTCTATAGCTACGTGATAAAAAAATCTCCAATAGAATCACCTGTTCTTACATTGCCCTGTGACAGGGAAAACGTGGTATGAGATATGTGAGTGGATAGGGTATCACTGGGTGATACCTAAGGCAGTTGAGGAAAACGCAGTAGCATGGTTGGGTTTCTCCAGCAAAGGATTGAGAGGGGAGATTTGGCGAGCGGCATTCTTTGCTATTCTGGGCACTATTTGGGAATTCAGGAATAAGAAAGTCTTCGACAAGGTAGATGTCTGTGACCGATGGATGCTCATGCTAATAAAGATGAGAATTGGGTTCTGGATTAAGAATGGTAGGAGAGAGTTTCCCTATAGGTCGGAAGATGTGGTCCATAATATTCAGGCTCTGTTAAGTTAGGAGGATTTCTTATCTTGTACTCTTTTGTTGATCGCTGATCGTTGTGTAACAACAATTATCAAAAAAAAGAAGCCTCGTTGTTAGGTGTGCAGTGCAGATCTATATTGCAGTTTACCAGAAATTTCAGGTTAAAAGTTGCTCATTCAATGAGGAGTAAACCGCGTTGTTTATTTTCACTTTTGGGTATTCCCAACTGCTTCCCTGAGCATATGATGTATAAACCGACGAAGATCAATAGAATCCATGCTTGTTTAGCAGTAAGTGCTCGTTTGGTACGAGGTAATAGAGGTAGAAAAATTATCCCCATATTTTATATATCTTATATAATCTATCTAAAATTAAATATTTTTATTATAATAAGTACCTATTTTAGATTTTAATTTGATTTAAAATAGATATTTCATTAAAAATATATTTATTATTATTAAATACTTAATATAAAAGATACAAAATAGGGGAGAATTTTTCACCCCTATTACTCCCATACCGAACAAGCCCAGAAAAAAGGGAAAAAGGAAAATACTGCTGTATTTATTATACACGCAGCGTTCGCATCTCTACCTCGTAGTTGTTTTGTGTAAAAATCACCAAACACTATATAGTTAAAAACTGATTAATTATAGTCAAAAATACTAGAAAACATTTTTCTTTATCTTTTCTCTACATTAAGTGTATACCCGAACCCGAATATTGTAGTACTATACTCAGCCGGCATGAATTTGCTAGAAAGTCAATTCAATTCAATTCCAGATTAATTTGACCATTGATATTCTAAACTTTCTCAATGTTGAAGTCCTTCGCTTCGTTTTATGTATGTCGTTGGGTAAGAGTGGTTCACACTCGATAATTGAAGAATACAAATATTTTTGCGATTCAACGGACGACCCTGATAAAATAAAAGGGAAGGGAGTCACTTTCTATGATATATAATATCCCCCTAACCACTGAAATTTAGGAGTGCTGGTGGAGAAATTCAATAATTAGAATAGTGTATATTAATGATATGAAACGAACTACTCTAATTGATACGATAATAATTAATTAATAAATAAATAAAATAGACGAGCACACCAATTAATATTCTATTTGTTAATTAATATTGTTTATCTAATTGAAAACTACACATTAAATCAATTCTTAGCTGTATTTTTCCAATAAGCCTTTCAACTTGTTTTTGTTCGTTTTGAATTATTTTTATTAAACTATTAAATTTAATTCATAATCCATTCTATCTCTACAAAGAGTAAACTCTAAACATGGGCGATTTTAATACTCATGATATATAATCATCGGTAAAACTGCTTTACTCCGACAATTATTTGTCGGTATTAAATCATGGCACAAATCTATTTTTGCTTGTAAAAATTGCAGGTGATACTTATTACCGACGATGTTACCGTAGGTATAAAGTTGGTGGCAAATTTTTTTGCCAGTTTTTTTTTTTTCCTAAAAATTCATGGAATAATATATATTTTTTTTCAAAAAAATTGTGAAGATAAATTCTTGATACCGACAATAAGTTCGCCAATAATAAGGTATATTTTTGACCAGAATTTCTTAATACCAACGATTGATCCTTATTATCGTAGATTTCTTCCTCGGTATTAAGGAATTTTTATTTTTTTAGAGTCAAAACAAAACAACACCGTTTTATTTATTCCCTTAATGTTGACAATGATTAATCAATATAAAAGAATTAATAGTTGTACAAGAACCTAAATATTATGGATCTGATTAAACTATGCAAGTATATAATTTGAATTGGAAGAAAAAATATATATAGGTATGCATGAAATAGACTTTTATACTTGTCATGATTGTTGATAGTTGTGACCACTATAACTTCATTAGCGCCTAGTTCACATGAAGAGGTGACATGAGATCAAAGATTTGGGGATGATATTACTTGGTCCACACTGGGAATCATTCTTTAGTCATCTGTCAATGGTCAATATTTTTATTTTTAATTCTCATTGAATGTCTACTTTTATCTGATGTTGTTGATAATAATCAAAATATTCATGAGTGAAGATACTTTACACAAAAAATCTTAATTTTACTAGTTAGTGTAAAAAATTGAAGGTAAAAAAGTTAATATAAATGAATTGGGCATAGTTATACCATTTAATGATTAATCCATAATTTTATTTATTTTGGGTAAAAATAAATAAACATTAACTTTAGAGAGTCATTAATGAATATAATATATATAAAAGGCTTGATGCTTTAATATTAATTAATTTTATGTGTTAGATCCTTATATAATAGTAGAGCAAAAAGGACTGTGTAGTTTTAAAAAATAAAAAATTATTATATATATGCAACATTAGAGAGCAATTAATGAGATTAAAATATAAAAAAATCTCAATCATTTAATATGCATTATTTTTACATTATAATAATTTTTTTAAAATAGTATATTAATGATACTAGTATTAAAAAATTATTCTAACATTTAATATGAATATACATAATATAGAATTATAACTAGGAAACGTAGAATTGGTCATAATAATAACTTAAGTCTTACAAATAGAAGATAATATACACCTCCATTTTTAAGATTTGAAAATTTATTTCAAGAGTTAAGTGTGAAAACTAAAACAATAAAAGCGAAGGGTATTATTGCAACACTTAGTACAAGTCCGATTTTTTCTATTATTCTCATACCAAATGCTAAGGCTAAACTCATTACTCCACTTAAATTAATAACACAATTATGAGATTTATATTGTTTTGAAAATAAACAACATTAGCAATTACAAAACTCAAATGAGAGAAAAGGTACAGGAGGACATGAGTGTCCAAATACATCCAGAATCAAAGATACCGAAAAGGACATCAGATAGTCCTACTTTCAACCTAAATTACTAGCTTTCAATTAAACCCATAAGCTGACTTACAAAGACCACTGCTCATTCAATAATTAGGGACCCATGAAAGGAACCATTAAGTACAACGGTATTGAGTAATCCATTATACCAAACTGATATGAAAAACTATCATGGAATACACATAAGGCATTACCGCAATACATGCTATAACACATCAAATTGTACATGCAATGATTGAAATACGATAACCATATAAGATAGCCTAATACCACCAATGCCATATACTACTCATGTGCGTTTATCTAAACATGATGATACTTACACAACAAACATCTAAGGCATTCTCTTTGAAGAATGATTAGAACCAACATCAACCTAAAACCATAACAATAGTAGCGATCACATATCTTATTATCAATACCAATAAATCCCATAATTTCATAAATAGGCTCACAGACACAAGACCAATAAAAATCTATAACATCATAGGTAGACACAAAGGCTGCTACCGAACAACAAGTAGGCATGAAGGTTACTATCAAACAACAGGTAAGCATGAAGGCTACTACCAAACCACAAGTAGACACAAAAGCTACTATCAAACTACATATGCCCACAAATGCTACTACCAAACCATAGGTAGGTGCAAATGTTGCTACCGAACCACAAGTAGGTACAAAGGCTACTATCAACCAATCCAACAATAATCATTTTTATTTTTATTTACTCGAATGGATGTCACATCATCACAGAGATACTAAGATACTTCAATCATACCGACACCTAATGCAACACAGTATCTTATTGACTATCAATCCACACACACAAAGGAACCTTGGTTGTACTAGCGCATGAAGGTAACAAAGTATCCTTCCAATAAGGACACCTAATTCATAAGCATGCATACACTATATAAGTTCGTAGAGCTAAATAGAGTAAAAAGTAAAATTAAAACTTGGTATAGAAGTTGAATAAAATTGATTATGAACTTATTACTTTTTTTTGTTGGTGCAGGCTTTGTCGGAAAAAATATATACTATAAATAGGATAAAACATACCACTACATCTTGTCACAATACATATTCGTTGTCATAAATATCGCTATAAGAAGGTATTTGAACTTTTGATTCTTATTCTTTTTTTTTCATTAGTATTGCTATAAGAAGGTATTTTAATGTATTAAATTTTATTTTAAAATTATATAGCTTTATTCATAAATAGAAAAACTATTACTTGCAATCGATACCTGTAGAAAAAATTATTTTTAGAATAACAAATGGATCACTCCCTAGACCGAGGAAAATTTTGTAAGTTAGTTATATGTAACTAACTATAATATTGTTAATATTTTGTGTAATATATGTCTAGCTTTTCTTAAACATGCACGTAATAAAATTTTAAGGAATATGGAGGAAACATTGCCATAGATATCTTCTAGCAATGTTGTTGTAGATGATCTTACACTTCTAGAAGTTGATGAAGAACCAATATTCAAAGAAGTCTTAGGTTGTCATTTTATAATATCCTAAAATTTCATAACATTTGTTTTAGGGTGTCTAGGCTTTTTATTCAAAACTAATCATTAAACCTTGACCTACTTATTATTTTTAACCTTTGACTCATAACCCGAATATATTCTCTTTTTTTTTTTGCAATTTATTTACCTCTTTCCTTTTTGTTAAACATATTCTAGGCCTAATTATTTTTACATTATATAATTTATCTGATACCCTAATCTATCTAAAATCTAAAAGTAAATATTTTTATTTCTACCCTACGCTGCTATTTTTACCCCCTAATTACCTCTTGCTAGTGTCTCATTCTTTTCTTCTTCCCTGACCACTCTCCCTGCATTTTCCTTACCTCATGCAAGGCCCATACCTTTCACCTCTCACCCTCTTCCGAACCATTCCCCATCACCATCACCCTTACTCCACTCACTCTGCATGTAAATATATACATACACACAACACCTCCTTTCTTCTCCTTTCTTATCTAGAACCAAAAACTCCTCTGCATTATATATATATGTATACATACTCACATACCAGCCTCTGCTTCTTCCCCGATCGCACAACCCTCATTTCCCCTCTACATTTCCCTCAACCAAATAGTACCCTTCCACCTACTCCCCCCTTTTGTCCTCCTATATTTCTCTCTCTTAAGTTTTGTAACCTCTGATGTTGCTTTTACTTAGCATGATATTTATCCGATCTCTTTCATTTTGTTTCTTTTAATCATGTTATTAATTTAAGCGGAGTAATTATTTTAGCCTTAGCACTTGGTATGTGAATGGTAGAGGAAATTAGACTTGTACCATGTGTGGGTAACACCCTTCATTTTTATGGTTTTAACTTTCACACTTAATTCTATAAAAAAAATTATTAAGTCCTAAGAATTGGCGTGCTACATATTCAAGACACGAGAAAGGTGTGACGCATAGGCTTGTAATGGAAGGTTCAAGTCGTTATGCTTCTCACCTAAGTTGGATGCATACTAATCCACTAGAAGATTAAAAATGAAAAACTCGAGTAAAGAAAAGCCAAAAATAAATGAATAGACTTCTAGCCTAACAACAAGTAAAATATGAGCATCAAGAGGAAAAATTATGACAAATCAAAGCTTTCATGGTCCAATGGACTGAAGCCCTTTCGCCTTCACCATCTAATCAATATCAAGATGCATATGGTTTTTAGGTTTTATGTTATTTCAAACAAGTTAGTTGTAATAATATTATATTTGTTTTATAAATTATATTTCCATAACAACATTCAACTTTAAAATGTTATTTATACTTTTTATTATATATAATATATTCATATTATTGTTGCATATATTATAGTTTTCGTAAATAAAAAGGCTTATTATCAAGGATAAAATCATTGGTAATAAGGCTTCTTAAAAAGCTTTTAGAGCTAAATTAATTGATAATATGCATATTAATAAAGATAAGGTTTCACAAAAAAGTAAATTTTTTTTACCTAAAATCATCAGTAATAAGCCTATTACCGTAGATAAAGTTGTTGGTATTCAAATTTTTTGAGTTCAAATTTTAAAATCTTATCACCGGTAATAAGAGTCTCAAATTTAATTTTTTAGAAAACGAACATCTTAAAATCGTTAGTAATAAACATAATTCCGACAAAAATATCACTGATAATAAATCTTATTATTAATCTACTAGTAATGATAATTTAATATCGATAAAAAATAATCTATAATAGTTTTATTTTTCCATTTTATTTTATTCTTATAGTGTATATTTAAACCTTCCACAACACTTATTCACAAAAATTGCGCATACAACTTATAAAAAAAAATACCTAATTAAATTATATTACATAAATTTAAATAACTCAACTTTATTAGTTGATATCATATGGCTATCTTGGGAATAGCAAGACAGAGAAAAAAATCTTACTAAGGGCTTGTTTGGTATAAGGGTTATAGGGGTGAAAAAAACCCTATTTTGTGTTGTTTAGATCAATTATTTATTGATAATAAAAATGTTTTTAATGAAATACCCATTTTAGATCAAATAAAGATCTAAAATGGGTATTCGTCCAAATTTTTTTTAATTATAATTATAATGTATTAGATATATAAATTAAGGGGCTATTTTTTTTACTCCTATTACCCTCATACCAAATGAGCACCAAGCATTTTCTTTTAATGGCTTAGATATTATGATAGAAAGAATTTTGTCCTCTAATAGGTAACATGCATGCATTTTATGATAGAAAGATTTCCAATCCTTTAATGATTAAGTTTCAAAAATATTAGGAAAGAAAAACATTTCAATTCTATGGCCTTATAAAATTAAAAGAAAAAATATGTCTTCTAAAAATATGTGATATCTTGTATATTATCAATGTTGATAATGATATTATGCGATTAAAATTATATAATTTAGATAACTAACATTCTGTCGATATTGAATAATGATGTTATTGTAATTAATCAAAGATAATAACTCTTGATATCTCTACTTTAATATCATATAACGATAATATTCAGAAAAACATATATGCTAATTATGGATATGAATAATGATATTATTACAATTTATCAAATATACTCATCTTGTTTGATAATTATAAATTTTTTTTTATTTAGATCGATTTGGATATCAGATAATATAAAGAACTTCATACAACCTACTTTATCTAAAAAAAATTCAAATTGGGCTACTTGACGCAACATGCTGCACCATTTTTCATGTGTTGCTTGAACCTCCCTTTCTATATGCACGACTCCCTTAAGGTTCGAACCTAAACTCTTTAGTTATTTTAACACATAAGTTATTCATTGAGATACAAAGACATTTATAATTATCATATATATATTTGACATCTTATAATATGTTCTATCATATAAAGCAATTTAGTTGGTGAGGTTGTATATTATAGTAGAGGAAGATAGTGGGTGTCCATTTTACAAAGATGGTGTAGAAATTGTGAACCATCTTTTTTTTGCACCACCCCATTACCTCCAAAGTGCGGTATGAGGTATGTGCATGCCAAAGAACACAAGGGATGTTTAGGAAGCTTGGAAGAGCATGGTCTGTGGGATTCTAAGGAAGAAATCTGGCGGGCACGCTTCTTTGCCATTATATCCACCATCTGGGAAACAAGGAATAGAGTAGTGTTCTAAAGAGAAGAGGTGCAATGATCAATGGACTAGGATCTTCTGGAGTGTCAAATGGAAAGTAGCGTATTGGAGTAGGGGTTGGAAAGAAAATCCTAGTCTTAGTGCTAATGACATCGCCTTTAATATTGTCAGACCAATGCAGTGCTAACTTTTTGTAAGCCATCTAGATACCAGACAAGAAGGATGATGAACCTATGTCACGTGTTGTTTGTTGGAGTCTTGCGGGTGTTGCATCACCTACCTTGTGGTGCAGTTGGATGAGTGGTCCTTCTCTTAGTCCTAACTGATTCCTGACTTGGGTGTCTATGTTTTTTTCCCATGTGTACAGGGAAGGGTTGGCTTGCTTTGGTGTCTTCTTAGTTGTGGTGTGTGATTCATGTCACTTGTAGCTTGTGTGTGTTCTTTTAACATGTGGGCTCATCTTTTGCCTCTTGGTCTTTGCTGTTATAGGTGTGTCTTTAGATGTGTTAGCCATGCTACTAGTGTCATTTGTGGGCTTGGGCACCGCTTTAGCTCTTGCCGGGGGATTCTCCAAGTGGTGTTGCTGGTATTGTGTTTGGCTTACATGTTCACTCTTATTAAGACGATGGGATTTAGTTGTGGGTTTCTCCATCAAATTGGGTAGAACAAAGCAGAAACATTTGGGAGTAACTGTTGGAGTTTTGTGGGTGGGACTTTCCAGTCTGGTTTAATCGTCTTAGCTCTATGGCGATGGCCTGTCTGAGTTATGTCAGGGTGGTTCCTAGTAGCTATCATCGGGGAGGCTGTAGCAGGTTCCTTTTTGTATGGTTCATTCATTAGCAGCTCATTAGAAGGTGTACCATCTTCTTGGTGACATCGAAGGTTTCTTGTGGCCGCTTTGTCCATCCCATATTGCATTGAGAGTATGGGTGTTTGTTATAGGGCCTGATGCCTATGGGTTAGGGTGTTGAGCTGTCAGATGGACATGACATTTTGCTTTGCTTTGTTTCTGTTTTTGGAAATGTGTCTAGTGCTTTCGTATGGGTGGCTGCATGTTGTTTTCTATGTTCTTTGTTTTTGAGCGGAGGGGTGGCGCTTTGCGGAGCTAGACCTGAGCAATGACGCTTAAGGCTAGATTTGTTGTCATCTTGTGTTTCTGTGTGGTTTTACTTATCAAAAGAAGAAGAAGAAGAAGAAGAAGCAATTTGTACATCTATGCTGATTTTTATTTGGTGGCATTCGGGGTATACCTTATCAGAATATACTTTAGAGAATCTAACTTGCTTTTGAGAGAATGCACATAGATAAAGACTTCATAAAAGTACAAAGAATTTGTGGTTTACGGCGATTTCCTTCAAACTTCGTTAGACTAAGAGAGCAGTTTCCTTATCAACGAAAATGATAACGACACCAACAGGATGGCTCAATAATGATAATAGCAAAATCAACATAGAACTATGGAATACTAAATCAAATTAAGTAAAATACTATTTTATACACATATAAGACTTTGTGGAAGAACGGGCAAAGAGATTAATCACTAGGAAATTGTACAAAATGAACGACTTTTTTCGATGGCATGACATCACTATGAGGCCGGCATGCATGCACTAAAAGACTATTATCAACCTACTGAATGGTAGGATCACAGTGTTGTGGTGAAAGGAAATTTAATTGGCATATTCGTTTTTTAGTTAAAGTTCATCGTATTCGTAATTAACTTTCTTGTACACGAATGTGCATGGTTGGTATAGACAAGACCGACAAATATTGAATCAGGAAGCGTGAGTGGAAAATGTGTGCAAGTGGCCAAGGGCATGCATGGAACGTCTCATTAGCCAAGGTCACTCCCCGTGGGGGGGGGGGGATATATATATTTAAAAATAATAATTATAAAGCATATTTGTGTGTATTTTAGATAAAGGGTGATATAAAAAATAAAAAATACATTTTCAGGATAGAGTCGGCTTATCAAACGGAAGTTTCGTACTTCAATATCATTAGCTAGACAACTAACTTACGAATAGGAAATAAAAACAATATATATGAAAAAGGCTATCATGTGAAATACAAAAGTAAAGTAAAGATAAAACAAGAGACAATTCTCTACGCTCCTGAATACACGAGGATAAGCTAATAAAGAATTGTTTTGGATCAACTAATATTATCGTATTCCAATCAATAAAGCTACGGTCTAATGGTTGAGGGTAGAGCTGGATATTAGCTAGAGTTTTCGATTCGAATAATCCTTTCTCAATATATCTACACCATTATGACAATATGAATATTATGCACCCGACTGCATCTTGAAGGCATTCTCGATGTACAAAATAATAATAAAAGTTATAGTAAATTTAATATACTTTAATTATTTTGGTTTTAAATTATAATTATTATAAATATAATTTCAAAAATTATTATAACTATTATTATAATTATTTTATCATTACAAATATCGTTATTAATTATAATAAATGTAATAATAAAACATCAACCCAAAGAAAGAAAACATATCAATCGAAGCTTAAGTAGACATTAGTCCAAAGGAGAAAAAGCATCAATCCATTAATGCATGAATAGTGTGTTGGAAGTTATTTTTTCTGCTTAAGTGCTCGTTTAGTACGAGGTAATAGAGGCGGAAAAATTATTCCATACTTTACATATTTTATATAGTATAATTAAAATTAAAAAAAAATCTAAAATGAATGTTTCATTAAAAGTATTATTATGATTATTATTATTATTAAATAATTGATATAAAAGACATAAAATAAGAGGAAATTTTTTCCATCCTTATTACCCCCGTACCAAAAAAGTCCTAAATATTACTAATATGCACTCCTGGTACAGCTTACAAGGTCAGTCAGGTGCATAACAAAATTTGCTCTTTTACGGTGTTCATGAGACTTATATGACACTTTGTATTACGAACTTCCTTTCAATAGTAATAATAATACAAAATAAAAACCTGGATAAAATGCCTAGATGGTGAGATTTATTTAAGTTGTCGTACGAAACTTGGACCTTTCGAGATGTCTAAGGGGCGTTGGTATAAATTAAGGTCATGGTGTGGAAATTGGGAAAGATGGTTTTATCTTACATTCATTATATTGTATATTTGGAACCGATTGATTTATTTTAATTTTTTTTTAGAAGAACGTTCATTTACTACGAACAATGATTAAAAAATAAATATATTTTTGTACAGTGACATTCTTCAATCCAAATACAAGAAACGTAATATATTGAACTATTTTTTCCATCTCAATTCCGAGGAGGATCATATGCCCATACTCCACCCTCTTCCCCTCTGTTCTGATCATGTTATTTTTAACCCACCCGTACCGTCTCATAATATCTTATTATGTGTTTGGCTAATCATATTATTCATTAATTTTAAATAATATAACACCTAATTATTATTTTTCTTTATAACATTTTAAAATCCTATGTTTTTTTTATCACAAATTACTATAAAGTAATTTTCAATTAATTAATTAATATTAAAATACGTGCATAAAAATATCAATATACATCATTTTAAATTATATTTTAATTTATCGAACAATGCCTAAAATGGAGTCTTGTTTCTAATTAAAACCATCACCTTTTTTTGTGCGTGTGGGGCACACATGGGTTATATACATTTTAGAGTTAAACACCAAGGGGGAGGGTATATATGTTTAGGTATATTCGTGTCTATTAAATGAGCTTCGTCTCGTTAATTCTAAGGTTACACAGAATTAATTAAACAAACACAAGTCATTGTAAAAAATATCTATTAAAACTTTCTATACTAAAATATTTAAAACAAGTGAATTTTGTGGATTCTTATTTGATCAAATTCTTTTTTACGTTTATCCAATAAAATAATTTATAACTAAACAAGTTTCAAAACTAATCCCTTCATCATGGTTATTTTATGAAATTCTCTTTCGTTTTAGAAATTCCTTCTTTTCCAAAGCACCGCATGCATACAAGTCAAACGTCTTTGGATAAGATTGTTTGCATTTGGTCCATCTTTAGTGATATAATGATGAGAAAATTACACTTTTAGAGTAATGGTGTGTTTGGTTTGAAGAAAGTAAGAAGAAAAGGAAAGAAAATTAGAAGAAAATATTTTTGATGTGTTTGGTTGCAGAGAAAAAGTGGAGTAAAGAAAATAACAAAGAAAAAGGTTAAGAAATATATGCTGCATTGGTTTCTTCACAAAAAAGTGAGGAAACCGAAAGAAAATCTATGGAAAATAATATTTTGGCCTGAAACATGACTTTTGTGGCTTTCATACATTATTAATATAGTTCTCAAATATTATATTCTATCTCTTTTATCTTTATTTTTCATTATATATATCACTATTTTCATTTGCCTTTACACCAAAATTGTTTTCTAAAAAATTATTTTCCATAGAATTTTTTTCTAACAACCAAATAAGTGAAAGAAAGTTAATTTCATTTATTTTCTTTCCTTCATTTTTTTCCTTTTCATTTTCCTTTTCCATGACATTTTTTTATAAATCAAACGGAGCCTAACAGTTTCTTACGGTTTTCCCGTCGTACTAATGGTTCAACCCTATTGTTATATGAAGTGTTTGGTCGCAGGATCAAGCCGCACCTAGTGCACCGAGTTCCCCTCTCCCTGGTATCCAGGGTCCCCCGATGTACCCTAAAAAAAAGGGTAACATTTTTCTCTTAGGATGTGCTTGGTACGAGGGAGATGGATAAAGGGAAAATGAATAAAGGAGAAATAATTAGGGGGGAATAGATAAAGGGAGAATTTTTTTCTCATCCTCCTTGTTCGGTATGCAAGGATAAAAGATACAAAGGAATCCTTTATATATATACGCCACTGATGGTGCTTGTCCGCGTCTGCTATGTGGCGGTGGAAGTCAAGACGGGTAGAATGAAGAAGGTGAGGTCTGGTCGAAGTGAACAGGGGCAGAAATGGCGATAGAGAGAGGGAGACGAGTGGCGCGATAGAGAGAGGGAGACGGAGGTGCGATGGGAGAGAGGGAGACGGAGGTGCGAGGGAGATAGGGAGACAGGGAGAGTCGGGGGGTCAGGACAGAGAGGCGGGACAGAGTGGTAGACAGGGGGTGGGGAATAAAGAGCCAAACACGGGATGCATTTTCAACCGTCTGATATTTTAGATCTAATGGTTGAAAATCATTCCTATGTTTGTACAGTAAAAATAGTTCGCACAAGATACTCTTTCTATATATATATATTTGGTATATGATGAACAACTTACTAAAGTAATGTTTTAATATAATTTGCATTAATTATTTTAACCACCTTTTTATTTTTTATTTTTTTATTTGTAATTATGTATGATAACATATACACACACACACACACACTTAATTTATTTTAATTACATAAAATAATAAATGATATTTGTAATTAAATATGAATAATTTATTATTATTTATTACATACATCATATTTTTAATATTTTTAATTTAACTATTACTATAATAAGAAAGTATATGTACAATTCAATATGCTAAAAATAATCATTTATCAAATTATTCTATGACAAATGGATAATGAAAAATATAACGTACAAATAAAATTCTAAGTTAACTTAGTCTATAAGTTTTATATCATTTTCCGAGTCAACATAACTAAAGATAAATTTTGAAAAAATAAACCAATCGAACCAATATAAAATATCATCCAAGTAAGATCAAAGTATATCCAAAATCGTGAGTAGAATTTTTTTATAATTTTTTTTGAGAAAAATATTTTAAAATTTTCATACAAGAAATAAATAATTTAGTGTTTGTTACGGATAAGGAAATTTCGACACATCGGTTGTCGAAAGTTACCGAAATTAAATATAATAATAATATTATTTTTTATATTTATACAATATAGTATAATATGTACAGTGTAGTTTTTTTGTATTATGTTCATTTGTGTATTAATACTACTTAATATATCATTTAATCTAAATTAAAAAATAGAACTAATTAAGATTTAAAACACCCAATCAAGTATTATAGTAACAATCTGCAATTGAAACAAACAAGCATTGAAATAATTATAATTTAGAAATCAATAAGAACATATCCACTGAATCCAGTGGCGGAGCTAGGGGTATTTTATGGTGTCACGGGACACCATGGGATTTTGGATTAATAATAGTTTTCATATATAAAATATCATAAAGCTTTATTTAGTGTAGTGGAGGACACCATGAGATGGGCTTTGGGGTTAAGGAGGTCACAAAATCAAGGCCTTATGTTGTATGTTTCCTTCACTCTCTTTTTTTAATCATTGACCCATTATAAACATATCACACATCCAATTGGAGTCTCTTATATCCTATTATTATTTTATTTTTATTGCATCTATTAGTAAAGTTATACTCAAACATATCATTATGATATATATTAATTGGTAAATCTATAGCTCTTCTTATTATTTGATAAATTACTTTAGTTTTGGTTAGTTTATGAATACATACCTTAAACTTTTTTGTTTATAATTTTATCAAAAATAAGTTATGAAATTGTGTGATTAAATGGAAAAGTGAATGGTATTTTTGTGGGGTTTTAATAACATAGGATTTAATATTATAAATTATAATATTATTTTATAGATTTTTTTTAATATTTTAATGTTATTTATTTTTTTAATTATTAGAATTTTTTTACAAATTAAAAAAATGTTCTATTATTCCAGTTCAACTAAAAAAATTAAATATTAAAAAGTATCATTTTAATCATCTAAAACTAAAAAAAATTACTAAAGTAAAATAAAAATTAAAACACATAATACATAAATAAAATTATTTAAGATCCGTAATATATAAATAGATGTAGGCCAAATATTATAGTAGTTAAATAAAATTTATTATCATCGTCATTATATATAGGACACCATGGAGCTAGACTCCTAGCTCTGCCACTGACTGCATCTATTCTTTCATGAGTCCTCAAATTTTTTCTCTTTATTTTTCCCCAGACTTTATTACTCGGGAGGAGAGACAGGAAATCTTTTTCCCTCACACGATAGAAAATTTTCCCCCAGTAATAATATACCCCTATCCCAAACAATGTATACACTAGAAATAATTACCTGATTTTTTTTACACCTCCTTTACACCCATCCCAAGCACGTCCTTAGGCTTGTTTAGTATGAGAGTAATAAGGGTAGACATTTTTTTCTTATTTTATGTCTTTTATATTAAGTATTTAATAATAATAAATATATTTTTAATAAAATAACCATTCTAGATCAAATTAAGATCTAAAATGGGTATTCATTAGGACAAAAATATTTGATTTTAAGATATATAAAATATGGAGGTAATTTTTCCATCCCTATTACTTCCTAACTAAACTAGCATTAATTTGAATCATAAATCGGGATATAATTATGATATATATATATATATATATATATATATATATATATATATATATATATATATATATATATATATATATATATATATATATATATGTTCATCAAGACCCAAACTAATATTAAAAACATGGAACAATAATTAGAACCATACACCTTGTAATTTGAATCACCAAGATCAAAGTGAACACTTATCGAGATATAAGCGTGCAAATATGATGCCTCTTTTGGTATCCACATTAACAGACTTACTTCAATACAAGGCATGTGTGAGGTTCAAGGGATTTTTTTTTAAAAAAATAGTCCAACAACCAAACTCTCTCTAGGCTTGGAAGCATAAGAAACTAATTTTTGCATCTATCTTTTTAAAAAAAAAAAAATTATGAAGTCTATAAAATCTAATATAAATTACTCTATCAGTGTCGACTCTCCGTAAAGACTTACAAATGATAAGCATTAACCATTAAGCTATAATTTTACCGATCTCATATATATTACTATTATTTAATATAATACAAATGACTTTGAGTCAAACATAATTTGAGGTCTCAAGTTCGATTTCTGTGAGGTATAAATAAATTCGGTCGAGGAGTCGGACCTTTTAGCTTTGCATGCCTGGCTGTATTACATTACATGAGCCTCATAGATTAGTTGTCATGTAAAGTACTAAAGTGCAACTTGGACACTCTAAAAGCGATCTAAAGGGAGAAAAGACGCGAAATTCTCGCGGTCTATTTGGATGTTGAAATAAGATAGGTTTTTAGCTTATTTAACATAAAAGAAAAAAAAATGTCCATTCGACAGGCTTTCTTTGAATATCGACCTTATTGGAGTTGGAAAGCTTGTAATAGTCAATTTTATTTTATTTTAACCTGATTCATAAGGATCCTACGATGTTGAGTACAAATTATTATAATAGTAATCACACTCAAAATAGAAATATAATAATAATAATAATAATAATAATAATAATAATAATAATAATAATAATAATAATAATAATAATAATAATAAGATGGAATTTTAATTAGGGGTAAAAATCAACTATTAGATACTAAATGTTTCAGGTTCAAATCAACCCCATATTCTCTCCGTATGATTTTTATATTGTCGGTTGTATTTATTTTGATAGGTTACTTAATAATAATAATATAAATAAAGAGGGACGAGGACTAAGCCTGAAACTTCATAGTAGCCTTTGCTGCAATTAACCAATGACCTCATCAATAACTCGTGTTCCAATTCAATTTCAAAGTAAAGACATGGAAAATGAAAGTCGAGTTCCTTCTTTACTAATCGGAAAGTCGAGGAAAATGTACCACATGCATTGATTGTTCAAAGTCCATGTTGCTTATCACGTGACAAGTACGTGACCGGCTTCTGGCCGGCCCGCCTCTCCTCCAACTACTATAAATACGTAGCTCGATGCGGTCCGTTTTAGTTCACCCTTCGATCATCCTCGAGCTAGTTAAGCCTAAGAAACACCTGTAACGTACGTATAGCAATATACACACACACCCACCCTGATCGATCCTATATATTCCTAGCTGCACACACATAAGGTACTTTCAAGAGCGAGAAAAAAGAAAGAAAAAAAAAAACAAAACTATAGAATGGCCATTTGCTCAAAGATTGGCATCATTGGAGCTGGAATAAGTGGCATCTCTGCTGCCAAACAGCTCTCGATGCATAATCCAATCGTCTTTGAGCTAACAGACACCATTGGAGGGGTATGGAAGCATGCTTCTTATCAATCCACAAAGCTTCAAACCCCTCGTTGTGATTTCGAGTTCTCAGATTTTCCATGGATTGATAGAGACAACTCCACTTATCCTTCTAGTGGTCAGATACTGGATTATTTGCATGCCTATGCTAACCATTTTGATGTGATGAAATTTGTGAGGTTTAACTCAAAGGTTGTGGAACTCCGATTTATCGGAGAGCCAGATGACCGGAAGAGTTATGCTACTGCAGCTGGAACATATTTTGGGCAGGAGAGGGAATATGGGAGGTTATTGACCGGCCAGTCTGTTTGGGAGGTCGCCGTCCAGACCAAAGATTCAGAGGCTATTCAGGTTAATTGACTACCTACCTAAATACCTAGCCCATATGTTTGATCATCTTCTTCTTCTTCTTCTTCTTTTCATTCCTAATAATTAAGGAGTAGTATAGTCATATGTAACGAGCTAGAGAGGTTAAAATTAATATCATATAATTAAATAGACATAATGACTATATATATAAAGATGCATGCTACCATATCGAATGCGAAGGGAGGGGGATTTGATCTTCTTCTTATCAGAGTACATACATACATAAATACAAATTAATCTTGTGAACCCTGCAGACTAGCTCTTGTGTATATAAATTATCATAGCCATATATGCATGTGCACGTTAGTTATATGCACATAGGTACCTCGTTACTTTTCTCCAGCGTGCAACTGCTATATATGTATCTACATGGTGTGGTTCCTTCCTTAATCTAGTAAAAACTATTTTGACTCTTTTGCACGAGGTCTCAGAATTAAATCATATCACTCCGTATGTATATTTAAGATGTGAAAAGATACGTGATTCTTTTAAAATAAACCGTAGTATAAGAGTTTAATTTATATCACCGCGACTACAAATATATATTTTTTTTATTCTCATGTCGTAATTTATCTCTATCATAATGACCCATGATAGAATTACCTGTCTGCAGGACTTAAGACAATTGCATTACCTTTTTAAATTTATGTATATACGTGGTGACATGTAACCGCGTGGCGATTCATTAATTAATCAAACGGTTAGAGTTGCCGCGCGCCCGCGTACATAAATAAACGAAAAGGTAATTTCAATAGGCTAAAAAGTAGCTAGTTTATCGACTACTTTTTAGGTTTGTCAAGCACATAGGTATATCTGATACGAATAATTAAAAAGCATAAAGGTAGAGGCTAAAGTTTAAAAATAGATTTTAGTTCATACGGTAATCTAATAAAATTATTTTTTTTTGGTAAAAAAAAAAAAAACACAACACACTTCTAAACTTAAAATAGTTTGTCGTCCATATACTTATTGTCGAGACGATAGAGTACGAGTTACATATCCATGATCATGATCTTTTTCTTTTGATGTATATATATATATTGATATTAAATTTGAAGTTAGTTAAATTGTGATACTCGTTAATTTGTGATAAAACGCCGACAGTGGTATGCATTCGAGTTTTTGGTGATTTGCATCGGGAAATATGGAGACACTCCGAGGATTCCGAGCTTTCCACACAACAAAGGCCCTGAAGTATTCAAAGGACAAGTGCTGCATACCCTCGACTATTGCAAGCTGAACAAGGAAGAAGCGTCGGAGTTGCTCAGGGGAAAGAAAGTTGCCATCATCGGATATAAAAAATCAGCCATAGACCTCGCTGCCGAATGTGCCGAAGCAAATCAAGGTACGGACGAGTCGAACTACTCATATTTGGACCGACTACTTTGTACTCTTCTTCTTCTTCTTCCAAAGTATATTAGCTTGCTAGAGGTTAATTTAGATCATTCTATATTCGGTTCTTTTCCTAGTACTTTCCCTTCGTGTCCTTTCAACGGTTTTTTCTTTCTTTTTTTCTTTTTAATACTTATTACGATGTCTCAAAAGTTTATATATAGACTAGTTACACATACGCAATCAACATCCAAAACTTAGCTTCCCCCGACAAACTAACTAAACCCCACTATTATTTTGGCATTTATTGATAGTATTCCTGAAGAAGAAGAAGAAGAAGAAGAAGAAATTCAAATAATATATGACTACACAATACTGTCATGTCATACAGTAAAACTAAAAATAATTATTTTTTTATTACAGTTATTATTTCATACATATATATTATATATTCATATTTGTGTGGTTCATATACATACACCGACATAACAAGAATAATATATGTATAAGGATCTAGGTTTAAATTTCCGTTACGAGATATTCATATAATTTTATACTTAAGCACTTAGATTTGTCACTAATTAACATATATTTGCTGCTAATATGAGCTATAAATAAATAAATAAGATTGGGACGCTAGCGGATCAAAAAAATATAAAAATAACAATAAATTCGTGGCGTAAAGAGCGTACATATATTATACGTATTATTACGTAGCTTGCCACATACAGTAACAAAGACTTTTGGAACAGAGGACTAGATTTTGTGTGTTGACCCGTTGACCCTATGTCTTTGTCAACCTTCCTTATCAAATTTTAAAATACCAGTCCGTACACATGCGAAGCGAGGTAGTAGGAACTGAGAAACTGCGATAACAACAACTCCGGAATGGCTTCTGAAGCTTTCCTGAATACCCCATGCAACTAACATGAATATATGTTTGCATATTTAAAAGTTAAAAACCAGCACTGCTCTAGTGAAGCTAAAATTGTGATTGCGTTTAAACAACATTTGCCTCGAAATTAAGTAAAAAAATAATAAATTAAAAAAAACTCTCTCTCTCTCTCTCTCTCTCTCTCTGTGATAGAAAAAAGTCAAAAAAAGTGTGCATATCATTGATTCATTATTAAGTGTTACAATAATCGCGGCCAAAAATTATGTAGTATATAGTGCGAAGGAATTTTTTCGGAAAAAAAAAATATAAAAATTAGATACCCCTGAAAAAATAATAGTTCTCCTCTGTCCTCAGTATTTAATATTTAATATGCAGGCCCAAATGGACAGCCGTGCACTATGGTGATCAGAACCTTACATTGGACAGTTCCACATTATTGGATATGGGGCCTACCGTTTTATCTCTTCTATTCCACAAGATCATCTCAATACATCCACGAACGACCTAATCAGAGTTTAACGAAGGCTCTTACGTGTGTCCTGTTATCCCCTTTGGTAAGTTATAAGGTCAATTAATTAATCCGTATGCGATGAATAGGAGTGAAATCTTTATTCATATTTTTTTATTATTTTTAATTTAATATATTTAAATTAAAATATATTTTTTTTTCAAAGGAATATTTATTTTAGATATTAAATTAAATTAAAACAAATATTTCATTAAAAATATTTTTAATATTTATAAATCATTGATCTAAAAGCTGTAAAACAGAAGCAAATTTTTTTTCTTATGGTCGACCTAGCTAGAGTTTGTAAACTTTTTAATATACTGTCTTGTGTGCGCGTGTGTATAAAGAACATTAACGAAATTGATTGCTTTCAATACTCATGTGGGCATATACACAGAGACACCTCGTTACGAAGATGATAGAGAGCTACTTGCTGTGGCGGCTTCCCATTGAGAAGCATGGCTTGAAACCAGATCACCCGTTTCATGAAGACTATGCAAGCTGTCAGATGGCTATCTTGCCCGACAATTTCTTCGAGGAGGCGGACAGCGGAAAGATTAAGTTTAAGAACGCATCGAGATCGTCGTGGTGGTTTGTTGAAGATGGCATTCAGTTTGATGATATGAGTAAAGTCGAGGCTGATGTTGTTGTTTATGCTACTGGTTATGATGGCATGAAAAAGTTGGAAGCTATTTTGCCGCAGCCGTTTACCAGTTTCTTAGAATATGTTGCTGGTGTCATGCCATTATATAGGTAATTAATTGCATTTATCTTAGGGAATTCCTGATAACAAAAGGGGGGTGGGGGTGAAATGCAAAACATAAAGAAGAAGATGTGCGTATGGTGTTAAATTGATGGTCCAGATTATCTTGTATAGCTATTTTTTATACACGATAGATCGATTCAGTTAACAGGGCCACTTTTTGCAGGAGTACTATTAATCCTATGATTCCAAACATGGCATTTGTGGGTTACGTGGAGACTATTTCAAACCTGCAGGCAGCAGAGCTGCGGTGCAAATGGCTTGCCGAGCTAGTGAATGAACAATTCAAACTCCCCAGTGTGAATGACATGCTTCAACAGATCGTTAAGGAGGTGGAGGTCATGAAGAAAACTACTCGGTTCTACCAGAGACACTGCATTTCTACTTTCAGTATCAATCACAACGATGAAATCTGTCAAGAGATGGGTTGGAATTCCTGGAGGAAGAATAACTGGGTTTCTGAAGCCTTCAGCCCTTATACGAGCCAAGATTACAAAGAAGAAGAAGAGGGAACATCAGTTGATAACTAAATTCGTCGAGTCTAAAATCATACGCCTCCGTACGAACTAGCTACCTATTAAAGGGGAGCTGGGTGTAAGATTTCTTTGTTCGGACAATTCAGAATAAAGGGGGACTAGAAATAAGATTTCGCGATGAAAAACATCGTTGGAATATGTAAGTGCAAAGTAATGCCGTAGTGGTGTTTTTGTTTTTGTTTTTGTATTTTTTTTTTGTTTTTGGATTTTAGTAGTTAGTGAGTTTCAAATCAAATTGAGATCATGGTGAAGAACACGACCAAATCTCGAGCCTCCAACCTCACGCTCCGAAGTTGTCACAGTATATTTTAATCATAAAAATCGTTTATTAATATTTTTAATATATATATATATATATCAATAAAAAAATATAAAAATATATTTTTTTAAACATATATATAATAATTATATCATAATATGTTATAATTTAAGAGAGTGCATGGATTCTATGGATGATAAATTTTTTTTACAGATTTTGGATTTTGACAAAGATTTCTGTTCAGATTTGAATTTGAGGAAAGAATTTATTTTGAGAATTAGCTTCAAGGATGAGGTGGGGATAGGTTTGGGATCCCTATCCCTAAACCTGTCTCTAATAAATTTTTCGTTCTGGTTCAGTTTCAGAAATCAGTCAAGTTTCAAGCTTAGAAAATAAATCGACAATAAGAAATAGATGAGAGATCGAGTCGTATATTAGAATTTGATCCCTTCAAAGATTGGGGTAGGTTTAGGAATTATTTTTATTACCGAGTTCGAAGATGAGGTCCCTATCCCTGACACGTCTTATTGCCATTCCTAATGGACTTATTGTAATATGTCAAGGTCGTATCCTATAAAAACTTTATTGTTAGACAGTAACCTCTATTATTTCGACTATCTAGACTAAGTAATTAGCAAGGATATAGCTATGAAATATGGAAATACGTGTAAAGACTAATGGAATATAATTTCTAAATTGGTGGTAATAAAACCTAGAATTAAACTTCGGTCTCGGCTCTAGCATACACTAACAAATTAATATAATATAATACAGACAGTTCGAACAGCTATGAACAATTAGTCATATATAACACATTAGCCTCTTTCGATGTCTAAGGATATGGTTAATCTAACCTATTAACTACTCTTGTGACTAATATATCGAATTAAACCCATTAAACATCACTACGTGTAAACGTCTACTTTTATGATCATATTTATCCTATTCATATGTTAATTCCCAACATTAACTCTAATCTCTCAATTATAGTTAACATCGAAGTGAACTAAATTCTGTCAAATTCAAATCATAACTTTTACATCTAACATATGAAACGACAAGTAAAAACTATCTGCATAATATACATATCAATTCATTATCATAATATCGAAGCATATTTACTTCAATCCTAGAAAAATAATCTACTCACTTATATCCACAATTAAATGTAATAATAATAATCATACTTAACACCACATAACAAATCAAGAAGTAGAGATGAAGAGGAATAAACCATGAGTGATTTTGAAATTAATGAAGAATTCCATAATTCATCAATTACAATGCTAATAAGCTTAAATTAGATTTAGAGAGTATTAAGGTTTGATGTACAAAGTCGGGTCAAAATGCTAGAAAAAAGAGAGAAAAGTTTGAAATCGTTCTCCCAATTGGAGCTACTAAAAGTAAAATGTTTAGGGACTTAAATCCTGTGATTGGAGAAATAATTGTCATCTACACGATCTTGCACTACAACTATCAATTACACAGTTGTCTTGAGGGACTCCATCTTTATGCACAAGTAGCCTATATGGTTGTGCACTACACCAGTCAATCATGCACTATTGTTTCTTCTTCTTTACTTCTTCTTTTTCTCCCTTCTTCGATTCTTTGAGATCCTTCTTGCATGAGAAGTTGATTATTCACCTTCGTTGCCTTTCTTGAATCATCCTTGATCTATATTTGTGCTCCATTTCTTTTGATTTTTTGATTATCACACCAATTCCTACAAAAGAATCAAAGGAGAGTAGTAAGACGAATTAGCTAGTTAAAGTATATAAAAGATCAGTAAACCACACGGGATGCCAATTAAAAGCACAAGTAAAGTAGCATAAAAATGTAAAATATATATATATATATATATATATTGGTTTATTAAATATGCAGTGACAATGTTCTATATATGAAAAAGAGTATTATAATTACACTTTAGTTTTTTTAGGGCACAAAATTTTTTTAAGTACACTTTACTTCATACTTATTGCTAAATATATTTTTATTAGTATTGTCCAAATAATGGGCAATTGATCTGTTTTTTGTTTTGTATCTTTAAACTTTAACTAGCACGGATATTTGTTATTACATAATATAGTTTGAACAATTAAAATATAGCAAAAAAATCATTTAATTAAAATTAATTAAGTATCATTAGAAAAATATATTTAATATATTTCTTGGTTGAAAACACAAAAGGAATAGGAATTTTATGTACCGTACAAATTTTGGTTGAAATACATTTTTTTTTCATTTTCTTTTTAAAATTTTGTAATGATCGATTAAGCATCATAAATCCCATTGTTTTCTAATAAAACACAAAAGCTAGTATATGCCATGCTAACTAGAAATAGGACACAAAATAAAACAAAACTACAAACAGAAGATATATGAAGCAAAAAACACCCCTTTAAGCTACTATGATAACAAACACCAACTAACATACCATTTGTACTTTGCACAACATGACATCATCATCTCTTCAAAAGCGTGCACCCAGTATTTATATCCACCTGATGCTTCTGAGGCCAAACAAACAAGGAGGGATGTAATTTGCCAATCCATTTGAATCTACCCACAAGCATCATACATAGGATTGGAAAGGAGTTGAGTCACCTTGGTATTCGATTTGGTTTGATTCATTTAAAAATAAGTTTTTTTTAGTTAAATTAGTTGAACTTGAGCCCTACTTTTAGACTTGTTTATTATACAAGTCTAACTCAAGTCCCAAAAAGTGAGGTTTAGTTTATTTTATGACTTTGGATCATAAACTTGATTCTACTTGTTACTATAGTGATGCTGGTGCATCCTTGTTTTTGCATCTAAACATGTGTTCTTGAATATATTTGGAATGGTTCTTGGCAATCTTGAAGGCGGTTTGAAGTCCTACAATACTTTATTGAAAATTAAGCCATAAATTAAGAGTTTGTGCAAGATAATGTTCCAAACACAAACTCAAATGTCATGAAAGGAGTTGGACCATGTCAAGATGAAAAATTGAAGGGTTTGGATGGGAAAAGTCAGTTATACAACGCGGAGACCAAGTCAACTAGGATTCGATACTTATTAGCTAGGGTTTCCTAGTTAGTTAAGGTTTGATTTTAACTAATTCCCCCCTATATCAATGTGTATTATAGGAATGATGGGCTAGTTATGTCCATGGGTGTATGCCTATATATATAGCATTCATTCGATACTTTTATGTAGTGCAGTATTGAGTAAATAAGTAAAGCCTCTTTGTGAGAAAATACATCTTTCAATTACTTTGTGAATTTAGGAGTGACCCTGAAAGGATTCTTTGGGTGTTCTTCTCTGGATTTTATTCAAAGAGTTTTCTATGTGAGTTCTATTTGAAGATCCTTGTAGGGGTTATCTATGTGAAGTTCCTAGAAGTTATATTTTAGCATAGGCACATCCATCTCCTTCCTTTTCATTCAAAAGTTCACCATTATTTTTATCTTCATTAGATTCCTTTGAGTAGCTATTTGAGAGTGGATTATAATGATCACGCTTGTGGGCATTTGATTAGAATATCCATATCATTTTGTTATCAAAGCCTCATGTTGTATCCTTATTAAAGGTAATTACTTTTATAGGCATTTTGTTCCACTCATTTTGCTAATTTTTCTTTCATTTTTTCTAAACAAAACCTACACCATTTTTCTCTTTATTTTGTCTTCTTGTTTTTCTTTGATTCTACCAAGAAACCATTCATTAACACATATTTATCTTTCTATTACATCTCCAACTAATAAGCTCATCAAGATCTTGATTGCTATCCTTCTTGATTTCTGTATCCTTCCTTTCTCATTCAAGAATCCATCGAGATTGTATGATCTCGTGCATTAGTTGATCTTCAATCTTTTCCATGCACATTCCACCAATATCTTGGTAAATCTCATCAAGATCCATTCTTTCTTCAATTTCCTCTCATTATTCTCTGTTCGAACCATTTTTCCTTGAGTATACCCCATTCAATTTTCATCATAGCTAGTGAAGAGTTTATGAAGTACCTTCTTGAGATCATAAACTTTCAATTCCAACGTCTTCAGACAAAGATGGAGAATAGTTTGGAGGTTCAAAGAAAAAAGTTGAAGGAATATTAAGGTGTATCGTACAAAAAAAAGGAGGTCGAATGAATGATAAACTTGAGTACATTGAAGATGATACAAGTGCCTCAAATGGCAACACACTTCAAAGAGAAAAGAGACAAGAGTGTGATGAAGAAAAGGTATTCAAGATTGATTTTATAGAATTTTTTAGAGAGCTTGATATTGAGAGTTTTATTGAGTGGTCACAAACAATGGAGGCTAATTTTGGCTTCGAGGAGTATGATGATGCCATGACATGTAATCTTTTCATTCTCAAATTCAGAATGTTTGTAAGAACTTGGTTTGATGATCTCAAAAGATCAAGAGAAAAAGAAGGCAAACAAAAGATCAAGTCTTGGGAGCAATTAAAGAATCATATGAAGAGGAAGTTCATCCTAATATAATTTGAGCGAGACAACTTCATCAAGATGATATCCTTGAGGCAAGGGAATTAGAGTATTGAGGAGTACACTAGAGACTTTGAAAAACTTTCTTTGATTTGTGATATTCAAGAAAGAAAGGAACAAACTTGTGCAAGGTTCCTTGGAGGCTTAAATTTCAGCATTCATGATAAAGTAGAAGTTTTTTATACGATACACTTGATGACATAATAAAGCTAGCAATGGAGTTTGAATGCCAACTCAAGAAGTCAAAGGTATTCTCCAAACCATCTTCAATGTTACACTTGGCAACACATAATTGGTAATATATGGGTATTCAATGTTGAATTTTTTTTATAAATATAGTGTTAACAAAATATGTTTAACAATAGTAAAATATGCTTAGATACGTAGTGACATATATATATGTAAACATGGTGACATATACGCATAGAATTGGTGACAAATGGTCAGATCGATTTTAATTTTTTAGGAAAATAGTGGTAGAAATTTCATAAAATAAGAGTACAAATTTCTTAACCTTATGGTGAAAAACATGTGTACTTGTGATGGAAGATATGCATAGGGCATAGATAAAAGTTTGATTGTGGTAAAATATACTTTAATATGTGGTGAAAAATATGTATAACTGTGGTGAAAGGTACAGACATAGATCAATATTAAATAAAATATATCTTACACCACATAACAATATATCTTTTACCTATAATAAATATAACTTCCCCAACACACTACAAATATTTTACTAACACATACGATATCATTGTCAAACATTTGTTTACAAAAACTTATCTTTCACCATTAATAAATATATCCTTCACCATCATATACTTAAAATTTCACCAACAACAAACATATTTTTCATATAAATATCCTAAATTTTTTCAACATTCATGGATTTATATATTACCGCTTATGATCATATCTTTCCCCAACTTTGAGTTAATCTTTCACCAGTTAACCACATTTTCCATAAGCATTGACCAAAGCATGATATATTTCACTAGTATGTTGCATATAGAATGACTATGACCATACCATGAAGCTAACACACAAATTTCAAATATGACTAAGCAAGCATAAACATCCATAATACTAATCATAATACAATCATCAACAAAAAAAATACCATACTCATTCTGTATGCATTTAAAGAACTTCATGGATTCTTTGTGGAGACTATAACATGATAAACCCGAAGTTATAATTGTGTAAGTAAGAATATTTGATTTTGGCATTTCTTCAATCATTTTATAGGCAAGATTTGAGCAGAATCAAATGAATCAAAATTTTAAAAAAATCAAGCAAGCTTGAATCGAAAATAAGGTGATTGGAGAAGAATCAATCGATTCAAAATTAAATAAATACGATAGAGAAAAGAATTATGGAAAAGAGGATGTGGGAGGAAAATACATGGCACCATTTGCACCATGTAACAACATGTGACAGATTGCATTGTATAGGAATTGTTGATGCTAATTTACACACACCTCATTGGAAAAAATACAAAAAGACCATCAACCTCATTATAATTTGTCAATACACTTGTAATACCTCATTTTTAGAAACCTTAATTATAAACCGGTAATTATGTGTAATTAATTATAACAATTATTGTATAGTGTTTTATATTAAATATGTTATTTATATATGTATTATTATGACATATTAGATATAAATTTAATTAGGTTAAAATATGATAGAATTTAAGTAACTAAATTTAATCCTAGTTTAGACCCCAATCGATATCAAGTAACCCTTCTCCTAGTAACTGGATATTTTACCTTACTAAATTATTACCCTACCCTATAATATATTATAACCATACCCTACTCCCTTTACCCAGCATGACCTTTCCCTACACCATGTCTCCTACACGTTTCCCTCGTCCCCATGTTTTGCTTGAATATTCCCTTCACGCCACCATCCTCTTAAGCCCTCCATCTTCCCATTTATGAGTTGTGTATTAGCACCAAGCAAAGCCTGTTTCCTTCTCATTTCTCTTGATCTCCCTCATGCAAGAAAACCTCTCTATTCTACATCATTGCTCTCATCATTTTCCTTCCTATTCACCATATTTTTTATCTGTAATGAATGTCGCCGCCACTCCTCCTTACTTAGCAACGTCCATCACCACCAATTCCCTCTCGCTTACAACATCCACTTACACCACTCTCTCACCTCCACCAGTGGACAACCTTGCCGAAGACACCCCCAACCTATGCCCAAACCCACCGAAGCACCCCTACCCCCCTTTTTCAAAACCCACCAATCACCTCCCTCCTTCGGCTATTTATATTGGACCCCTTCACCTTATTGCATCCTCCTCTACTTAAGCCTCCCCCTTGCATCGGTGTTTCCTACCAATCATCCCTAGAAATGTCCAAAGACACTGTTGCTCACCTCCTTTCTTTGGAAACTTCCACCATTTCTCCTCCCTTTGTTTCATGAGTTGCATTGTTACCCTTGTTACCTTCTTTCCCTGCTTAGTTATTTTGGAGTGGTTTAAATTAAATTTTGGGATATTTTTGTGTTATATTAAATACTAATATATGTATTATTGGGCAGTAATTTCTTAGGTAATCCTTGAGGATACTGGAGAATAAGGTTTTCATACTTTTTGTGTAAGCTTGGATTTAGATAAATCCAATCACTCATAACACAATAGAAATTATGTGCGAGCATGTTATGATTGTTTAGATTTAGAATTATATTAGGTTGTTATACCTATCAAGTATTATGACATGTAAGATAAAGTGAAAACATGCTAAAATATTACGTACAATTGTTGTTAAGTTAAGCTATATGCATGAGTAGTATGCTAAATGATTTGTGTACACATGTCTAGGGTTTTTTTAGGGTTTGTAATCTTGTAAAATTATGAATTAAATGCCATGATCAATATTGCACAGTAGTTAGGGTTGTTTTAACTAGCATAGAACATGCACACATGATCAAAGTTAGAGTACGATAATTGTTTTTCACATATTCTAGAGCTAGAAATATTTCTCTATGTGCACCATGATTCTAATTACCTTGTTAAATGTTGTATCGTACTATAAAATGTACGCGCATGCTACATGGAATTTAAGACATTTTAGAAGCATATTATCAACTTACTAAATGTATGAAAAGTGAAAAATATAGCCAATCCTCAAATCGTAAAGATATCCTACATACTAAAATAGTGCGAACTATTATCTTTTAGCCTTTTGGTAAAAAGTTCTAATAATAATAATTTTTGGTACGAAACTAGATAAAATAGCCAAAACGAGGTTTTGGGAGCATTTTGGTAATTTGTGACCTAATGCATCATTTGTGAATAATTGAAAATTAGGATGGACTACTTTTTATAGGTTGACCTTAGTGTTGACTTTGGCTTGACCTATACCGATGACTTTAGGGTTTACCTTAATAATTGGAAATACAAGTGAAAATGCTTGAGTATGGAAATAGGAATTGTTGTGTAATACTTGACATTTATGATCACCTCATAAAATATTAATACTCAAAGTGAAAGACCTTGAGTTAGGAATGGTTGCTTTATAGGAATAACTACTCTAGAGATAAGGTATAACCCTCTTTGATTTTGGTTCATTGGTGTGCCTCTATGCCCCAAAAAAACCCTAGTCAGTTGTATAGGTAACTTATGTGCTTTATAAGAGGTATCAATACTTAAGGAATAGGTGGCTAAGGTTGGAGGATACCGTATTGCCTTTGTGCACTAGTATGACTAGGCATACCGATATGTCCCTGGGTTTTAGAGTAATAGTATTGTGTTGCCTTTGCACATCAATATTATTGGGTGTACCTCAATGTCCCTGAGTTGATTGTATCCCCCTCGAGCAATTGAAAATTGAAGTAACTATTGTGTATGGTTATAAAAATGATTTGATTTATATTTTTTGGTTTTATAGTTACCTTAGTACCCTACCTTTAGTAATTGGAATTTTTTTAGATTATGGATTTGGTATTTGCTTCAATGCCCTAACTTGATGTTTGGGATTGATTTGATTGGTCAGATATGGCTAATATGTACATCATAATTATATGAAGTGACTTTGTATGATTGATTGATGATCACGAGATCATGATGTTGTATACATTATCTTATGATTATTACCTATTATTATGACTTGTGCTTTTTACTTGAGCATGATTTTTGGATTATTGTGTGATTATATGCATTGTGGGTATGATACCTCTTGTGAGGTATTGTGATTTACTCAGTACAAAGAAGTCGTAATGATACTACTTTTGCATATGACTAATTGAAGGGCATAAATTGGTTTGAAGCATACAATAGAGGCAAGGATAGGCGGAGCCCTTGGGAAGAGTTTCCATTTGCATAATGGGCTTTCAGGTTTAAAAGTTAGGGTAAACTGGAATTGTACATTTTGATACTTGTTTTGATGTACTCAGTTTCCCTTCAGACTCTTGTATCCCTTGGTGTGTTTTAATGTTTATCTTTATATGAAGTATATTATTTGTAACTCATATTTATGTATTATCCCTTATTTTTTCTATTTTAATCTAGTTGTGTTTTGTTTTGGAGCATTGGCATTTGACGTAAGAAAGGTGAGGGAACTGAAATTATGCTAAGTGTGGTGGAAATATCCATTATTTTGGTAATTAACACTTTCATAAAATAAAAGTTTTAAGTAGTAAAAATGGGGGTGTTACAACACTACCTAGGCTAAGCCTAGATCACCCCTAGAATTGGTTTTGTAGCCACAATGGAAATGAGGCAAGACAATCAACCTTTATTCCACCAAGGTATCTTTCTCATCTTGACATCTTCACCAATCTAAACCAAAACCAAAAATAGCAATTTAAATTGAGAAAAAGAATTGTGTTATAATAATATGTTAACAAACTGTACACAATATATTTTGAATATATATGCTTTCAATATGACAAATTTTAGAAAATATCTCTATATTTATATAGATGTAAGATAGTTTAAATATTTAAATAGTAAAAAATTGATAAAAATTAAAGTGACCATAAAATATTCTTTAAATCCATATTTTGAATTTAAAATTTGTAAAAGAAATTTCAAATACTCTTTAAATAATAAAAACTAGTTTATATTGTAATGAAATCATAACATATAATAGTAACATGCAAATTTGTTTTGTGTCAGCAAGCTTTTATCAAATTTAAAATAAATAAGTATTAGAAAAGGATGTACCGAAATTTATTAGAATCTAAGTCATCATAGAATGAAAATACCAAAATTAATTTTATCTACTTTATCATCTTGATAAGTAATTGAAAATTCACATATTGCTAGATTTTCCTAAAAAGAAGGAATTTAGTGCATGGATTACCTTGATATATAACCTAAAATTTATTATGTGTTTACAAATTTGATCTCATAATTACATAAGTTGTGCTTGAAAATTTTATTTCATTTATGATTAAACCAAAATTTATCTATATTGATAAAATAAAAAATAAGTTGATGGATTGGTGAAAAACCTTGGGGAAAGTGAAACAAAGTATTGACCTTGTTTTGGACACTAGTAACCATCATCATATACGAAAGTGGAATACATGGATTGACATCAAAGTTTAAAATATGGGTGAATAGCACAAAATCAAAGCCTCTAGTAATTGGTTGATGCCAAAATAAATGAAAAGAAAGCAAACGAAAAATTATGTCAAGCCTTGAATTGATTAGCCTAGCTTCAAGCTTCTGCATCACCATGGTATTTAGGTATGTAATACCTTGTTCTTTTGGGTAAATTAAATTATTTAAGATTGATACCGGTGAAGGTTATGATCTTTTAGTTTTGTGATTTATCACATCTTTGTGGAGTTTTGAAACCCTAGTTATGTTCTCTAAACATTTTGTCTAAGACTTATTGTCATTTCTTACAGTTTTGTATTTCGTGAGACTTCCAAGCCACTTTTGGCATCCAAATTATTTCCATATTCTTCTTTTATGTGGATATTTTAAATACTTACATTTTTCTAACTTTTATTAGATTTTTTTTTAATTTCAAACCAAGTTCTTGGCAAAAAAATACTATTCATCATTCTAATGGGCCTTAATTGTGTATTTTGAGCCCATTAAACCCTTTATAGCTATCTATATATCATAAAATTTTGGGTATCATCTTATCTTATTATTATTAAGATAAATATGATTTATAAATATTCTAATATCATTCATACTACTTTTGGATTAGTTCATATATTTTTACACCATAAATGTCATAAAAATACATGTTTATTCCACAAATCTTATTTGAATCTTATGAGATTTGACCCTGAACTTTCATTATTGTTTATAATGGATGATAAAATCTCATTTGATGCTTATAAATTTTATGTCTCCCTCCTCTACGGTGTTCAATTTGGTATTGTCTTCTACATTAGATATTTGTGCATAAATATCTTAAGTTAAATATGTATTCTTCCAACTTTCCTCCTCCACCTATTTCATTTGTGTGGTAGTTTAGGGATATAAAATCCTTCTCTTTCACTCCACGTGGAATCACCTTAGAGATTGTAGTAGCCAAATTTTTTTTGGTTTCCTAAGTAAATTTTTTATCGTGCCTTATATCTTTAACTTAATCCCTAAGCATTCTAACTTGGCAAACTTAGTCATTTTTCTTTCTTTTCTTTTCTCCCTTGCCACCAAAACCATTATCTTTTATTCATACCTGAAATTTTATGGCCTTCATTGCCATTAACCACCATGTTTGAAGCTTGATTAAGCTTCCAAACTTTTTTGATAAGTTCCTTCACCCGTTCTCCTTATTTCCCTCTCCTTTGTTTGGTTTATGATAATTTTTTTCTCTAATCTCTTATGTGATTTTTCTATGTTGTATCTTTTCATTTTTCTTAGTGTTAAATCTTGGTATTAAAGGTAAATCTCAAAAAAACTAAGTAAATAGAATTGACATATGTTATATGCTTTGGTTTCTAGTTAGCATGTTTTTGGTTGTTTGTGATGGTTTGGCCTTTGTGACGTAACTTGTCATTTATGCGCTTTTAGCTAAACCAAAATATATCATGATAACATTTGATGTTCTTAGGATGATTTTGGTATATATCATGTCATGATTTGGGTTCATTTGGTATGTTTTATAAGTATTTAAAGATTATCATGCTTAAGGTTTTTATGGTTTGGGGATTTTAATTTTTGGAGTATATTAGATGATGTTGTTATTGTTTAAATCTAATGATATCTCATAATCCATGATTTTTTTTAAAAAATGGATATATAATATGATTTATTTATACACGTGTGGACATTCTAATTAATTATTGAAATTCCAAGGGCTTTACATATTATTGGCGTGTTATTTGTGCTCTTGAGAAAAAATCTATGTATTTTTGACCAATTATGTTTTTGGGATAAGTAAGCACAAATATGATATTTTTACTTCTGAAAGGCTTTTAACAAGTTTCAGAGTCAAGGATTGAACTTTTACCATCTATTTGACCTTTAAAATAATAATTAAATGTGGATAGTAATTTAATGATTTTTTGCTAATAAATTTTTTTATAGTTTTTTAATTTATTTTTTTCTATAAAATAATATTTTCTATCTTCATAAATAGTATTTTTCAAGAAAAGTTTTTACGCATGTATCAATTCAATTGAAAGATATTGATATTTATGTATGAAGCTTTTCATTTGCCCTTGTTGTTCTCTTTGGTTTACTTTGAGTTTTCTCATAATTAGCGAGGTATTGTTCGGTAACTATGATAACTACTCATGTTCTCCAATTTTCTCAATACTCACCCACTCTATCCATGTACCCATTAAATGATCAATATTTTCCATATGTTCTCTACCTTCCTATTACTTGTTGATGGAGAAGTGGAGTGATTGGTAGGTATGGGATTACTTCGAAAATCACCTATAAATACTTGTAGTAGATTGAACTTGGGATACATCAAACTCAATCATCACAAGCTACACTATTCTCTTTCTTATGAATTCATGGGTAATTGAATTATGCAATTATTCATTCCTTCAATCTTGCATAAACGAGTTTGAGGGAAGTTGTGTAAACTTTTGGGGAGTGAATGGTCTTGAATGATCATGCCATAATTTAGCCTAATTTGCTATTGGGGTAGTGATCATTTAGTGACACAACAATTTCATTTAGTCTCCGTTCTTTACTATACTTACCATCAACATGAATAATCAATTTAGTGTATCATAAGCTAATTTATAGAAAATCAAACCCCAAAATCAAAGGTAGGGTTTCTAAATTATACCAAATGGAGAAAGTCATTGCATGCTCGCATAAACTTGTTTGACTAAAAAGGGTCAGAAGAGGCTCTCCAATGTCGTTGGGACCTATTGTACGTTACTGAATGTCAGAGGCGGTGCACTAGTTGTATTATGTTGTTGCGCTCGGCTAGTTATCATCCGTGTTATGATGTTACATTGTTGTTACTTACATTGGAGTCACTCCATTGCTGTAGTCGTTGAAGTAGTGGTTTGATGATGGCTAATATTGAAGGAGGGTAAAAGGTATTTTTAGATAATATATTCAACCAAAACAGTATCGTAAAAACTATAAAGAACCTTTTAGATAAAAATCAAAAGAGTTTATCTAATAAAAAAACAATTTTTTAAAATAAATGGCTTCACTTTTTAAAATAAAAAGACAAATGTTAAAATAATATTTAAAATATATTCGATAAATATTTTTATCAATCTTTGAGCTAACTTGACTAATTTAATATATTTTTGAAGAATTTTTCCATTAACCAAAATGTAAAAAATGAAAGAAAATTAATTTTGGAAATAAAATCATAAGTAAGTTGCAAAAATATTTAAATAAATTTTTTTGAAGATTTTATCAACATCCCAAAAGTGAACAAATTCAAAGGTAAAATTATTTGCTGCAGATAAAAATTGTCAAAATAAAGTTTCATACTTTAAAGGAATTTTCTAATTTAAAATAATTTATTTTCGTTAATAAAATATAACTCAAAATAAATTCATAGTCAGATGACGAGTCAAAATTGAAAACTAATTCAAAATATTAATATAAAAATACACACCTGAAAAAATATATATTTTCCATAAAAATAACATCACATGAATTCAATAATATTATAATTTTAAATGGGTTTATCTATAATCATCCACAATAATAAATAATTCAATAAATTTAAATATGGATTTTAAACCATTAATAACACCATAAAACAAATCAACAACTCAAAAACTTATAACAAGAATCATGATTTAAATAAAATAATCCAATCTAAATAAAAATAAAAGTCAAAACTTATAAATCAAAATCGATAATTTATAAAAATAATAATAATAGGTTTTTAATATTCGGGGTGATACAATAACTCTTTCAAAAAACCTATAACTTTAAGGAAGTTTAGATTATTTTTATAAGTTTTATATTAATTTAGTTTTCTTTCAAAATTTATATCACTTTAGTTTTCATTAAAAAAAAATTACAACGGTCATTTAAATTATGGAATGAACATTAGAAACTATATCTACAATAATCATCATTATTTTTTTAGCAACCAAACAAAGGCCAAATATACTATTAAGAATGACTTGGAAAACTATAGTTTCCATAAAATACTATACAAAAAAATCATATAAAGAAATAATAAAAATACATTATGAAAGCATGTTGCTTAACATTAATCAAATGAAATTCTAGCATCAAGATTTGAAGATTGTAATTCTAAGGATTGGATAGAAAAATAAGCTTCAAAAATTCCATTTTACTTGAACACTTGCTAAACCTAAAATGGAAAATCATTATAAATAATATAAAGAAATATTTTTCTATAACATTTTAATGATATTCTTAACAATACTATAGAAAATTTTCCAATTTCTTACCTCACTTTATCTAATCCTGTTACTTATATTCTGATTTGAACTAGCCTAATTTCAGCTTGATCTGGCTTGATATAGCATGACATATTATCATTTAATCTAATATGATTTATTTAAATTTATTATTATTAGTATTATAATAATAATATTATTATTATAAATATTAATAAAACCTATATTATCATTTAAATAGTAATATATTGTTGTATAATCATACTAGATAATGATAAAAATAATAATGATACAAATAATGATGATAAAAATAACAATAATTATTAGAAAAACTATAATACCCCAAATTTTAGCTAAACCCAATCTCGAGTGATTAACATCATAACCTAATTCTAATATCAAAAAATTAATATTTTAACCTATATAATCTCTATTACGGATTTTCAATACTTTAACCTAATCCAAACTCCATAAATTTTTTAAATAAATTATACCCATATCCTTACCTAAAATTATTCTAACTTGAATCAAATTCTAAACCCCCTTATTTTCTTTCCTTTCCTTTTTCCATTTTTTCTTTCCTTTTCTCCCTCACCTTCCAATTCCATTTTCCCCTTCTTTTCCTCTTTTTCCTTCGTGAAACATTGTCCTTACACAATACTCCACCCTCTTCCATGCCTACCTATACGTCAACCTTTCCCTTGTGCGATAAGCTCGTGTAGCCATTCCTGATCAATTTCACCTATATCCTCTATTCTCCTTTCTACTCGTGAATTTCTATATATATATAACACATTAAATGTACCAAACCACCCTCCTTCTCCCTCAAATTTTCTATCAAAATTTCACCACCAAGCACATCTTCTCCCTCCTTCTTTCTTTCCCTCATCCTCATTATTGCCAAAACAATTTCTAAAACACCCCTTCAGTCTTCCCAATTGAACACCACCTTCAAGCACGAACATCCCTTGCTAAATTCTCACCCCACCACACATTGATCCTACTCTTCCTCCTTGGTCAAAAACCACCACAACACACACCACCTACCTTATTTGGCATAAACCACTGAACCCCCTGCATGGTTATACCCTTTTATCCTACTCCATCGATGTTTCCCCCTTTTCTTCGACCTTCCATGCCATTGCACAACCCCTGTAAATGGAGAAAAGAACCGCAAATCACCCTCTCAATTCGACACCAACCATTGAAGCCCGCACCCCCATTCGGCTAAACCAACCAAATAAAATATAGTACTATTCCACCATTGCAACCCCATCCCCTTCGACATTTGTTGCTATTCCACAACCCCTAGTGATGACACTAGTTTTTGTTGCCACCTTCCTTATTTCACCACTTCAACCACCCCTTCTTTATTCCACGAAAGTTTGACTAAAACTCCACCGAGCCTTGTTTCAATTTTTCTTCCATTCCTTCCCTCTTTCATTTCCCTATCATTTCTCCAGTTATGTCATTTTATCCTTATTATGTTTTTATTATAGTTTCTAGAGGAGATAGGATAGGATATGTGCATAGGGATCATATTCTTACTCTGTAAGGATACTAGTCGTAGTATAGGATTTTTGTGCTAAGTGTTATGTTTGACTATATATATTATTATGTTATAATTATTATGTTGATAAATTCTTGTTGATAATGTGTTGATGTGAGAATATGCTAATATGTGATGAAAATGAGTAAGTTGATAAACATATGATATCATTACAATAATATTTTATGTAGGAAAACCCTAAGTAGATCGATGTGATGCATGGTTGTAATACAGGTTTAATAGAGTATAATAAGTAATAAAATAGTATATATGATATATGGTGATAGATGAAGGTTTTGGAAATAACAATATCAAAACATATAAGGTTTTCCTGAAATGAGGGTTTTTGGTTACTTGTAAGGAATTTTAGTTAATATGAAATTTTTGGTACTTTAATGTGTTATATGATTTAAAATATTCAAAAGGGATTATGTAACACTCCAAAATTTACTACTAATTTTTTTAGGCAAGAGCATTAACAAAATATATTAGGTGTTACCGCTACACTTAGCACAAGTTTGGTCCATACCCTTCTCGTACTAAGCGTAAGGCTAAAATATTATAATAAATAAATCAAAAATTATGGAAATAGATATAGATAATAAAATACTTTAATAATTTAGTGTAATAACAAAGTAAAGAGTACGTGCTCTAGATAATACAATACATAAAAAAAGATAAGGGGGTAAACGAGATGAAGGGTTCAAAAGAGATATCCAGAATCTATGTCACATAACATATGCGACTTCGAATAGATATAACTCTACTCCCTAACCCCAAAGGTATAAACCTACATCACTCTGCTTAAGGATCCTCCTCAAAGTCAGTAAGATCATCATCATATACATGTAGCAGTATAGCACAACGATTACAAATGTGTAATATCAGTACGCATCTTGTAATAAGTAACACAACTAAGCTAAAGATATATCATTATGTACAAGGCCCATGTGAAGAAAGTATTAGAACATATAATAACAAGATAATAATATGCCTGCATATAGATATCACTTGAGTAGAAGAAAACTCAACCATCAAGTATAAAATAATGTAATACAAATGTACGGATAGATGAAATTCATTTATTATATTATTTTTTTATCATGATCATAGTTGATATATTATATTAACTTGAAGACGGAGACTCAAAAATCCATAATAACTAATCCAATACTTGAACTATAATAACCCTAGTTGACCCACCCAGAAACGTAACTAGACCACCAAATAACGAGACACCTAATCACTTAAGTATGCATACTCCTTATAGTGCCAAAATATATCGAGATACCTATAGAGTATAATAGGGCCTCTCATACCTCGTAAGGCACATCAGGATCATAGAATAGAAAATACTGGAATGGTACCAAGTGAATACTAAACCTGACTTAGATAGCTATCCTAAGTGGTACAAGTCCTGACTCTAGATCTTTCGCTTTAAGTGATTGATGTCTTATGACATATTTAGTTCAACAAGAATAAATTCCCATATAATATCATTCAATAATTTATATTAACATAAGCTAATTGTTTTAATAAATTCTGATATTATCCACACATTTGATCCATAGAGGAATCAAGACCCAAACCATTTAGAGCACAAAGGCCCATTAACGTGATATTAAGACCCAATTGAATATATAAAGTATTAAAGCCAAACAAGATTATTAAGGCATTAAATTTCAAGGTCCATGCCATGAAAGGCCCAATAAAAATTGATATCAATGTATATTAACTCTAATTATTCGAGACAAGGTTCAATAGCAAATATCTAAGTCAACCAAGGGTTCATATATAAGGTCAGATAAAATAACTAGTCTAAAGACACATAAAATGGCTAAAACATCTCTAACGTTAGCTAACTTATCTTAATTTTAAGATAAGTTTATTTCATGCTAAATGGGTTATAATTAAACAATAATTTTCTTATGATGAAATATAAATACAGACACTAAGTATTAAATGCTAAAGTTCTCAATGTTCCCAAAGTGTGTCTTTCTCTTTTATTTTTCTTGCATAATTAATTATTTTAATTAATGTCTCTAGGTCTACTCATCAAATGTCACCCAAGTATAAAACTTATATATTTTAACTTATTTTATTAATACAATATTCACTCGGGTCTCAAAATTTTCTAAATTTACATGTATGGGCAAAAATGTCATTATTCACCTAAAATTATCTTAAACTTCTAAGATTCATAACTTACTCTAAAAAAAATCAAACCTAAACATATAATATACCAAATTTTATATAAAAGACCCAATGAAAACAATGGTACACCTAAAAATTTCATAAACAATTTGTTATGCTCAATATACCTGTAATACTCCAAAATGTTAAAACCTAAAATTTAATAATTAACCCCTTAGTTGAAGTAATTTAATATTAAATTATTAATTTAATTATTTTGTGGGCCTTTGATTTATAAAAATGGATAGGATTATTTAATAAATTAAAATAAATATTTTATTATTTTATCTTACTTTTTTTATTTAAATAAAGTCCCAAATCCATATTTTTACTAAAAATTTTCTCTTAAATTAATACATTAATTTTGAACAAATTAATTTAATAAATAATTTTTTCATTTAACTAATTCCTAATCCTAACTATAAAAATCATTTTAATTTTCATTTCTGCTTTTTCCTTTTCTTTTCCTTTCTCCTTCCTTTTTATTTCTTTCTTTCTTCTTTTCCTTCTTGGCCTAACCGGCCACCTCCCGCTTCTTTTCCCTACTGGGCCGCAGTCCATTCCCTTCCTCTTCTTTCCCTCTCATTTTTCCCCTCCAGGTCAGTCTATCCCGTGCCTCTCCCCCTTCCCTTATTTCTTTCCTTTCTTTCTTCCTCAGTTGGGTTAACCCAACCCTCTCTTCTTTATCCCTTCTCCCTCACATGCACGTGCTGGCCCGTCTCTCTTCTTTTCTCTCCCACTTGACTGGCATGCCTTCCCCTTTCTTCTTCTTATTCTTCTTCCTTCACCCCGCATCGAACCAAACAACCCCCATGCGTGCATTCACACACCTGCCAGCCTTCCCCTCTACACCTACTATGGCAGCCTGTCCTCTCCCTCTCTCCCCCGTTCCTTTACCTTCCATTTATAACCATGCAAAACCCCCTTGCATGCCTCTTTTCTTTCCTTTTCCTCCTCTCCTTCTCCCTACCACCTTCCCGACCCCCTACAGCCTATAGCCACCCTACTTGAGCCATGCATTCCCTCCTCTCTCTCTTCCTTTTCTTCTCCTTTACTCTATCTCCTTCCCCCTCGAGTCCCTTCTTTCCCCTTGCAAAACCTCTATTTTCTTTCTTTCCTTCGCCTCCTGTCTCCCCTATTTTGTGTCACCACCCTCCACCACCGCCTTTTCTACCCAACCGACCACCACAGTGATCCCCTAGCCTCCCCTACTTCCGCCCTACACCACCCAATAACCACCATTCACCCCCTACAACCACCCTTCCCTTCCCTTCTCTTTTATTCCCCTTCCTGACCTCCACCCTACACCACCACCTTGTGTAACACCCCCAAAAATCACAGTTGAAATTTTTTGTTTAAACAAACAAATATGAGCATAGGGGTGCTACCGTCGTGATCAGTACAAGCTCGGCTCCCGACCAGTCTCGTACTAACCACAAGGATAAAGAAAAGTTTCCACAAGACATTAGACAAACTTAAACAAAGATTCATAGAAATTGAAGTGTTCATAACACGAAAATTAGAGTGCGCGATAAAAATTGTTATAACTGAAAACGAGTAACATAGTCAAGTTCCCAAAAGAGATAAAAGGTACAATGCCATAAAACAAAACTCAAATAAAATGAAACATGAGTAAACAGGGATAGAAGGGAGTCAGTTCAACATCACTCTTGGCCCCAAGCAAGTCCAACAATCATCATATATCCCCGCATGATGCATCCAATACATCATAGGCATCAAATACGGTACCTCTTACTTGCACAAATTCAGAAAATCCCTCTACTCATGGGAATGAGAATCACCCATGAAACGGGTGGTTAGTACGCTATGTAATGAGTAAGGTAACCATATAGGTAAAGGCAGCAATAAAATAAACATGTAAGGCATATAAGGCATAATTCAGGTTTATATCATCAGGCCAGACTTAGACTAATATTTTGTCTTACACATTTCTTAATTTAATTCCTCTTGAGTACGGGAACCCCACTATTATAGCTGGTGGACCAAAAACACTCCATAGGGTAGAACGCACCTAACCAATATTATAGCCGGTGGACTGGAATCACTCCACAAGGCAAAATGCATCTGACCACTATTATAGCCGATGGACCAAAAAAATCAACCTCACTGGCCCCGACTCACATAGTGTTCCACTATAAATAATTAGTATCTTTCCATGCCTTATATTTTTGTTTCACACATTTCTCATATTAATTTTGTGTGAGTACAGGAACTCCATTGTTATAGTTGGTGGACAGGAAACTCTATAGGGTAGAACGCACCTGACCATTATTATTGCCAGTGGATCGGAAAAATATATCCTCATTAGCTCCAACTCACGAGGTGTTCCACTATAAGTAATTAGTATCATTCCATGACGTATTAAAACGCAAAGTTTGATTTATTGAGCTCGGAATCCCCCACTATTACAGCCAGTGGACCAAAAACACTCAACAGGGCATAACGCACTTGACCACTATTATAGCCGGTGGACTGAAAAATCACTTCGTAGGGTAAAACACACCGGATTGCTATTATAGATGGTGGACTAAAAAATATGTAACCTCATTTATCCCTGGCTCTATAATCTTTCACTTTAAGTGCTTAGTGTTTTATTCGTATCTTATTCCACACACAACCCCAACTCGACATGCAGAACCCACTCAACTTTTCAAAATTCTTATCCCATATCTTGGGACTTCTACTCCCTCTAGTATATCCAGACATTCCTTCCTACCATTTCCTCATTGCCATGAATACCCAAATCTGAGGCCCATTTTCCATATCTATGAGTTAATTCAATACCGCTCTCTAGGGTTTTTCTTCGGAAAACCCTAATTTGGCTTATGTGCCCCAACCTTCCTCTATCCCACACAACTCATGTTCCTCCAATTCATCACCTCATTCGATTCATCCCCCAAGCACCCATTTTACTTCCCATACACCACACGTGGTCACAAAACCCTAGTTGGCCATGCAAAAACCCTAGCACCTCTATTTCCTCAAATAATGTTATCATTTCAACACTCTTACTTACCATCCCCTCTTCCACATGATACATATCCAACATGACCTATGACCCCGAGACTTCCTTCCCATCTTTTTTTCCACACCGTGAGAACCCAAAACTCTTCTTTGTTACCAAAACCATCACTTCCCTCGATCCACACCTGAAATCACAACTTCACTGTCCAACTCCCACACGTGATCACAATAACCCTAGTTCACTCCATGTAACCCTAGTACTTCTCCTTTCTTTTATGCCACCCCCTCAACACCCAAATACATTTTATCTCACTTGACTCACTTTTCCTCCATACGACACCCCTTCCATCTTTTATACCCCATTATAACCCTTTTCCATTAGTTTTCCCTTCCTTGCACACTTCTCTCACTTAGGGTTTTCTCCCAAAACCCTAGTCAAGTCTCCTGTGCATTCTTACATCAACCCGCATACTATTTTTCACATACAAACTCCAACCACTCTAACAATTCTTCCCTTACCTTACTTAACCCTCAAGTCAACTTTCCCTACGTAAAAGTCATACCTATGAAAAGGCTTACCATACCACGCAAACCCCAGTATCCCCATGCATGTTTTGGTCCATTCCCTTAATTTATTCCCATTATTCCTCCTTTTGTCCACCCATAGGTCAGACGATATTTGGGTCATTATTACCATTCTCTATTCAACTCACTTTCCTCACTCTTTTCCATTTCTCTCACAATCACATCACACTACTTAGAATCTCCTATCATGCATGTCATGAGGGGCAATATTACATACGCACAATTCAAGTACAAGTAATAATACCACATTATACATATCATAAACACATGCAGCTTACCCGAGCTCCATGCTTAGAAAGCTGCGCTACAAGATCAAGTTACATAATACATCAAATCAACACACATAACACATTTTTCACACACATTAAGCCTCAACCATATCCTTACCTAAAACAACACCGGGCTTGGAGCATGCTCCTATGCCTCTTTAGGATTTTGACTTGGTTAATCTATAATAGGGAAATACTAGGGTTACCTTCCCTCTTACCAACATCATCATTACTTCCTACTTTACCCTTATAATAACATAGTATTAGGGTTAATAATAATAGTAGTATTTTTATAAGTAAAAGTAAGGGTATTATTCTTAAAGTAGCTAATCATATTATTACTAGCCAAAATAGGTATTAGTAGTTATATTGTTCCATGTTAAAGTACCATTAGTAATATTTATATTACTAAAGATAATAGCTTTACTATTAACAACAACAATAATAATAATAATAACCCGAATCATAACAACAATAATAATAGTATTAGTAATACTAAAATAGTGACAATAATGATGATGATAATAATAATAATAATAATAATAATAATAATAACAACAACAACAACAACAACAATAATAATGATGATGATGATGATGATGATGATGGCGGTGATGATATTAATACTAGTAATAGTTTGAATAATAATAATAATAAGGGTTCTAATAATTATAATACTAGTAACATTAGTAATAACAGGGCCAAAGTTAATAATAATAATAATAATAATAATAATAATAATAATAATAATAATAATAATAATAATAATCATAATAATGATGATACTGATGCTTCAAATCTTAATAATAATAATAATAGAGCCATAATAATTCTAACAACAACAACAACAACAACAATAATAATAATAATAATAATAATAATAATAATAATGATACTAATACTAATAAAATTAAATAATAATTACATTAATTATTTTCAAAGGTCAGGGTGGTTAGAGCACAACGTAGGGTGGTTGTGGCTAGGTGGCGTATGGCAGTGGAGGAGGAAGTGGGGTTGGAGAGGTGGATTTCTAGGCTAGAATAGGGAGAGTGGGAGGGTGGTTGTGGTGGTGGTGGATTCTCTGGGTTGAGAGGGTTGGAATGGTTGTGGTGGCGTAGCAAAAGTGGTGGTGCATGTAGCAGTTGCTGTGGTGGCCGAAGGTGGTGGAGAAGGAGGGAGGGTGAAGGAGAGGGAGGCAGGGAGAAAGGAAGGTAGGGGAGGTAGAGGAGGCTTTGGTGGGATTTTTGGAAGGTAGGGGAAATGGTCGCTGCAGCAGGGATAGCGGCGCACGATGGTGATGGAAGAGAATGGGCAGGTTGGGCAGCTAAATTTGCATGGCTAAGGCGGCTCGTGTAGGAGGAATTAGAGGTGGTGGGTGGTGTGGTTCGGTGGGGGTGATGTAGGGAGGAGTTTGGCAGTCGACGAAGGAGGTGTCCGAAGAGGCGATGGCGCAAGGGGGGTAAATTTTCTAAGCAGGAAAAGGAAGCTCGATTAAGATCAGGTATGGGGTATTTATAGGCCAATGGGGGTGGATACGATAGAGAGGGAAGAGGATAAGAGGGGTAGGTATGGTAGGGCTGCCGACCAGTGGTGGCAGGCTGGTACAAGCCTGCAATCTGCGGATGCAGTTTGGCCAAGGGAGAAGAAAAGGAAAAGGAAGGGCATACGTGAGAGGAGGTTTGGGTTTGGTTGGGGTCGGAAAAGAAGAGGAAAGGGACGGGGAGAGTGAAATGTCCCGAAAATTCCTAATTCTAAATATTATATTTAAATGAGGTTTTATTATAAAAGTTAATTAAGTATATTAATTTATTTAAAATAAAAGGAAATTAATTAGGGAAAATCAAGAATAAATTTATAAGTATTTTAATTAGGAGGAATTTGGGTATTTTAACACTTCCATATCGACCTCCAGTTTCCTTTTTCTTTGTCTCTTCTCTCCGGACTGGGCCTATTTCGGCGGCCCGGTATCCTTCTCCTTTTCCTTTCCTCTGCGGCCCAGCGTCGCTGGCGCCTCCTGCTCTCTTCCAGATGCGGCGTTTTGGAGCGTTTTATGTCGAGACACCGCGTCTCATTTAATGAGGGTATAACCCGCGCCGACCGGCCCTGTTCTCCCTTTTTCTTTTCTTTCCCTGGCCGACTGGACCGCCTCCCTTCCTTCTTCCTTCTTCCTCCTTCCTCCTCCGTCGACGCTGCTGCAACTCTCGACCCATCAATGGTGTCTCCGGCTACCGTGATTAATACCGATTGTTTATTGGCTCATTGTCTTCCTCTTAACTCCAGGAATAAATTGGAATAATTTTCGTGCGTTAAATCTCGCCCGTTTCCTCTCCCCAACGTCGTGAACCTTCGAACCAACCCAAACGGTACCCGACCGTTTTCCGCCGCCGGCTGCCTAAATTCTTGCATTTAACACTTCCATGTAGACATCCAACTCCTCATTATCCATTTCAACATCTATAAATAGCCTATTTGTAGGAGTTTTGAAGATTTTTCTTCCCCAAAAACCCTCGGCCCGAGCTGCCACCACCCCAACTTCAGACGCCTCTTCCACCACCGTCAGCCAACCTTAGCGCCACCGAAACATTCCATTCTCTTCCCTGAAAGTTCATCTAATTAACTAAACTATTTTCAACCTTCGATTCTTCTTGTACGAGCCTCAATAATTATGCAAAGTTGGATGCTCGTTTCGCCGGAATTTTGACCCCGAAGCCTTCAACCGCCTTCCGCCGCCGTGCACCGCCACCTTTGGCTGCACCACCACCATCATCTTGTCCCTCTCCTCCTGGGCAACAATAAACACCTCTTATACCACCTCAATTCTCCCTATCTTTTTCCCAACATCCATCTTTCCCTCTTTTCTTCTATTTTTTCGGCCACCGCCGCCGGTGTCGCCTATTCCCACCAGCTTAAGGTTGAACCCTAGACCCTCTCAACCATTTTCCATATTATTATAAGCCTTGATTTAATTTATTTTAATTATTTTCATATAAATACCATTATTATTATTCTTAATATTTATATTCTTAATATGTTTTATTATTATTTGATGTGAAATTTATGCTGAATTATACTTGCAGGGTGGAGAGTGGTAATAAAATAATTTTATTGTTAGTTTCGAAGTTTAAGTTATTAATTGAATTATTATAGGATTATTATCTTTCTTATTATTATTATTATTATTATTATTAGATTAATTATTATTAACGTTTTATTATTTATTCTGGAAAATCTTAGGCCCTAATTTTGTATTAACATTTGCACTTATTTATTTGAGTATTATTATTTCTACTGTTCTTGTAACCATTAATAATAATATTATCATTATCTTTATTATTTTAATATTATTATATATGTTATTAATATTAATAAATGGTAAGTCATTAGTTATTTTAAAACTTATATGTTGTTATTATTATTATTATTATTATTATTATTATTATTGTTATTATTATTTATATTCTCATTGATATTAGTTTTATTATCCTTGATATTATTATATTAGTATCATTATTATTATTAGGGTAAAGTCTTTAACCCTATATTACTAAGGTTTATAATATCTCTCTTATTTTTATTTAGCAAAGTTAGAATTTTGTTAAGGTTATATTAGTATGTTATTATTTGGTCAAAGCTCTAAGAAGACGTAGGAACGTGCTCCAAGACTGGTGTCGTTTCAGGTAAGGGGTGCTAAGGCCTTTTGTGTACTTATATGCATTATGTGATTCACATGCTATGTATCCTATGTATTATTATGATCATTCTGTATGTGATATAACGTGGATGATATAACGTGGAGTTGAAGAATGTTTTGCATGGCATGTGTATTATTTATGTATGATGATATGTGTTGTGATACTGTAAGACATGCATGTGAGAATGTCGATGTGGTTGTGTGGGGAAAAAGGATGAAAAATAATGATGGAGAAAGAAGTTGATCAAGAGGTATGAGTTGACCTAAGTATTTTAATGATTTATGAGAGGAAGAATAAAATGGGAAATGTAGGGTTTTATGGGAGACAATATAATTTATGACGTTATATGGGAGAATTGAATTTATGGTTTGTTAGGGAGAATCTAATTTAAGACGTTATTTGGGAGAATGTAATTTATGATATTATATGGGAGAACCTAATTTATGATTTGATTGGGAGAATATAATTTATGATTTGTTTGGGAGAATCCAATTTATGGTTTTGCTTGGGAGATTCTAATTTATGATTTTATGAGGAAGAATCTAACTTATGGTCTTGTATGGGAGAATCTAATTTGTGGTTATGAAAGGGGAGAATCTAATCAATTGTATTATGTGGAAAAATCTTTGGGTTTTATATGATTTGAATCTTTGTGCTGGTATGGATTGAATTTAGGGTTTTGTGTGAATGAATCTTTGGGTTGTGTATGGTTTGAATCTAGGGTTTGGTATGAATGAATCTTTGGGTTATGTGGATTGAATTTAGGGTTTTGTATGATGAGATTTTGGGTTTTGCATAATGGTTAATGGTTGTATGGTGGTATTAGGGTTTGCATGGAAGTTAATAATTGCATGGGATGTGTAAAGTTTGTATGAGAGTGAAGTTTACGTATGGAACGTGGATTTGGGATTTGAGGAAAATATGTAAGTTTTGTTTGGGTGATTGAACATTTGAAGGGAAAATAGTGCGTGGAGCATTATATGCGTACGTAGGAAACCGAGCTAGGGTTCGTGTGGATAATTAGGGTTTGGTGCAACTGCTTAGGATTTTTGTCATATCAAGTATATTTGGTGATTAACGTGTAATTGTGATTGGTGGTGTGTGTTGATTCATGCATGTCCAAGGCAAGCTTTGAATAATATATTTAAGACATTAATCTTTTAAAGTGGAAGATTATTGAGCCGAGTCCAGACCGATCCACCGGTCAGGAATAGTGGTTAGGACGCGTAGCCCTATGTGCGACCGATCCACCGGTTATAATAGTGGTTAGGACATGAGGTCCTATATGTGATCGGCTCACCGTTAATAATAGTGGGGTGACTCGAGCTCAATAAACACAAACCAGTATCATTAAAGCTCTTAAAAGATACTAATTACTTACAGTGGAACACCATGCGAGCAGGAACCAGACCGATCCACCGGTCAGGAATAGTGGTCAGGGTTGTACCCTATGTGTGACCGATCCACCGGTAATAATAGTGGTTAGGGCATGATGCTCTATGTGTGACCGGCCCACCGGTTATAATAGTGGGGTGTTCCTGTACTCGCATGGATTTATAAAACGCATGGTGTGAATCGGATTCTGATAAGAGATTAATTAAATGATTAATCTGGATTATATATGGGCCTCTGTACTTTTACCTGAATTGTTCATATCCCTTTATGTTTTTATGTTGGATTATGCCCTGTTATTAATTTGCATGGATTATGTGCTTATGTGTCGGCCTTAGTGATCGGTTACCTTACTCGGTACGTAGCGTACTGATCACCCCTTTTATGGGTGCTGCTCATTCCCACGAGTAGTATGCCTTTCTGGTTTATGCAGGTGGGCAAGACATCAGTCGGGGCTGAGTGCTGAGTATGTTTGGCTCATGTTCGAGAGAGTTGTGGTCGTATTTCAATCTTTATGTAATTTTATTTCCTGCTATTATTTCTTTGTATTGGAGTATTTATTCTCTTTGATTTCGCACTCTGATTTCTATTTTATTACGTTTATAAACGTTTATGCGTACTCTAATTTTAAGGTATGATCTTTCGAGTTCTTTTATGAACTGTTGATTTGAATTTAATGTAAATCTTTTCCTTAGCCTTAACACTTGGTACTGGAACGGTCGGAGAGAACTGCTCTAGTACTAAGTGTGGCGGTAACATTTCTAGAATTCACAGGTTTTAAGTATTTCTAATTTAATTGCTTCCGCTTTAAAAAAATTAGTGAATTTTGGAGTGTTACAGAGAGAGAAGGGTGGTGGAAGCCTAGTGGTACAGTGGCTAGACTGGCGGTATGGCGTAAAGTTGCAGGTCACCTACAATACGTGGGAGGGAGAGGGAGGAAGAAGAAGAAAAAGGGGTCGGCTGACCGATCTGGGGGAAAAGAAAGGAAAGAAAAAAAAAGGGAAAGAAACTAGCGAGCGAGGGAAAGAGATGGTGCAAGCTATGGCCCCACGGAGGGAGAAGAAGAGGAAGTCTGGGCCGCGAGGGCGTAGGTCCATACCGGGGAAGGAGGAGGAAAAGAAAAAAAAAAGAGAAATAATAAAAGGAAAAAGAGAAAAAGGGACAGGAAAAAGGAAAAATAGATTGGTTGGGGTATTTAGAATATTTTGGTATTTTTGAATATTTAAAATAATAATATTTAGTAAATTAATAATTAAATTCCCTTTTTAGATTATTTTATGATATTTTTAATAAATTTTCCTAATATCCATTTTAATTAGTAAAACACCCTATTTTTTCCTAATTAAATTATTTATTATTTTCCTCTTGATTTTACCTTAAATACTTCCCCTTATTTTAAATAAAACAATTTATTTAATTAATTTCCCTAATAAATCCCTAGTTTAACATAATTTTCTTGATTAAGGTTTTGGGGTATTTCACCTTGTGTTGTCATCTCCCCTCTTCTGTCGCTGCTGAAGCCATCCCTCGACCCCCTGACACCTCCCCTACCACCACCCTACCTCACCTTGTACAAAATTCCCCTACAACGTCCTCCTTTCTTCTCCTTCTTCTCCCTTTCTTCACCCCAACTTTCCAGCCCTATTATCGTCGTCCTTGCCACCCTAAGCCACAAATCTCCGACCCCCAACCACCCTCTCTGCACCCAACCACTGCCCTCACTCCCCTCTACAAGCCCTTAAACAAGGCCGCCAACCCTCACCTAAGCACACCTTCCTCCCTTCTCCCATCACTCTTCTTCTTCCACCAATTCTTTCCCTCGTGCATACAACTCATGCAGAGTGAGTGTTGCTACATATTTTGAGATAGATTAATCAAGTTTTGGATGTATTAATTTTTATTAATAAAAGCTTAAACTTTTAACGGGGATATAGGTAAAGTTTATTTGTTACTAGAAATAAAGTAACTATTATACCCTACTAAAATGTGTGCATATATGTATACTAGGACATTAGAGGTTATATGGTAATTTAATAAATAAGAAGGGAATTTTGGTAACTTTGCATGGAAGAAGGGGTAACTTGGTAATGTTATGAGTAAAAAGGGTAATTTGGTAAAATGTTAAATAAGAAGGGCATTTTAGTAATTTTGCATAGAAATTTGGTAACTTGGTAAGTTTATGAGTAAAAAGGTAATTTGGTAAATTATTAAATGAGAATGGTATTTTGGTAATTTTGGCATAAAAAAGGGTAACTTGGTAATTTTATAAACATAAGGGGCAGAATGGTAAATTAATAAGTAAGAAGGGTATTTTGGTAATTTGGCTTTTGGCATAAAAGAAGGGCAACTGGTAATTTTATGAATAAAAGGGGTAAATTGGTAATTTAATAAGTATGAAAGGCAATTCGACAATTTAACACATGTGATCTAACAAATATGAAGGGTAATTCGGTAACTTAACAAACCTAGAGGGAAATATAGCAATTTTAACAAGTAGGAAGGGCAATTTGGCGATTTAACGAACCAGAAGAACAATTTGGTAATTTTAACAAGTATGAAACGTAATTTGATAATTGAACAAACTAGAAGGGAAACGTTAGTAATTTAATATATATGAAGGGTAAATTGGTAATTTAACAAACCAGAAGGGAAATTTGGTAATTTTAACAAGTATGAAGGGCAATTTGGTAATTTGGTAAGTAAAAATGAGTAACTTAGTAACTTTACAAACAATAGGGGTATTTTATTAATTTTGTAAATGTGAAGGGGTAAATCGGTAAATTATATATAACACGACAATTGATTTATTAAGCCTCTATAATAAGATATAAGGAATATTAAATAATAGAATAAGGGTTTATGGCCTTAGTAATATTTGTTTAAGTATAACCTCGCATATTATAAAAATAAGGATATTTCGGTAAATCGGTGAATAACATAAGGAAAATGCATGCTATAGGGTTGAATGGGTAATTAAGGGTATGATATGATGTTTATTTCATAATCTTGTAAGAGGCGCCTTATTTGTTAATTATGCATGAAAATATGTGTTGGATGTTCTAGAAGTACGTGTTAGGATTTATGCATTCAATGATCCCTTGGTATAGATTATTTGATTCCATGACCAGTATTACAACTATGATATGATAACCTGTTATGGCATATGAATAAATAGAAATGAATTATGTAATGAAAATAGATGATAAATAGAAGCCTTAGCCTTAGGGGCATTTTGGTCATTTTGACCTAAGGTGCCTAAGTATAAGAATTTGAACCTAGGTTGGCCTTAATGGACTATTTAAGCTAACATGGACAATAATATGAATAAATATTTCTTAATAATAACATAAACAAAGGAAACTAATAAAGTGTGCGATTGTTGTGTTTCTTGTGGTCACCTTAATTAAGACACTAATAATTAAAGTGGAAGACCTTAAGATTGGTAATGGTAGCTCTTTAAGGATCACTACCCTAAAGATGTGATTTAGCTCATCATTGTTCAGGATTTTGCTGGTGTGCCTTAATGTCGCAGCCATGCCCTACCTCTTACTCTATCTAGCTCTACAGACCTATTTAGGGGATATGCATACTTATGGATTAGGTATCATTGTCGGTAAGGTATTGTGTGCCCTCGTGCGCTAGTACGACCAATGTACCTTTGCGTGTAATACCCTAAATTAAGCGGAGTGCTATAAAGATTGGTATGGCTACTTATATTGACATAATATACCATCCTTTTGGTGATTCCGTCTTAAGAACTCCATAGTTAAGTGTGCTCGTCGTGGAGCAATTTTTAGGATGGGTGACCCTCCTAGGAAGTTTTAGAAATTTTCTGAAATTTTCTTGGGAAGTGTGTGAGTAAGGACAAAGTGCACTGAAAGGATTCATGTTGATCTATGAGGCCATCCTATCAATCCAAAAGCGCTCCCCCACGTGGTCGTATCGACTTGGGGTGTTAAAAAATAGTATCAAAGTGAAACAGCGACCGTAAGCTCAACTTGGATGAGCCATTAGCCACTTAACAGGACGATTCTTGGGATAAATTGTAGTGAAATAGTTAATGGTTGAGGTGTAATGAGGATGTTGCGTTCTTTGAGTGGGGGTGAATGTAATACTCCAAACTAAACGGAGTGCTATAAGGATTGATACAACTATTTATATTGACATGGTATACTATATTTTTGGTGATTCTATCATAAGAAATCCACAGTTAAGCGTGCTAGCCGTGGAACAATTTTTAGGATAGGTAATCCTCCTGAGAAGTTTCAAAAATTTTCTAAAATTTCCTCAGAAAATGCATAAGTGAGGACAAGGCGCGCTGAAAGGCCTCGTATTGATTTGTGGGGCTATCCTATCAATCCAAAAGTACTCCAAGATGGTCCCCCACTTGGTTGTATAGATTCGGGGTGTTACATTGGATCCCTAGGTTGATTGTTCAAGGGTATTGTGTTGCTTGTATGCACCAGTATAACTAGTATATCTTTGTATCTAGGTTCATGATCTCCCTCTCGAGTTAAATAAATGAACTTGTTGTGTTAATTAAATGTAAAATATTAATCATGTAAAGTGAAATATTATTGAGACAGGCTCATACCGATCCACCGACGATAATAGTATTCATGAGCCTTCTGCCTTGGAGACTGATCCACTGGCAAATAATAGTGGTCATTTGTGTGTTACCCTTTAGTATTTTTCTGTCTACCAGCTATAATAGTGGGGGATCTCGAGCTCAATAAACCAAAACCTTGGATGATAATAAACCATGGAAAAGATAATAATCATTTATAGTGGGACACCATATGAGTTGGGGCCAGATCGATTCACGGGCGAGAATAGTGGTCAGGAGCCTTTTGCCTTGGAGATCGGTCCACCGACAAATAATAGTGGTAAGGTGTGTTATGCTCTAGAGTGTATTTTAGATCCACCGACTATAACAGTGAGGTTTCCGTACTTACATGGATATAATTTGAGAGATGATGTTGAATAATGTTTAGTTAATGGCTTAAGACCATAAGTATCGATTTCACCATTATAATCTATTAATATAGGAAGTGTGGCCTTACTGCCTAACACTCTTGGTAAGTGATGGAAATGCTAAGTAAATGGACCTTGTGTAACTTGTGTTATGTATTTCCAATTGTATGTTGTGTTGTAGTGTGTATTGTCTCTTATGTTATTGTGATTATCTCTATGCTTGCGTATGTTATTGTGTTTTACATTGTTTATGTTCGATGTGTTACATATGGGCCCTACCTTTCAATCTAGTATAAAATGTTACTCAGTACCGTAGTACTGAAGGGTTCCGTTTGTGGGCTTATGTGGTGTGGTCGTAGCTGGCACGTAATTTAAACCTTCTTGTTGACAATTGTGCTATTGGTAAATAAGGGTATCGTTCTATATCGGGACGGGGATTGAAAGGGCTCACCTATATTTACCTAGCTAAAAAAAATTAAACCCTAAATTACACAAAATAAATAAATACGAAAAACACTAATGGGGGTTATAAAATAGAAAATAATAAAAGTAATAAATAAAATAAAAATAATTGATAACCGTAGATATGATAAATATACTAGGAAAATTAAAATCCACCACTAGATTAGGTCAAGATATAATATTAATTTCTAAGTTATCATTTAATCATAAGAAAGAGATTGACCAAGTTGTACACTAAAAGTAGGTCCATACACCTTATATTACCTCCCTAAGCGCTAATATTAACCCTATTAAATACTAGTAGTATAGTAGCAACAAGTGGCTTCTATATTTAACTAGATTTAATGTATTAAGTATGATTTAAGTACCCAAGCCAGTACACTAAGCATGTCTAGCTGTATTTTCTTTTTTTGACCCACACGTATCTAAACATTTTACTACTTTGGTTAGAATCACAAAACTATTAGGTGAATTGTTATATAACCTATCAGCAATTTATACATATAAATTCTAGCATATTTATATGGCCATCTAGCAGGTAATTAATCTTACATACGATCATTATGATGAAAATCAGAATAAGGCATGCACCATATAAATTATACTTGACATAAATATATATACAAATGATAGCAATTAAAATAGCGTCAAAGAACAATATCATGAAACAAAGAAAAATAAAATCATATCTCAAACCCTAATCTAGGGTTTCGATCTATTTCATAGCAATAAATAATTAGACAGCTATAATTATTGAATTAATTACACAGAAATTTATATCCAAAATATAAATTAAAAATAAAGAAAGAAATAATCAAAATTAATTATAGATGAAAGATCAATAATTTATTCAGATAAAAAAGTAATTAATTTTATTAGAAATAAATTATACTGGTATAAATCTCTATACTTTTTATTTCTCTCTTCAGCATATTTATTTTTGTGCACATATTCTCTTTCCTTTTTTTTTCTTTTCCCGGCACAGGCTACTGCTACATGTTCCTAACTTTTTAGTGCTTGTGCATGTCCGTCTCCCATTGTTTGGCCACCTGACTTCTTTCTTTTCATTCGGTCTCCTCGGTTTCTTTCTTTCGTGCACTCCGTTAGCTTTTTCTCTCTTTTCATGCCACGACTCGATTTTCGTCTCTCCCTTTTTGTGTCACTGACAACTGCTTCTACAACCTATGCGCTAACTTAGCCCTCGCTGGCCTCCTTTTTTTTGTACGACCCTCTGCTCGTCTTATGCGGTGGACGACTCTGACTTTTTCTTCCTTTTTATTTTTGTTGGCTGCTCTTCTGCGGCTCGTTTGTTTTTCTTTTCGTGAATCCTCCCCAGGTCATCCCTTCTCTTATTTTTCTTGTTTTTTGGCCTTTGTGTTGTTGGTCCAAAGGTCAAAATTCTTTTTTTTTTCTTTTTTTTTTAAAAAAATAAATTGCAAAATAAAATCAATAAAAATTAATAAATAATATTATACTCTAAATTTATTTAATTTATATCATTTTAGCTTAAATAATAACATTTGTGTAATTATTACACTTGAATATAAAATCAAAAACTAATATTATAAGGGTATAAGATATGAAAAAATATGAACTTATCACTCTATCTAATCAATGGGTAGTGTCGCTTGCAGGTTAGCTGCATGTGCTATTCAAGTTGTTATCGGGTAAGTGCGTAATGATTGGTTGGTAAGCTTTTCACGCTTTCTCTTTTTACCTTATTATTTCTTTGTTAAATGATTTTACTCTTATAACCACTAATAGTAGATTTTATATCTTGTAACGTCTTTAATAAGCTATTATGATTTAAATGAAAGTTTGAATTTGTGTAAATTGTGTTATATTCCTTTTTTAAGCCTTAGCACGTGGCACTAAAACAATATAAGGAAACCGGTCTAGTACTAAGTATGACAGTAATATCCTCGAAATTTACTTTTTTTACTTCAGCTTAACTTTTAATTAAAAAAAAATTAGTAGTGAATTTCGGGTTGTTGAAATACCCATGGTTGAATATGTCCAAACCTTAAATAAATTTATTTCAAATCTAAATGATCCAAAATTCATAACCTAACTTCTGTACCCTATTATAAATACAATGGAATACTTAGATAAATCTAAAAAAAAACAAAGCACACATAAAATAACAATGATAAGAGTTAAACTACTCGAATTTAGACATGTTTATCACGACTCAACTGAACATTTAGCACCACTTTACTACATATTCACCATGATTTCACTGAATATTCATCACATTTTTAGTAAACATAAAACTTGTAAAAATCATATAAATCATTCTCTTATCCAAATTTCATGCTTATATATATAAAATGAAAATATACCCATGTTATACAAGATTTTACAAGATATCCCTTCATGTTTATAATTAAATAAATATAATCATGCATTAAATAACCTATTAAACACCTAGCACAAAATAATATTTCTAAAGGTTTGTTTAGTTACCCAAATTTCTAAGGTCCTAAGCAATAATAAAAAGCCAAGCCAAACACCATCCAAGGAGCTTCTCGTTCACCTTAAAAAGTGAGAATAAATATAACCTTATAATGGAAACCAACAATATGGAAAAAGAATGAAAGAAAAGAAGAGAAAAAAAAAAGCAACCTCTATCTTGCAATGTGGTGGGTTTCAAGCAAGGAAAACAAGGAGAAAATGGGAGGGAAAGGAAGGGTTAATGTCGGAGATTAAAAATCCAATAAAAATAAAATGTGAAGGTGGGGAAAAAATCCACATAACCATGGTCAAGATTATGAAAGAAAATATATGTGTAGAATTGTAGAAAAAACAATTTTAATTTGAGCAACAATAATAGTTCACGGCTTCCAAACATGGAACAAATGAAAAGGAGGGTGAAAGGTGATGGATGCTAGATGGATTATAAATTTCAGAACACAAAACCCAACAAGAAATAAGTAAAGAAAACATAGATGCAAGCCGTGGTAGCTGGATGAAGTTGGGGAAAAATCAGCTTGACAAGTTGATGGTTGGCCACGAGCCAAAAGTTGGGCATGCAAACCGATGGAAGGAAAATATAGTATGCATTGAAAGGTTTAAAAAGAAACAAAACATAAAGGAAGAGGATGCATGATCAAAGAGAATGAGCTACAAAAATTTAGAAAAAAATTGGTTGGGGAAACTTGCGTTGAGTTGCTGAAATCGATCCTTTGAGCAAATTTTGAAATGGGACAATAACTTATGATGTGTGGATAAGTTAGGCATGATTATCAGCTGATTGGTTAGGAGTTTAGGGTGATTTTTTAGTTTTACTTAGTCTTACTTGAGTGCTAGGATTAAGAGTATAAGAGAGAGATTAGACTATAGTTGAATATTTAAGAGAAATGTCATAAAATCATAATTATGGTACTAGTTGTACTTTTTTGGTTGGGATAAAGTTAATTAAGTTAAAAATATGATTTTGTTTGGTTAGGAGACTAGTTAGAATAGAAATATTAGTTATAGAAATTGTTACAATTTCTTTTAATTAATTAAATTGTAATAAAACTCAATTATGGGCACTTATTAGAAAAAATATCAATTGAATTCTAAAAATCGCAAAAATTTATGAAAATGTGTGGAATAATATTATAAACTCAAATATATAAAAATATTGGGTATCAGAGTTTTTTTAAGCTTGATGGATGAAAAACAAGCGAAAATGACAAAAATGGATAAGCAGCGAAAACTCGATTTTCCACAAATGCACAAAACAAATAACTTGCGGTTTAAATTGCCACGAATTGATGCGAATTTTTTTTTAAAAAAACTAAATATATAAAAATATTTATTCTTCAAACCAATTTGATGACCAGCAGATTGAAAATAGTAAAAATTATTAAAATCATCTAATCGTGCAAATATTTTTTTTCGCAATTTAACAATTTAGAAGGAAAGTGTGAAACATGAATGAATACAATGGACTGATGACCTTAAAAATATTTATGAATTGATTCAAAATTTTTAAATGGGTTGAAAAGAATGAAAACATAGGAATCAGAATAATTGTAATAAATATGTTTTTCACAAACGAGAGAATTGATGGACAATTTTTTTTAAAAATTAATAGGAACGGAATGAGACTTGATAATATATATATATATATATATATACGAAGAGAGTGCTACTAGACCAATAATATACGGTAATTAGAATTTGAGAGAATGGGGTATGACAGATTATATGAAGTGTTTATTGTAATCTTGAATAACCTAAGCTTAATAAAATTAGAAAATGGCTTAATTTAGGAATAGTAATCCTATGATGGGGATGTTATTATCGTATATGTGAAACATTAGATTTAGATCATAAATTTTGAATATGTTGTTAATATTAATGTTTTAGGAATTTATATTGAATCTGGTAGTCATATGAGCTTTATATGAAAAATTATGACATACTTATAAAATTAGGGTTTGTCATCATTGTGAACAGTATTTTTTGAAATAGGCATATTATCACATGCATAGGACATTGGAGCTAGGCCTTAAAATTTGGGTATAATAATAACAATAATAATAATTGAGGAAGAGATAATAAATTTGGTGGATAAAAGGGTAATAGAGAAGAAGTTATGCCTAAAATAGAAAATTAGGATTTCTGGGAAAATATAAGGACCTTAACCCTTGGGATCAACCATGTTATCTATGTGATTGTGCTTGACCTTCTTTAATTGTGTTTTGTACCTATCAAATGAATCATGAATAAGACATTAATTATTTAAAGTGAAATATCACATGAGTTTGGCTGATGTATTTTATGGGTCCATTCTATTGGATGATAATAGTGGCTCGGGAGCATTTTATCTTGAAAGGTGCATTAGTCTAATCAACCAGATTAAGAATAGCGCGGTCCTAAACTCAATGTTAATAATAATATGATTTGAGATAAGTAACTAATGGATAAGATATTAATGATTTATAGTGGAAGATTACATGAGTCAGGACAGAGGTGTTGAGTCCGTTCCACTAGATAGTAGTAATGACTCAAGTGTGTTTTCCCTAATAGGTGCTTTAAACCGTTCTACTAGTTTAAGAATAGTGGCTCATGTGTGTTTTATCCTGAGAAGTGTTGGGTCTATTTCATCAGATGATAATAGTGGCTTAGGTGTGCTGCCCTTGAGAGGTACTTAAGACCGTTCTATTGGTTTAAAAATAGTGGTTTAGGTGTGCCTTGTCTTGAAAGGTACCAGATCCATTCTATCAAAATTTAATAGTGGCTCAGGTGTATTGTTTGTAAGAGATACTTCAAACCGTTTCACCAGTTTAAGAAAAATAGAATTCCTGAACTCAACGTAAATAAATAATAGAAACTAATTATATATAATAATGAGGTCTAGATCAGTAACTATCTTATATTATTTTATATATCTCATATGTGGGCTTACTTTTTGTTGTTAATGCATGTAATTGTCTGTATCTCTTACTTGCTTGTATTGTCACTTTACTTAGTACATAGCATATCTAGATGGTCATTTACTTGGATATATTTCTAGATTCTTAGATTCATGGTATCTCTTTTGTATGTATTTTGGATATTATACTGGAAGTTAATCTCAAACTCATATTTATGCTTATGAAACTTCTTTTGTTTTCTATTTAGTATGGTTTACACTCTAATTGTTTTGCTTTTGTGATTGATGTAAGATTAGCGAGGTAAGTAAAACTTATATCAATTACAGTGGTAGCATCCAGTTATTTTGATATTATGACTCTGCTAAAAATAAAAAAATTTAGTAATAAATTTGCGGCATTACAAAAACATAAAATAAATAATATATAGTAATGATAATAATTGTAAGATTGATAGTAACAACAATAAAAATAGTCAATAATGACATTAACAAATACTATCAACTATTAAACTATTAAACTCATCCGACACATAATAAGACTATGCTCTTGTCATCTTAAATTTTGCTATCTTATTTGATTTGATTTGCTATATGATATGATTTAAAAAAAAACAATACATTTTTTATGATCATTTTAGGGATTAATATAATTTAAAATATGATTTTATTTTTAATGACTTAGTTTGATGTCATGTGATCTCATTAAATTTTGACAAGTAAACATAAGATAGATAATTTTCATTCAAATTAAATTAATATTATTCAAATAATATTTTAATTAATTTATCTAGATAATTTTTTAATATTTATCATCATTTTCGTTTAACGCATCCGAAGAAACCACAAGTTATAACCTCACAGTTTTACTTCTACCAATGTTTTTATTCCCGGCCGGTTACCTCGATCCAAACAGGGGGTGAAAAACGACGCGCTTGAACAAACTCGTCCGTCTCGTTCTCAGTCGTCAAAGACTCAAAGCTGTGAAACATTTCCCCAATCCAAACTTCCAAATTTCTAGAGTGATCGCTGTTTAAACCGGTAAACTATCTAATAATCGTCTAATTCCTTGTCTATGTGTTTTCAGTTTTTCATTTTCATAAAGAAATTTTGTTTTGGATATATGATAGATGGGGTCAAAGGATGCGGTAGTAGAGATCGAGAGCTTGGAGAGGCGATTGTTGGCGGGAGACGGCTCGGCGGATGAGACTAATGGCGGAGACGTAGACGATGGTGACGCGGTGCTTCATTCGGTATCGTTTGAGGAAATGGAGGAAAATTTCGTCAAGTACCAAACGGCGCAATGGGTGTTGTACTCGTTGCTCTTGATATTGGCATGGGGCATTGGATTGCTCATGTTGTTGTACTTGCCAGTAAGGATGTATATTTCGAGGAAAGATATTCGTTCGCGAAAGCTCTATGTCACTCCCAATGCCATTGTGTATGAAGTAAGCTCTGTACTCTGCTCTTTGTTATTTATATTACTTCATTTTTTGGCTTTCGTTTTAGGTGTATGATGAATGCCTACATTGTCATTTGTCTAGTATTCGCTACAAGTGATTGGTTATTGGGATTCAGGACCCGCTTTTATGCTTGCATTGCATCTTTGTACTGGTGGGTTTAGTTATTCGAGCTTTGAGGGGGGAAATTCAAATGCTGTGAAGAGTTGCAACATTATTATCCTTGTAGTGATAAATGACATATTTTTCTTTTATGTTTTGGAGGTAGTGAACCTAATGTTTTTCCAAATTAAGTATATAGCTTATATGGGTTGCTCCATCCGACATCGCCTATGATTTGGCTAAAAATCCGATTGGTATGAGCGGATATGTTGTATATTGGTCGACATTTTATTCCACGGTCTCAGCAGTGATGTATGGGGACAGGGAGAAACGTGGAAAAGTTACGATTCAAAAAATTAGGAAATGGGGATGGGAGAAAACTACAATATATATATGTATCAAAATATAAAGATATACTAAATTTAAAGTTTACATAACTAGAATTCAATTATCAAACTCATATTAAATTACTAAAAACCATAAACTTAAACAAATTAAATACAATGTTCATTTTCGTTAATGACATCAACTAATTCTACTTCTTTATCTTGAAACCTTGTTTTGGCAAAAACCACTACCTCTAACTCGGGTTCATCAAGAGAAAGATAAGCAATATCAAGTAATTCAATATTTTCAAAAGAACCAAAGTCATTTAATATGGAATATGGAATTAGTAAACAACGAGAAAATATTACCATAGATGATCCATATCATTGATTTTTTGTTTCTTATATTCTGGAAGTCTCCTTACTAGGAGACGATGATTGTTATGAACATACACTAAGTCTTCGGCACGCTTAGGAAGCAATCTATTCCTCTTCATAGAATGAATAAAACCATATGTACTCCTATTTCGTTTGCTGTATGAAGAAGAAGATACTTGACCAAGTAATTTGAGGGGAATATCTTGAAGTAATGGTGCACTTGAGCTGTGAACTCCCAACCAAGCCTTTGGATTAAGAACGCCTCTATCATAAAGAGAATCAAATTCTCCAAATGGACCATGTTTAAATGCAAAAATTGCAAACTCCATATTAACTTTGGAGCGATATTCATGATTAGGAAAAAGTCTTTTAAAACACTTGTTCCTTTCGATGCAAACCTCTTCATCTCTAGAAGGAGCAACTCTAGGTGACTTAGTATCTAACCAAACATCAATATAATACCTTCGTTGAAAGGAAGAAATCAACAAGATTATAGATACTATTATTAGTTGTTCAATTAAAGAAATAAAAAAATAACACTTTAATAAAAAAAAATAGGGTTACCTTGGGTTCAATGAGTATGCCAAACAATGAAGGGGTGTATTACTTTTGATCCAACGAGCTGTCTTCTCCAACCTCTTTGCATTCATGCTTATAAGTGGCATTTCTCACTTTATCAATCATCGTATCCCACATTTCATAAATAAGGTAAAGGGTTGGTTTATCGGCATCACACTCTTTAATCATATGGTAAATAGGCCCTGTAAACTCAAGAATATAATCATCATCCTTCAACTATAAATCATTAAGTAATTTTTCTTTCACAAACCTTGTTTTTCCAATATTATCAGATTTATAAGAAAACCACTCTTCACTAATCACCATAGCTTGAAAACTATATTTTATAAGCTTCATTTTCTTCAATGTAACAATAACTTGAGCAAAACGAGTATCAAAAACTGCAAGCAACTTTGGAGAAGAAAACCTATTAAAGATGGCTAATCTCATGGAATGCATCATTATAAAATTCTTGATTTGAATAACATCCCCATGAATCTCATTTATCTAATAATACTCCTCATATGTCTCAACATTATTGTCCACTTTTTTTACGGCACAAATATTTTTCAAAGCAAGGTTAAGAGTATGAACAACACATGGAGTCCACTAAATATGAGGATAAATTTGTTCAATGATCTCACCGGAAGCTTTACAATTTGAAGCATTATCAGTGATAACTTGTACAACATTCTGATAACCCACCTCATTAATGACTTCTTTCAACAATTTAGAAATAAAGTGTTTGTCTTTGATCTCACCCAAAGCATCAAATGCCTTTAAAGACATAAGACCCGCATCACAGTTTACAGTAAAATTTATTAACGGTCTTCTTTGTGCGTCACTCCAACTATCAGACACAATAGTAACACCCTTTTCCCTCCACGTCTTCTTGTTTGGTTCCAATAATCTCTCTATGTTCGATTTTTTTTGTTGAAGTAACATTGCTCTCAAATGATTATAACCTGGTGGATTATAACCAGGTAAACTATGGCTAGTAGCAAAAGCAAAAGCTTCTAAAAAAAGGATTTCTTCCCAAATTAAATGGAACACCCCCAATGTAAAACATTCTAGCAATCAATGCATCTAATTGAGAGTGCATTTGATTGCTAAAAGCTTTCTCGATAGGATTCATTTCATTCACTCGTCTCTTCTTCAATAAAGACATATCCATTCTCGAATTAGACATGCTTGAATTAGGTAAAGGCACATTCTTTGGTAATATCTCTTCAACTCTTTTCAAAGTTTTTTTTTCTTTCTAAATTTACCATTTCAAGCTTGTCCTCAGCCTTCACTTTCTTACAAGTTGCAATACCTGTACCAAGAATATTCAACAGACGAGCTCTCACCTTTGTATCGCTTCCTTGCTTTATTTGATTACAAAAATTACTAGTCCAAAAAATAGTTCTTCTTCCACTAGTTTTCTCTCCTTTAGTAATATAATTCCAAAGAGGATTATCATTTACGTCTGTAGAAGATACACTAGCACTCGTAGAACTCATATTACTATTACTACCACTAGAAGCCATAATACAATCACAGCACCATAGGCCCACAACGCAACACAACACCAATAACATAAATCATTGCAAGTAACACATAATGAATGATCAGTGGCTCTAATTCAATCGCAACAACAACAACACAAATTGAAGTCAGCAATCTCAACACAACAACACAAACCAAAATTAGCAATCAAAACACAACAACAACAGCACAAACCAAAAATCAGCAATCACAACACAACAACAACAACACAAATCGAAATCAGAATTAGCAATCACAATACAACAACAGCAATCGAAATCAGCAATCTCAACACTACAACATCCAAAATCAGCAATCACAGTACAACAACAATAACAAAACAAACCAAAAATCAGCAATCACAATACAACAACACCACCACCACAAACTGAAATCAGAATCAACAATCACAACACAACAATAACAACTAAAATCAATAATCACAACACAACAACTATAAAAACACAACAACAGCCACCGAAATCAGCAATCACAACACAACAACAATAACAACACAAACCAAAAATCAGCAATCACAACACAACAACAACAACACAAACCGAAATCAAAATCAGCAATCATAACACAACAACAACCGAAATCAGTAACCACAACACAACAACAATAACAAAACAACAACAACAACCCAAATCAGCAATCACAACAACCGAAAATCATTGGTTATGCAATAATTCACAGAAACACAAAATAACCAGAACAGAGTGGAAGAGAAAATCTTACCGTCGGAGCCGCGTAATGAAGCAGCATCTTCAACCCTGCCCTTCAACAAGAAATGAATGTCAAAGTCCTCAGATTCATCGATGGAAGGAGAAATTAATGTCGATGGGTCGCCAACGAACAGAGGGGGGCTGGGAGGGAGAAGGTTGCTGCGTGACTGCGTCTAGGGTTGTGCTCTTGAGAAATGTCGAAGAAGAGAAGGGCAGGGCAAGGCTACCGGGAAGGCACAGTGAAGACTCGTCTTGCACGGATGACTCATTAAACCCGCCAAAACTATGTCGTTTTTTTTATATTTATTTTTTAATTTTCAAACTAGCGTCCAATCTCACATTTCTCCCTCAAACGTCCTGGGGACGCGAAACGACACCATATCAGCGTCATCATGCTTCACTGGGTCTCAGCAGGGAGTTGTAGTCAAATTGCGCTTAGCCCTTTTTTTTGTCCTATTTAGGGAATAAACTTTCTAAGTTATGGCTAAATTTCCAAAAGTTGTGGCAGAAAGCAGATGTTGGGTGCAGAAATGCTTACCCAACTCAATGTGCTTCACTGAAATCATCCTTCATTGAAGAAACCTTTGTTTGAGCCTTGCGAGGTCACCAAAGCATTTGCATTATTACTTGAATAAAAAATGTGATTTAAGTTAATTAAGTTTTTCTGTTGATTGAATAATCATTAGATTATTGTTGATATTTACATGTAAAGTTCACATGTCAGGCCTTAGATATGTCCTGATATCTATAATACCTATATATTTAGTGTAAATATACATATTATTTAGGAAATATGAGTAGATGATATTATATTATAGGTAAATATTCTTTTTTAGGAGATGTTACAAGGAAGTATCATATTGTATGTTTTTGAAAGTTCCCCTTCCCAATTCATATTGTCTTACAATATGTGTGTACCATATGACCCTAGTACTATTGTTATGATTCAGAGTTGAATGAGTGAATTAATTTTGAATTATTGACATCGTGAGCCTTCCATCTCTAAATTCTTTTACTTTTCCTTGTCTTTCTTCGCGTCCCCATTCTCTCTTCATCTTCTAATCTCCCTCTTCTATTCATAATTCTACATCATATTTAGGTGTTAACTTCCCTGTGAATGAAATCCATTTTTATTTCAGATTACAAAACCAGTTCCATTTCCGTGTTTTGGAGTACTGAAGAAAGAAAAACATGTTTTATTGCCTTCGGTTGCAGATGTTGTGATTGAGCAAGGTAGACGCTTTATGTCTTTTTTCTGGACACTTTTGTCAGTTGAGTATGAGCTCACCGTTGGACGTTTAATTGTTCTTTCAATCCTCAGGATACCTGCAGTCCATTTTTGGTGTATATTCTGTAAGAATTGAGAATGTTGGAGTAAGACGTCCACCTAGTGATGATGTCCAGATTCAAGGGATTTCCGATCCAGGTTCATTCAGAAAGGTGAATTTGATTTTCAAATTAGAATGTAATAACTTGGTGCGGTCACTCTAAGGCTACTGATTCATATGGTAAATTTAATGTTTGCTTTTCCAGGCTGTTTTAACACGCCTTGCCTATTTGCGAACAGAATCACTTTCTAAACAAATTTCTGCAGCTGAAGATGCTTTAAGAACTTCTAACCCACAAGCAGGTTTGGTATGTCAAAATATTGAAAAGTGATAATCCAGTATCATTTTATGAGTACCTTTGTCTTGTAAGGATGCTTTCTGTGGTAAAGTATAACATTTTCTCGGGTCCTTTGTTATTAGTCAATTGCTAGCGCGTGTTTTTTTTTACCAGCGAATCATTAAACTCATACCTGAGCAGTGGAATTGAGAAACATGAGTCAGTATTCTGTAGTTATATCAATTCGATACAAAGCATACAATTAAATAGCGGTCCTGCTATAGCGTAGTGGCCACTTTTTAGCGGTTTTTGGGTCGACCGCTACGCAAAATTACTGATACGCTACGGTTTTAAAATTTCACATTTATCGGCCGATAAATCGAAAAATATTACTGATAAATTGGGATAAATCGCCGATAAATCGGCGATTTATTGAAAATTCTTAAATCTACTGAAAAAAGCATGCATGATCATTTTTTTTATTCATTTACTATATATATCTTGGACCAAGTTACTATTAAATTATAGTAAAGTATTACTATTTATTATCTTCACATTTACTATTAAATAACATGTATTTTTTCATTCTAAGGTAAATTTGAGGTTATTAGGAAAATTTATCATATAATGACTTACATTAATACTTCTAATATAATATAAAACACTAGTTTATTGAATATTTATATTCAAATGATCAATAAATAATGAGTAGAATATATGGTAAAATAAAAATAAAAATTCACGACACGACGACCGCGATACATAATTTATCATTCGCGGTGCTCCGATACTGTGACACTGCGACCGCGACTGTGATCACAATTTGATTGCCTGATACAAAGTCCTTGGAAAAGTGCAGCAAACTTGGTGTGGCCATAAAATGGAGCGCTTGGTTTAGATTTACTGACATTGGGTAATAATATTTTTATATTGAGAATTTGATCAACTGAAGAGAGTCTGCTCATAAGAGGAGAAGACACCGTCAACAAAGTAAAACAATATTCAAGGCAGCAGAAAATAGAGTATAGTTTTCAGCTTCATTGCAAAAATATGGGAAAAGCTTGCCAAAAATGCCATGTAAACTCAGAATGTCAGTCTAACTGTGCATTACTCTTGTTACCCTAAGACAAGATGCACACCAAGTCAGATAATAATGCCTCATCTCCTTTGCAATTGATCATTGTTTTAATTTTACCAGAGCAATGGACCAAACAAAGGTCTTTGGTTTTGTTGCAAAACTAGCTTAAGGAAATGATGTAGGATTTTTGGTGCAAATGAAATGATCAAAGAAAGGCTCAAAAGTGTTAACCTTGGATTTTTATTATCTGAATTAGGTGTTTGAACCAAAGAATTCAATTGAAAAATAATCGGCAAACTCAGCAATTTTTCAAAAGCCATAATGTTTCTCATGTCATTTGAACTTTGCGATGAAATATATCTTGTGGAAGCTTACAATTTATTCATTATGGTCAGCATAAAAGAATTTTTGTCGTTTTGCTTAGAGATTCCCTCTCACTTCTGATTTTGGTTTTATTTACTCATTACATTGCAGATGTCTCCTTCGAAGTCATTAAGAGCTGATCCCTCCCTCCATACAGGGGACATGATACTTCTTCAGAAACTAGAGGAGGTTGAGACCTCTGTGAAGGTAGAATAAATAACAAGCTTTATCTTCTTTTCGGCAGAAGATTTATTTGTATTTTGATGGTTCTGGTAATGAGATCTGTGCATACCTTTTCCAGAGACTCCAAGCACTTATTGAGGAGCAACATTCTCAAGCATCAGAATCTGTATGTTGAGGCTAAAATGATGTGCTATCACTTTTGTTTGCAACAGGTAAATATACTGTGCCTGCTGACCTTTTAGTAGAGTGGTTGGGGGAAAATCAACAAAAGAGGGAGAAACAAGAGGACTTTCTACTTGCCATTGTAAATATTTTTATGGCGTAAGATCCCCTTCTCACTCAATAAATAAATAAATACATAAACAGATCCCTACCAGAGAAGATCAGTGCTTAAATTCTGAAATTGGTAGAAACTATTTTTCAAGTCTTCGTCATTCATGAGCGTAGATTTGCCTAAAAAGATTTTGCAGTATGTTAGGTTAGTGCAGTACGATGTGGGGTTTGTATGAATTCCTATTGTTTTTGATGGCTTCATCTCTCCTAATAAACGCTAACCCTTAATAATGCTTTAACTCTGTTGTGGAGTTTGTGAGGTTACAACATTATCTAACACTAGATAACATCCATGGATATTTGCATAATACACATTTATATTTTTCGATGCCCTTTGAATTAACCAATGAATACACTTTATTAACATTTTTTGCTCTTTGACAATAGTTGTAAGTGTGCATGGGAGGAACTTAGGAAGAAACACTTAGAGGAGAAAATTGGGTGTTGATATTCTTTTGCAAATGCAAAATGCAAATGGAAAAAACGATTTTGTTGTATTATTTGGAAACTTCGATTGCTGAGGTCCTAATAAGCTATTACCAATTTAAGATGCAGAAGATATTTGTAGCTTTGTTGTAGAGTGTACGATTTTTCAACTTTGTTCCATGTTTAGATGCTAATTGAAATAACAAACAAAAGCAGTAAAGAATCAATACAAGATATTACACCGTTCCTATACTAAAGAAATCATCATCTGTTAGGTACCATTCATCTAGAGTCCTTAATCTACCGTTATCTCGCACAATAATTCGAATAAATCAAGTACAATATTTAATCGAATCCCTTAAACAAACACAACCTTTAACTTTAGATGTTTTAAACACACATCTAACTGTAGATGCCAACCCTACTTGACCACTAAGTGGCCAAATATAATTATCGGCAAGTATACTAGTTGCAAATAATATAGGTCTCAATGAGTACTGAATTATCGTTCCACCTAGATTAATTAATAACTTAAAAACTCTAATAATTTAAATCAGGCCTAGGCTATTGAAATAAAGTAGAACAAAATTATTAATCTAAATTAATAATTTATGATAAAAATTATCTAAATTAAAATAAATAAAATTTAATGAATATCAAATTAATTAATAAACATTACTAAGGAATCTAGATCCACCTCTATCTAATTATAAAATTTACGTAACCAATTACTTGACTTCTTCAATTACTTAATATGTGTCAACGGGAATATATAACTAACGCACTCTCTTGAGTTATGTAGGTGTATTGCCAATTATCAGTATTGTTATCTTTACTCAAATGTTTTAAATAAAGGACGATACTGTAGGTTCAATTAATTAATTATCATTCTCTATTGTTGTAGAAATTATATAATTGTTCTTACAACCCATTCAATTCCTATTTATGCTATTCATTCTATAGTGGAGGATTAACTCTCACTCTCAATTCAATTTGTTAGATGCTAATTAAAGATGACTAGTCTATTAATTAGACACAACTATTAACAATAGCATAAAATACATAAGGTAACTTATAAATCAAGCAATCAATTGATTTAATAATATTAATAATAGGGCTTTTCCATATTCCTAGTAAAATAAAATTAGAACATACTTTTAACTAAAATAAACACAATCAAATTAAATAAAGGCTCTAAATTATACATGAAATATTAAACCTGAGAATATTAGAATATAAAATTATAGACTTTAGATTGATATTGGACTGAAAAATAATAATGCGCAACTTTCTTAGTCTTGCAGTGCCATGCGGCCTTTATGTCTCTTGCGCTGATCTTCTCGCTTTTGATGTGTGACTTTTTTCTCCAAATTTTTTCTTTAATCCTCCGTCGTTCTTCTACCCTTGTGCAGTACTATTGTTGTTAATTGGTCTTTTATGTTTCTTTTTCTCCCATCTCCTCCTTGACTCATCTATGATATATATATATAGAAAAGAGTAGGTCATATCATCTATTTTTTTTTCACGTTATGTAGTAATTGTGTTCTCTTTTTAACTTTTTTTCCCCTTGTTTGTTTATCTTTTGTTTTCTTCGCTTCTTTGACTTTTCTTTGTCATCTTTATTTGTTGGGATTCATGTATACCGTTTATACCTGAAAAATAAGATAAAAAGAATATTTATTAATTCCCTGCAATCTTTTCAAACAATTATCTATCTTAGGAGTTAATTTTAGCTTCAACTTTAATCCAGATTTTGACCTAGATGCAACCAGATCTAGAAAAACTCGCTAAAAATAGAAGTTGTACATTTTGTTTTTATCTTTACACAAAAATTTGAATCACCTAAATCTGAGTTCGTATGTTTGTATGTGAAAATTGTGGTTAAAATACCGCAGGTTGTCAAAATCTATGTGAAAATCACTTTAAGCTAAAAAATAATTTAATATATAAGATTATAATTAATTAAGCACATAATTAAAAAATCATGTCAATAACCTCACATATTATTTAAATAATTATCCAAAAATTTAAATTAAAAGGGTATAAAATAGATAAAAATATATGTTTACCGCAAAGATGCCAACAAGTTCTACTTCTACCTATTGAACTCGCCTAGACAATGTCAACCCTGTGCCTGGTAACACACTACTCAAAAAATTACAAATAGTAAGTTTGAAACTCACAGTCACAGATGCAGTAAAAAAGGTTTACCGAAAATAGATACAACTGAGAATGAACACCTATTTCTCTCTTTTAAGCTTTGATGCTCTGCATTTTTTCTTCTCTTATTCTCTCTCTATACGTAGGTCATCTTTCTAGTTGTCACTCTCATAAGAACAAATCTTTTGGAGGGAAAGCGTGTGTGAATATTAATTTAAGAACCTAAAATGACTACCATACAGGATTATAATTTTTTAATTGAATGAATTCTGTTATGGTAAAAGTAAAGTTAAAATAGAGGAAAAATTATGATATTATCAATAAAATCTTTCGCTGGTAAAATATATCTAAGATATGGAATGTTATTGCCATGAAAATATTTTCAAAAACATTCTTTACCTTTAAGGAAATAACACAATAATACAAAAAATAATTTGGTCCTTGTAAAATTTTGTCTAAAAAATAATATGGATTTACTTTTTTAATAAATTTGATAATATTCTTGAAACAATTGTTGCCAATTTATTGCTGATTCAATCTAAACAATCATTTGAGGCCTGAACTCATACAGGAAGTGTCATGTGTTTCCTTACTAACATGACATAAAACACTTAATAAAGATTTTCCTAAGGCTATGATCACATTCAGTTTTACCTAAGTTCCATTGTACCTTATGTAATACCTCAAATTGAGTAGTGTTATAAAGATTGATATGGCTACTTATATCAACATGGTATACCATCCTTTTCGTGATTTTGTCCTAAAAACTCCACAGTTAACCGTTCTGGCCGTGGAGAAATTTTTAGGATGGGGGACCTTCCTAGAAAGTTTCAAATTTTTTTTTGAAAATATCTCGGGAAGTGGGTGAATGATGATAAGACACGCTGAAAGGATTTGTGTTGACCTATGGGGCCAGTTGATCAATCCAAAACTACTCCAGGGTAGCCCCACTTGATCGTATCGACTCGAGGTATTACAAATAGTATCAAAGCAAAACTACGACCATAATCTGAACTTGGAAGAGCCAGTTAGTTGCCTAGTGGGACGAATCTTGGGATAAACTGTATTGAGACAGTTAGTGGTTGAGGTGCAACGAGGACGTTGCGTTTTTTCAGTGAGAATGAATGTAATATTCTTAAATCGAGCGGAGTGTTATAAGGATTGATATGACTACTTATATCAACATGGTACACCATCATTTTGGTGATTCCGTCCTAAGAACTCCTTAGTTAAACGTGCTAGTCGTGGAAATTTTTTAGGATGGGTGACCCTTTCGGGAAATTTTAGGAATTTTCTGAAAATATTTCGAGAAGCGTGTGAGTGAGGATAAAGCGCTAAAAGGACTTGTGTTTATCTGTGGGGTCAGCCGATCAATCCGAAATCGCTCTAAGGTAACCTCCGCATGGTCGTATCAACTTGGGGTGTTACACCTTAGTCCTTAGATAAAAGTCTTACACTTAAAAACTCCTCTTAAGTTGCAAGATCTTCATGTTTTTAGTGTTCGTTGTTTTAGTTTCCTGATGCCATCATGCCTGCACATATAATACACAAGGGAACACAAACAAAATATATTATCCATTTGTTTGTTAGCATCAAAACCAAAAACTCAACAATATAGTTATATTGTCGACTCAAAATTTCTTATATTGCTCGGGCCACTGACAAAATAGCATTGAAAGTATAGACTTGAGAGACGACTCAATAATTTTTCTAATTAAATGTAGGACCATCCTTCATAGATTCAAGCTTCAGCTTTTTACAAAATACTCCAATGTATTGCAAAATACCCAATTCATATACTTCTCAAATTTCATTATGCTTTATGTTTATGAATATCTGATATTTGGTTTAATAACATGGTATATCGAAAAAGAGAAATTAATCTGACATTATCATCTTCTCTCTCTTTCCCCTCCTTTTAAACTTTGTAGCACTTGTATTTGAGTAACTATGCCCCCATTTGGTATTACTTATTTTTAATAATTACTTTTAGATAACAGTTACTTTTAGATAACTACTTTTCAAGAAGTACTTATTTAGTAAAATATGTGTTTATTTTTTACTTTTGTTATATAAGTGATTAATACTAAAAAACTACTTATTGTACCTCATTAGTGTTTAGTTTTTATTTTTTTACATATTTACCTTTTATTTTCCATCGTCAGTTTTTATCTTTCTATATCTATATCTTTTGGTAATAATTATTATATAAATTCTTTAATATTAAACATTAAAAAATCATATGAAACATAAAAAAATTATAAAAAATAGAAAAAACTATAAAGATATTGTAAAGTACTAAAATTTTTTCAAAAAAATATTCTAAAATTATGAAAAAAAATTTGAATAATCGCTACACAAATTTTATGAAATTTACTAGCATCTAAATTTCAGATAGTGATATAATTAAAGTTTATGTTATGTAATAAACATTCTTACATTGATCATAAAAATTATAAAAATAAATAGCCCAATAACGTGCATGGTAAATATCATCTGCAATCCTACATTGTATCATTTCCATTTCTCTAGAAGTTTTATTTTCTATATATTGTCCAATATCCCTATTCCTATTGTTTTCTTCCTATATTTCTTTGCTACAAAAATCATCAAATAATATATATCCATTCCATTCAATCTAATAAAATTGTGAATTGTCATTGTTGCAATGACAATGAACATTTGTTGTTCCAAAATATAATTCGGCTTTTGCATTGAGATAGGAAAACAAGCCTTCAAAATGTCAAAGCAACGCTCAATCAGATTTCACACCGATAAGAGTAAATGATTGAATAATTCATTTTTACCTTGCGGACCGCCAACTATTTGAAAATTGAATAGATGATACTTTATATCCTTGAATGGAGCAAGATAACTTGAATCAACCTCATGATATTTACTTGCACAAAATATAAGTTCATATTATTCTACTATAACGTTTTATACTTGATAGATAAATTAATGTTATACAAAATATTATCATTTTCTTTACATGTATTAGATATAAAAAACAGCCAAATAAAAACTAAATAAAAAATATATAAAATTTTTAAGCGCCATTGGCTAGTTGGAACCAAAGTTAGCACAAGTCCTGTCAAAGCTCATCAAACAGTCTATGATCTATCCTAGAGCAATGTCCTTACATGAATAGTGTGCCTGTGGATGGTCAATACATTCTCGCCATCAACAACACAAAACATTCTAATTCAAGTTTTCAAACATAACATAACTTCAAGACAATGAAAGTTTAACTCTAGTAACATCGTAGAGAAAGTGACAACAAGCTTCCCTGATAAAAATAATCAAAGAATCAATGAATTAAGACAAGGGCTGATAAAATTTATGAACAAATGATCGAGTATAAACCACTAGAAGGCCAAAAAAAAAAAAAGACTGACCCAGAAACAGCTCTGGGTAGTGCTGATCCACTATAAGAGCAGTTGCATGTCAAAATATAACAATCAATGATGCTACTCGGTTGGCTACCTCAGCCCACAACAAAAAGAAGACTCATCAAATAGGTGTGGCTCAGCCTCTCGAAAGGGATCCTATGCCATCAAAAAGGGAGGGAAATTTATATCAGATTCGTCATGCTATTTAATACTACATAAATGGCTGTCTGAAGAATGACAAAAATACAAAGCTCAGGGCTTTCATTAAACCTTAGCAATCCATGAACAGAGACCACTACATTTAGCCAACCCTTCAACTTAAATAGCTTGTGATTGACTACATGCATTGAAACACAGATGAAATATATATCACCCTCAAACACCATTTCTTAAGCAACAACCTAAGATTGTTTGTTAAATATACTGTTGCTTTGGATTAGGGAGAATGATGTGTTCTTTCTCAGGGAGATTGTTTTCTCAGGAAGCTGAGATTGAGCCTTATGGAATCTGATCATGGCTTCAGTTTTGTTGCATAACATATCTAATCATTCTCTTAAGGCGTATCTACGTCCGTGAGAATCAAGATCTCTAATAGCACATTAATTACAACAATAAACCAGAAAGCCTACCTACCTGAAAAGGATCTGAACCCATATCTCAAATGGGGGAAAACCAAACATTGGTTCTTCCTCCTTAACCACTAACTTATGAAACATCTGAAATCCCATATTTTCAACCTTATTAACATGAATCAATACAAGATCTATAATTCAAATACGATTAAGTAGCAAAATCTAAATAATGAGGACTTAACAAACCTGGATTTTGAAGATGAAGGAAAATTGAAGCTCAAAAATCTATATCCCGAGTCTAATATCGAGCAAAGTGAGAACAAACTTCAAAACCGAGCCAAAATTTCAGATTTTATTTCCATATCCCACATCAAAGCATTTTCTGGTTTGGTAAATAAAATTTTCAGAATCAATATGTGAAGGCAAGGTTGGGAGGGACAAATTGATGGAACCCTCGTTAATGAGCAACGATAAAGTTTGTTGGTGATGGAATAAATCAGACCATATTTAATCGACCTTGGGAGGGACGAGCGAAGGTAGCAATGGAGGTGGATGTGAAATAGAGCAGCGAGCAATGAAGTGTGAAATGGAGCAGTGAGCAGCGAATCGATGGAGAAGGTTGTGATGACAAACATATCCGTAGGCGAGCTTGGGATGGGCGAGTGAAGGTAGTGATGGAGGTGTACGTGAAATCGAGGCAGACGTGAAATTGAGGCGGACGTGAAATGGAAGCAGCAAGGAAATGGAGCAGTGAGCAGACTGAAAGAAAGAGCTGCATTCCTTTTGTTTTTTTAAACGATATTTTTATTAAAAAAGTACCGTACTGCATTTGTGTAAAAATAGTTTTTAAAAGTAGGGAAAATCTACTTTTGATTTATTACTTTTAGAAAGTAATTTTTACTAATTACTTTTTTATAATAATTTTTTAAAAGTAAAACCAAACACTCCTAATTGACCTAAATCTACTTTTTATAATTAATTTTATAAAAACTACTTTTAAAAAGTATAATCATACAAGCTGAAGTGTGTCAGCTGGGTAAGACTGTACATTCATTTAGGTAAATTTGCTTTCTACTTTGGCACCATGAATGAAGTTCAAGTTTTGTTATGGTTCCATTTTTTTATAATATATATATATATACAATCCTGTGCATTATCTTTGCAAAGTAAATGAAGGAAAAGAAAAGTGCAAAAGTTTGTAATGGTACCCTATCAAAGCGGGTTCTGATCCAGTTTCCCTTATTTCTGTTAAAGATGCCCATTACTTTCATGAATATTGAGTCTATTTTCCCACTCTGTTTTCTTTTCTTTAATTATCCAAATACTGCTGTTTTTTTTTTTTTTTTTCCCATCAGTTCTGTAAACTATAATTCTTTTTCACTTTCTCATGTCTATAATACACATTCGGCCTATTGTGAAGTATATATTAGAGATAAGATCGGACCATTGGAAAAAAAGAAAAAAAAAGATACGTTTTGCTGATTAATTTTTAGTTTATTATGTCAGTAATTAAGTTTAAAAAAATAAAATTTTAAAATGAAAGAGAAAGATGCTTATTAGTTTGAATGGAAATGTTCAGTTTCGCTATTTCTCATCTGTTCTGAGGTAACACCAGGCCTACTGATCTCTGTTGTCTTGAAACACACATCTATGCCTTTATATAGAACAGTGAGAAATTTCTCTGTGGTGTTTTTTATTTTATTTTTTACAACACATACGTCATGACCTCGTTACTTTGTTAGAAAATAAGTGTTTACACCATTTGGAACAACTCAAATGCAGTATTGTGTATGTACCTTGCGGTGGAATGTGGATTGGAATGAATAAGGAGAAGATTACTATCCTAGCTGTGAATTAACCATTGAACCCTAGATTTGGAATAAATCACTCTTTGCTTTGTATTATTTTGATATCAACTAAGATGGGAAGAAATAAGATGCTGATGATAATAGTAATAGCTCATTTAAATTTCAGTAGACCAGATGAAGAAAACAAACCCTAAAACTTGGAATCTACATGGTGCTTTGGTTAGTGGAAGTGGGCCTATATGACCCCATAGTTCCTTAAACCCTTCCCAGCATAAAATGTGTTTAGACACATAACAAGTGCATGCATGACATACTATGGGCATATCACATATGCATAATAATCCCACTTTCACTACTTGCATATAGGGAAATCAGCCTTGGAATGATTATGTACACACAGCATGCATATTGTCTTAGAGTTGGAACCATCTTACATATGAAATAGTCTTTCTGGTTTGTGTCACCATCTCCCCTACTCACCTTTGTTATATTATGCCTGTATTTTTTTGATATTTTAGAGTTTCATGGTGCTTTGTATTGTGTCAATCCCTAGAGCCCATGTGCCTTTGTGGCTGTACCCCAAACACATGAGCAGTTAATCTCTTCCATTGAAGGTTTGAGGGAGAGCCTAGGCGGCTAGGCCTGATCCTACATTGTTTGCACTTAGTGGGAATGGAGCATAGGACCCCTTCGGTTCAAGCAACAAAGTTCCATGATGATTTTACCACCAAGCCAATGCTGGTGGGGTTTATTATGACTGTATCTAGTTGATGGTGATATGATTATATTATTGTGATTCTTTGTTGTGTTGCTTTTAGTACCAGCACTATGACTATTTCCACATCACACAAACTTTTAATTCCTTACTAAATTTTTCACCCAATTTTTTTTTCTTGAGTCATTTAACAATCTGTCATTTGCCTTAAATCAATGGAGGTGAGGCTGCATACAATCAAACCCAAGAGTCTACCTACAGATCACTGTGGGATTTGACAGTGTGGCATTGTTGTTCTGTGGTTCCAGACACACACGTACAGGGTCTCGTATATACGATTGGGTTTTGCAATTGGCAATGCATTTTGAACTACACCATGTATTTAAATTTTTTGAACTTCTTACATCACTTTAATTAGTCCAAGTTATTTTATACCTCAAACCTTACTAAAATTAAGAGTTATTCTAACCCTTTCCCTAGTGTATTCTTTACAGGCACAACTCCACCAAATATAACCAATTAATTGGTGAACAACCTAATTTGCCAGTGATTCTTTTACAATGATTATCAATTCACTTAGTATTTACTCTTTTGTTAAAAAATTATAGTCAAGTCAAATCATTAATGACCATGGGCAACTTTTGCCAGTATCTTCTAAAAGCTCTTTAGAAAGAACCAGAACACAGTGGATGAACAGGGATGCCTTTCTCATTAACTATGGTTGCAATCAGGTGTAGTATGAATGCATCTATGAAGTGGCATTCTGTGGAGTAGGGAGTGTCTCAATACCCTTTATTCGTACAAGGACTGTCAACAGTCTTAGTGCCACCGTTGGATTGTGACTTTTTGTCGGCAGTATCTATAGCACAGTCTCCTAGGTCCAAGTTCATATCAGGTTGAGGGATGAAAATGAGACAAGATATGTGTTGTGAGTTTAGTATGGTGTTAGGGGGTGTACTTACTCAGACTGGTAATTCAGTACAAGTTTCGTTTGGGATGCTTGTTTGGGTTGGTTTTTGGGATCAGTGTGTGTATAATTGGCCCATTTATGTGGAAAAAAAATACTAATATAATTTAATTTATGAGTCTTAATTAGGTCTGGAGAGAGATTCTTAAAAGGAAAGAGTTGCAAAACCAGAGGAAGATTACCTAGAGAGCTTAAGGAAAAGATAAAAAGAAAGCAATTCTTATGGGCTAAAAAGTCCAAGAAAAGAGAGAGAGAGAGAAAGAGAGAGAGAGAGAGAGAAACTGTAAATCTAATTAGTTCAAGGAATCCTCATTACTTCTTACTGCCATCAAATTCTTCTTTTCTTGATTCAGCTATTTGCTTCGCCTCCTTTTTTTCTCTTTGCCTTGTCCTGGTCATTCTCCACCTCTACTCTGGCCTTACTGACTCTCCTCATAACCAGCCATAATTCGTTGCCCTTGCAGCCACCCACCATGAACTCTCTTCTCTACTTAATTTGGGTTAACGGTTCAGGCAATCTAAATCTGAACCCTGTTAGTCTTAGATCAAGAACAACATCTGATCTGCATTGATCTGCCCAAATTGTAGATTAAGGGAGGGGGATTCAAGATATTATTTGTAATCCTTCGTTTCAAAGGTTTTAGCAATAATCTTTGCTCTTACCAGATAACAAGATGCCACCTTATGTACTATCCATATTATGAACTCAATGTTATAGTGTTTCATGTAACACAATGGCTACCTCAAAGCTCTGAGAACTGATCATCAACCATTCCTTGATGAAAAAGGAAGATCCTGTTTTCTTGTTGCTTGCTTTATTAGTCCGTAAATGGATTTCAAAAGTTTAAACCTTCTTCCCCCCCCCCCATTTACCTTAAATCCTTGAGGTTGATCCATGTAAATATCTTCTTCAATTTCTCCTTCGAGATTAATAGTTTATACATCCGTTTGATGAAGTTCAAAATCCTTCTTGGTCACTATAGCTAGTATGAGCCTGATTGATTTAAACCAATGTTTGCTCATAATCAGCTCCCTCCTTGTGGGCATAACCTTTTCGTTAATGTAGCTTTATATCTTTCTATAGATCCCATAATCCAGCTGTATATCTTTCTATGAACCCCATAATCTAGCTTTATACTTTTCTATGGACCTGTCTCCTTATTTTTCAATCTCGATAAGTGTTCCAAATACATTTTCTTGGTGACAATTAGTCAACAAATTTCATACTAGTTGTCTCACATGTCCGGAATTCCTCTTACATTGAAGCTCGACGACATAAAAGGGAATATTTCAGACTCTGTGGGTGGCTCTTGCTCATCAACTGATGTTGTGAGGAAGGCTTCACAGCTCAGTTAAGAATATATGTTGCACATAGCAATGCACTTTTCAAAAGATGAGTCATTTTTGCTGATGCCACCATCAATCTTACTATTCCCAAGGGCCATGACAGTTCTGTTCTCTCTCATTGACATAATTTTGTTGCAGTGTCTCTTGAATGGTTGGTGGTCTAGTTATTCCCTTTTCATCATACATTTCCTCAAACGATTTATTCTCTAGCTTTTTCAATTCTTCCTTAGTGCTCGAACCTTGACTCCGAGCTCGTTTCCTCAGAATTCTAATATGACTGCTGAAAAGAGTATCTCAAACATGTCATCCATGAATCTCGTCGTCTTTCCCTATGATGTGTGTCAACATTCATAGAATACATATATGTCAGACTGAGTTAATCTGAATGATTGGGTCTTTTGACTTTTACCCAATGATTTCTACTTGCAGGAAGTTCTAGTCTGGAAGATGATCTACCTGTCCTTCCTGCACTAATTTGTTCATTCTTTTAATTTCATTATATCTTAATACATGTTTTTAGTTGCAGGACTGGTCGCTAAGTCAATCTTGTCAATGGTAAACTGTTTTCTGGTCGGATCAGTGTTTTACAGTTGAATAACTATGGTAAATAAATTTTAAATTTAAATAGAAGAATTTCTATTGACTCTGTAAAATATGGAAAATTATATGGAAGCAACTGACAAATATTGGCCATCAACTTCATCTCCCAAAGCGCGACAAAAATACCTACCAACACCTTTTATCATGCATTGCATCTAAGCTGGCTACATGGCAGAGTAGATACTTATCACATGCTGGAAGACTGATGCATTTCAAATTAACATTATGATCTTTATCGGATTATTATATGTCCTGTGACTTGTGACCAAAACTGTATGTCATGGACTTCTGCAACACTTGAGGAGATTTTGGTGAGGACAAGTAGATGGCGAAAGGCATCTTATTCCTACCGCTTGGAGTCTTTAAGTTAAAAGGCACCATCATCATATTTCCCTCCCTATCAGACTACAGTCTTCAACAAATATCATTTTTCATGAATGTCCTTATAAAAAGAATAAAATTTAAATAACTAAAGGGTAGGGTTGGAAACTCAATTAATTTGCATAATCAAGCTGGTTCTTTTAATAACTGACCGGTTCACTAGTTTGATTATGATTCATTTTATCAAGTGGTGGTTGTTAAGCCCCTGTATATCTCATTTCTCTTCTTCTCTCAGGTGATCTCCTTTCCGAATTATATTATGCATCCTCTCTTGTACGTCTAGGATATATGCTAGTGTCTATTATCTCACCTCCTTTCCCTTAATTTTAAAGTTACACCAGTACGAGGAATTTTGGGTATTCAATATACAAGAATCATTTTCCCCTATGCTAAACATATATTGAATACTAGAGATTTTTGGTCTGTTATATACAAATATATAGCAATATATGGATTAGGTTTTAAGGAAATGACAAAGCCCAAAATGAAAACACAGACTAAAATGTCATGTTATTCCCAAAATGTTTCTATTAAAAAAATTGACAAAACTCTCCTTCTTGCCTGTGCCCATTGATGCTTGTGTTGCCTCTACTAGCCAAGCTCATGTTCCCTTGCCTATTCCAACCCCCACTTGAATCATCTTCGCTGGCCACTACTGGTGATGCAGTCTATGTTCCACCTCATTATAGGCTCGTAATCTTAGCCCAATCCATGGAAAGGAGGTCAAGATCTACGTAAATAAATCTCCGCTTGTAGAGAGAGAGAGAGTAAAAAGGGTTTGTATTCAAGCAATAAAATCGCGGTCGTGGTCGCGATTGCGGTTACGATCGCGGTATCAGAACATCGCAAACGATATTTTATATGCTGCGGTTGTTGCGGCGTGATATTTTATTTTTTTTCACCATAAATGTCGATAAATATCGGTAAATATTGGTAGAATATCGGAAAATATCGGTCAGTAACTGATATATTGCCGATAAATATGTGAAATTCTAAATCCATCACGTATCGCCAATTTCGAGTATTGGCTGACCCAAATTCCGATAAATATCGGCCGATATTGCGTATTAGGACCGATATTTAATTGTATGTTTGTATTTGTTTTCTTAGGTCTATTATTAATTATCCTTGGCTTCACCATGGTGAAGAACAAAGAGTGAAAAAAGAGGTGGTAATATTGAGTAGGAAATGAGAAATATGATTAAGGAACTCATTGCAGCTTTTAAGAATATGGCCGAGTAGAAGGAACTGGAAGCAGCTGGTGTTATTGTTTTTTGTTACTACACCTTCAGTTGTCCATCTTCAAAATGCTTCAGTTTAACCTACCTATCAGACAGTCTCCAACTAAATACAACGTGAAGATCACCCTTCCTAATTATGAAGGGAAAAAAACCTGTAAAAAGTGGTGAAGTCAGGACTTATGGTCCATGGTGTCCCTGGACTATTGTGAGTCATGCACGGGACACCAATGTGCTTATCACCATGTCATTTGAGCATTATTATTGCCTTGTTTGAATCTACTTACCAAAAGTAATTATGTGAGATACCTATATTTAAAAAAAAAATAGGCTAAAAGTTTTCAAAATAAGTAGTTATTTTGTATAATTACTTTTGATAATTAGTTCCAAACAAGACCTATATCATCTTTCATTTGTTATATACTTACCCATTAATAATAATACATATAAAACAGTATCTCACAAGGGCTCCATGGTGTCACATGGCATTCTTGCGGAGCCCTAGCTCGGCCACTGCTGATAGAAAATGTTCAAATGGTTTAATGGAAATTATTTTTGCTTATAGACGGGTATAATTGAAGAGAAAGTTCCTATGGTAGCTACTTGCTTCAATGGTTATGCAAGTATGTGGTTAAGCAATATTAATATGAGTGTCTGTTTCATCCTTGGATTCCGAGTGGAGTCACTTGTTACTTGTATCAGCAATGTTTTTGGGTTAGCTCATGGTTGATGAGTTCACTCCCGTCAACTATGAGTATTATATTCTCAATTTTGTAAGCTATCAATGACACTCATAGTATTGATGCTTATAGAGTTTCAGAAGCAAGGAACTCAATATGTATTTGAAGAGGACCAACTCAACAGGCAGGCATTCAGTATAAGCCAAAGTACTGAAGCTTACACTATGTTGACCAAGCTACTTTTGCTCATAATACGTAACAGAAGACTTGCTTTTGGCATCGATTGTTTGGAAAATCTTATAGTAGCCCACTTAGTGCACCTAAGCCTTTTTCAAGGCTAACACTTCTAATATTATGTGTTTCAACTTTGACCTCAAGGCTTTTGTGCATGTTAGTTTGGTTCAGCCTCTTATGGTCACCTACAAAGTAAGTACCAAGGAATCTAATGAATGTATTCAAATAGGCAAGAAAATTGGAGAATAGGTACAAATCATAGACCCTTGTGAGTACTTAGAGGGTGAATGTACTCTGCTGGTTCAATGTTTTTGGTGGAACTTTTCTCTAGTGGGAGAAAATTATGCAATTTTTATGTCACTTCATCGTTGGACTCATAGTCTTGGCCCAATCCATGGGAAAATGGTCCATGGTCATGTGGATAAACCTTCTTTTTTAGGTCCTGCATGACTAGAAGGTGTGAAAGTATTAGTTTAAATCCTTGTAGATCATATTATACTTTGAATTTTTTTTCCAGTTGTATTTTATCTAGATTTTATTTTATTTTATTATTTAATATTTTGGTAATAGTTCACCTTTATATAGGGATGTACTCATGATCATACAATTAAATAGCGGTCCTTCTATAGCGTAGCAGCCGCTATTTAGTGGTTTTTGGGTCAGTCGTGACGCGAAATTACCGATACGGTTTTAAAATTTCACATGTATTGGCCGATAAATCGGCAATTTATTGAGAATTCTTAAATCTATTGAGAAAAGCATGCATGATAAAATTTATTTATTTATTTACTATATATATCTTAGATCAAGTTACTATTAAATTATAATAAAGTATTACTATTTATTATCTTCACATTTACTATTAAATATCATGTCTTTTTTCATTCTGAGGTAAATTTAGGGTTATTAGAAAAATTTAGCATATAATGACTCACTTGAATACTTCTTATATGATATAAAATACTAGTTTATTGAATATTTATATTCAAATGATCAATAAATAATAATTAGAGTATCTGGTGAAATAAAAATAAAAATTCATGTTGCGACGACTGTGGCACATAATTTATCATTCGCGACGCTCCGATACTGTGACACCGCGACCGCGACCGCGATTTAAATGCCTGCTCATGATTGAGAGCTGGACTAAATAAGAAATAGTAGGGTTTTGTGTGAAACCTTGTGCTAAGAGTTTATCCCTACATAGGCTTCTGGCCATTTTCGTACCTTTTCAGCTGCTTTATCTTTGGTGTGGGGTGACAGTGAGAAATGGTGAGAAGGGCTCGAAGATTTTGTAGGGTTGGGGTTTAGGGTTGGACCATATGTTGGAGAATAAGCTTTTCTTTTAGTATAGAACAGAGTTGGAAGATATTTTTACCGAAACTTTTGTAAGGGTAGAGTTGGGCCACGAAGATTTCTATAATGTCAAGTTGGGTCAGATATAGAAGCTTAGTTTAGTGTTTAATTATAATTATGAGAATAAAATTAAAGTGTATATTTATAGTGGCAACTTTTTGGCTCTTTCCAGTTTTTTGGGAAATATTTTTCCTCCCGTTTCTGTTCATCTTATAAGATGGAATATATATGTATGTAGATTATTAATGCCAGAGTGAGAGGAGTGCATCACAACCACTGGATTTGGGAAATGCGCCTAAGATTTTAATATCATCTATGCCTTTTCATCTGATGACCACTTAAAAACCTTTTGCCGTTTTTGTGAAAAATCTTGTCTGTATTTGGCGTTAATAATTTATAGCTCACCTTCTCACAATAAGAGATTCTCATTTGAACTGCCCTGTATATATGTATGTATATATGTAGGCATATATGTATGTAAGCAAGTTTATGTAATAATTTTCTGTCTTCTTGAATATTGAATGTGCCCATCAAGCAGTCGATTAACATGGTATTACATGGCTGATGCAGGGCTCTATGAGATGTAAAAACTGTGAAGTCATTTAATAGTCCAGCTATTCTGCAAGGAGGGGAGATTAGATATTCCCCCCCTGTTTCTGCTGCCACACCTAATTGTTGAAATGTGCCTACCAGATTGGTTTGCGGGAGATGGGTGTGCTTCTTGGATCATTATTGATGGCGTAAAAATTAGTTGTAACTGACTACTTATTGCAAACATCTGATTGGATTTGTTATGTAAGTAAATCTCTGTATTGTATGTTTCAAAAGTATAAACCTCCATCTCGCTTTGGTCCATTCTCATAAATGATTGGTTCGATTCATTTCTGAACCCTGGTTCTGTTCCTTGAATCAACATTTTTCTGTTGCTGACTTCTTAGTTTAAATGATCATGCTGCCGCCGGGAGAGAGGGAGGGGGGGGGGAAGTAAACAATCTGTATTAGCATGTCATACGGCATGTTTTTAGGAAAAGAATGGTCGATGATGGATGGGGTTTCATCCAGCAGTTCCTCAACTAACATGTCATGTATTCAGCGCATCGAGTTTCACTATGGCTTTGATATGGACTATATTTCTTAAAGAATGCAGTTGGAGATGGGTGAGAAACTTCTTGACATGAGAAATCAGAGGAAGTTTGTTGCACATTGCACGTTTGTTATTTTGTTGCGTGCAGGCAGCAGGTCATGAATAATGAAGGAATGAGCTGAATGGAACTTTTGTGTTATTAGGATTCAGGGAATTTGATTGGGGAATGGAAACTCTGCTTACCAATCTTGACTGGGTCTTATTTTATATATGACCCCTCTCTCTGATGTCACTCATGTTGCTTGAAAATTGTCATATAGATTATTTTATATGTCTGGGTCGTATAACCTTCGCTCTTTGGCTCCCTTGTCATAACTAGCTTATCTAATTTCGCATGTAATCAATGTAGTACGCCCAAGGTTAGTGATTTTGCAACCAACCCTTTTCTGTTTTGAGCAGTAAGTATTTAATTGGATATGTTAGTGAATCAATCAAATTAAATATACTGGATAATATACATATTCCTTGCACAGTATCCTTTTTGTGCACATTGAAGTTTGTGGGTGTGGTTGGTTGTCAATTTCAGTATTTTGGGTTCACCTCGTTCGCGTCATCATTCTTTACTTCAAATGGTCATTTAATTAAACATTATTATCAGCGGACCACGTGCTGGGGTGCCTGTTACGTAAAATGCCATTTTCTCTGTTGGATAAATAGCGAAGCAACTAGGATATAGGTATGGTGGATTCCATGATTAGGTCGCCATCGACCATCGTGGTTTTTAATGCTGTGCCTCATAATGTTTCGTGTGTCGGGAAAGCTTATACGTAATTTTGTCAATATCCATATACTAAAATATATATTATGTTATATTATATTAATAAATTTACTTGTATAATGTAAATTTTATGTATATAAATAATAAATGAAGTATTACCAGCTAGTAACTATTGTAAAGAAAACCTTTAAGTGATTAATCAATAGTAATATGCAAGTTAAACAATAAAAGAATCGGTGTTTATCTAAGAGAATATTTTGGATTCAAACAATTGATTTTAAACCATATATTTTCAAAATTTATATTATTTTTAATAATTTTACTTACTAAAGAAAGTAAAATAGTTGATAATATTAATCAATAGTCATTACCATGGAAGTATAGAAACAACCGTTAGGTTGTGTTTTTGAAACATTTTTAAAAATTAGCAACGTTTTGGAAATTGAAAATATAACAAAAAAGTTGGTGCAGTCTAAATTAAAAAATAGATATATACATATATATCATAGTGACCACTAATAAAATAGTTGATAATATTAATCAATAGCCATTACCATGGAAGTATAGAAACAACCGTTAGGTTGTGTTTTCGAAACATTTTTAAAAATTAGCAACATTTTGGAAATTGAAAATATAACAAAAAAGTTGGTGCAGTCTAAATTAATATATATATATATATATATATCATAGTGACCACTAATCTAAAAAAAAGGATTGATTTGTGTCATCCTGCATATCGAGAATATCATTGTATATTGAAGTATATTAGTACACTTGAAAACAAAAGGCTATGCCAGTATATGTATTGTTTCCTCACGTTCATGTTTCTTAATTTTTTAAAGACTAGCATTTCTACGTTTTGTCGTCCCCGTCTCCATGCATCACTAGTTATCACTCCCCCAAACATATTCTAAGCTAAATTTTATTTGAAGACACTTCCATGATATGAAGATTCACAATACATTGAAAGAGATTGCATTGATCATTAACATTATCATTTACAACAAAGGGAATCAACTTTTATTTTATAATGCGAGATCAAAAGGGGTATCAAATAAGAACTCTATCTCTTAGTAAGACTATTAATCTAGATGATCAAATCAACATTAAAAGGTTTAGATCAAAGTACTCTTATATATGTAGTTAAATAAACTATTGTATGTGGGTAAGAAAACTATAGCTCAAGGCACTACTAGCCAAAGAAATGAGAAAGGGGATGGAAACGAGGGTAGAGAATTGAAAAAATAAGTAAACAAATGAAAAATTGAATGCTAAATGAAGAAGATAAAAGATTAAAAATAGAGAAAGAGGATTAGTAATAGATGTTGAGAAGAGAAATTAGGGAGATGGGAAAGAAAGAGAGAGAGTGAAAATTCTAAAGATGGATCTAACTATGAAGATTATTTCATTATTTTTTTTTCAAAATTGTAACTTTGTTGGAAAAAAATATCTTTAAATAGAGGGACATCTAATGAATTACGTTAGCATCAAAGACTACATTGAGAACGTTTTAAACCTCAACAAAACTCACAATGATGTCAAACCACATGACAATTTATAAATGGTGTCACATAGGTTAGCACATAGTGGTTCATTGATATATATATTAGGATGAAGGTTAGTTGACAATGAATTTGGTTCATTGATATATATTAGGAGGAGGAGGAGGAGAATTGGAGAAGCAGAAGGAGAAGGAGAAGAAGAAGAAGAAGAATCTCTAATACAAAAGTGTAAAATAGGGGTCAAATATCAATAATATATCCAACAATAAAAACAATTATACACTAAAAAAAATTGAACGTCCAAGTTCCAAATTTTTAGTTTAATGTTATACGACTAAGTACTTCTACTAAGTTATTATTTACGTGTTTTTTTAATAATTAAGGATACCTATTTCTATAATATCTTATGTTATGCGGTTGATAGTTAATTTTTAAAATAATTGATATAATAACTTATATCAACAAAATGTATTTTCTTTTGGAAAGTCTATTATTGAAGAACTCGATAATTAAACATGTTTGACCTGAATTAATCTAAGGATATATGACCTTATATAAAGTGTTTAATGATGACTGTGAGTGGAAAAAAAGTGTATGCTAACATGGATTCATGTTGATTTGATTTGTACCTTTTGGGAAGCTTATTATTGGAGAACCATATGCTTTGGATGATCTTGTGGGAATATTAGTGGGATGTGTGTGAATGGATTAAAATACACGTTCAAAAGGGCTCATATTGATCTATGTGATCAATCATCAATCTCAAAATCATTGTACTGGCAATCTATGTATGGTGTAAGGGTAGGGTGTTACAATTTCTAATTAAGGACCCTATGTTGAGACCTACATTACCTAACTATGGACATTCCTTAGAATCAAGAAAATACAAAATAACATGTATCTTGTTTTCACATGCCTTCAATAAATATAAATATGATATATTTATTAACTATATATTATATAATTAAAGAAAGTCATAATTTGTTTCTTAAAATATGGAGGTGGTAATGGCCATGGTAGCGAAAACGCTGGCACCAATAGAAGTACCAAGGGGGCAATGAGGACTATAGGTGGAACATCCTAAAAAAAATTTAACCTTAATTCCTAGATGATTAGCCTTATGTTCCCTTCTTTAACCCTTAAACGTTGTCTGAACACCATACTCATATCGCTTAAACCCTCAATTTTACCTTTATACTCTTAAAACCCTTGCTTTCCACTTCTATCGACCAATGATCAATCAAACCAGGCCTTACCTTTGGTTGACCAATCACCAATGCTTTAAACCCTTTCGTTTGAGGTATTTGACAATCAACCACTAGCCTTACCTACTCTACTAGAATCGGGTGATCATCACTATTTTTTTATTTTCTTTATTTTTTTTTACCTAAAATCAATTTATATTCCAATATTTTTATATATTTGGATTCCCAAATTAATTCCACACATTTCCCTAATTTTTTATATTTTTTTAAAAATTATTTGATTATTTTCTCCAAGTTTAGTCATCTATTGTACATTCTACCTTATCTAAATCATTTTTAATACTTGTTAACTTTCTTGGACATGAGGAATTTGAAACTCATACCCTTTTATATCATATGATGCATTATCCTTGCCCGTTCAACCAAAAATCTACTACAATCACCTTAGTCACTTTCCATCACCTTTCTTCCACTTTCTCATCCATGACAATTACTCCCATCACTCCTCTTGCTTCCAAGAAACCTCTTCCATATGATTTATCCCCCTCTCCATGCCCATTTTTGACAACCATAATGTGGTATATGACCCCTTGGTTTGTCATTCTACACTTAGCCAAATTCATATCTTCTACTTTTTTCTCTCTTGTCTCCTTGTTCTTGTGGTGTTGTGCTTAGGCTACAACCCTTGTGCTGAGCCTTCCCCTTCCTCTTTTATCTATTTTCATTCATCTTCTTAGTTCTAAAATATTATAATTTATCCCTTTGGTACATGTTATAAGCACAAGAGAGTTAAATTCATAAGATTAGCGAAGGTTTCCCAAGATTTTTCAAGCCACCATTCTTAAGCCTATGGGTTATTCTTCTCCCTTTAATTCTTCTCTCCTATTTTGTCATTTACTATAATTCTTTTTATCTAAACCTTGTAATCTTATTTTAGGTTGTCAAAGTGTGAAAGGAGGTGATTAGAAACAATTATTTCTTAGAGATCGGAGTAACTTTTGGTAAAGATACATGTCTCTAGTTTAGGGCTTAATTTGATATGTGTCAATTTTATGAATTTCCACGTTATCATGTTTTGATTTACAAATCATGCTTAGGCTTTACTTTTATTCATGTTCATGTATTAAATGGTAAAATCCATGATTTTATGATTTTTATGATGTTATATGAAATCTCTATATTTTATACCCTGATAGGCTTTATTGTAAAATCTCAAGTATGATGTGCATTATGTTATGTTAATATGTCCATAGATGAGTATAATTAATTGTGTTTAAATACTATAATTGGTGTAGCATGTTGAGTTAGAATATTTGGGTATTTTGGGACTTGTGGAGGTTTTGGCTTTACATCCACTTGAGATTTTTTAGGTTGCTTAATTAAAGCTAATTACATCTTGAGATGCTAATAATGTAAGGGAATTTGAGTGTAATTTTGAGGAATTTTTAAATCTTGTAGAATTTTGTGGGTTATCTAGGAATTTTAGTCTTGAGGGAAAATTTTTTTAGCGTAAATGATTATGACATTATATTCCTTGGAGTATTTAAATTAAATTTGATATATAACATGTTAGGGTTTGGTTGAGTATGACCTAAGTTATGAAAATAACAATTTTGGAGGGTGTTTAGGTGAATTAGAGGTTTTAATCTTTTTGGGTTTGAGGGTAATTTCATATTTTAAAAGCTTTTATGTAAATGAATATGATATTATATTCCTTGGATTCTTTACATCTAATTTTATATATAATATGTTAGGGTTTGGATGAATATGATCTAAGTTATGAAAATAACAAATTTGGAGGGTGTTTAGGTGAATTAGAGGCAATTTGGTCCTTTTGGGTGAAATATGGAAATTGATGTTATATAATAATTTTTGGGTCATAAAAAAGTTAAGTGTGATATGTGAAATATTACGAACAAATAAGGGTAGCATATGTGCAATATTATAAGAAAATAACTAAATTTGGGAACAGTAATCAAAGGGTAAAATCATTATTTTAAGCATGAAATGTTGGAGTTAGGTCATGATTTTTGGATATAGTATATGTAATGATACATTGGGATAATGTCTTAAATTTGGTGACTTGGAGAGATTTATAGATGGATTAATGGCATAATTATGAATTATGATTCTATAAGGGCATTATGGCATTTTTCTTTGTTAAATGTTCTTTTTTGTGCTTAATCTATGCTCTTATGTCTTACATTTAATTCATGTGACCATAGCATTATGTGTTAATCATGATGTATTTCTAAGTGTTTAAAATATTATCTGTTGGTAAAATAAATTCATGATATAAGTAAAATTTCTCATGGTAAGTTAATGGTAAGAAAAGGAGAACTATGATGACATTAAGTAAATCAATTGATGTATTATTATGTGTTAAGTGCTGGTTAATGATCTAATAAAACATTATTACTTAAAGTGGAAGATCGTATGAGGCATGATCAAAATGATTCTATGTGTTGAAATAATTTGATTATATATTACCTAGACCTAACGAAACAAGAGGATCCTATTCTACTCTATTTGACTAATATATCAGCTTACAGGAGCATGCATACTTAAGGATTTGAAGTTTACTAGTGGCTCTAATGTGTTTTACCCTGGATGTGTGTGTATCGGTGAGGTTGAATACCTTTCTCCCATTTGTTGGAGAAAGGAGATAGTACATGTTATATATCAGTGAGGTTGACTATATTTTCCCATATGTAGGGGAAACAAAAGAGAAAGTTGTATTATAAGTGGTTCATTGATCTCAATGTGACTAAGTAAATGAACTTGTGTGATTACCTAGTGATAACTTTTAAAAATAGATTTTCTTTTAAACCACCTCATATCTTGAGCATCTATGTATATATAATAGCTATCTTGTCATTAGGTTTCTTGTACCATACATGCTCTTTTTTATGGATATATATATTATTACCTTACTCAACATGTAATGCAATAACCATTATTTTCATGGGTGTTGATCATTCTCATGAGCAAATATTGAATTGTTTTACAAGTAATTTTTGATTAATGCCTTTGATGTGATAGCATATGGTGATGGGTTAATTTAAGTGTATGATTATATAGATATTTCTCTGTTTGGACTTTCTATTATCCATTTTCTATTACATTCATTTTTTTATCTCTGTTTTGTAACCGTAAACACCCCAATTTTTACAAACCAAAAAATATCGTTTACAAAGTTAGGCGTGGAAGCTAAAACAATAAAAGCAAAGAATGCTACCGCCACATTTGGTACAAGTGTGGTTTCTTCTACCATTCTCATACCAAGTACTAATGCTAAAATAATTAATCTATTTAAATTAGTAAAATGATTACAATAATCAAAAAAGAGGAAACAAAAGATAAGTATTGTTCTAGATAAAAGTAACATCAGTAGTTTACAAAACTCAAAAGTAGAAAATACAGAAGAGCACAGGCTTCCAAAATACAACTGAAATCAAATATACCAAAACACATAGTATAATCCTAGGCTCTTAACCCGAACTACTAGCTTTCGGCAGAACTCAGAATTTGATATGCAAATACTACTATCCATTGAATGGATAGGGGCCCACAAAAGGAGACCTTTGGTATAATGGTATAGAGCAACCCTTTATATTAAACCAAAATGAAAAACCAACATAGAATACATACAAGAAATCACAATCATACATGGTATAAAATAATAAACTGTACATGTGTTAATTGAAATACGATAGTCATTCATATAACAACATAACACCAATGCCATATATTACTCATACTTTGTCATCTAAAACTAAATGAAACTTACTAATGGAACATCCAAGAGATACTATTTTTAGTATAATTATAAACAACATCAACCTAAGGGTAAGAAAATAACCACATGCTACATTCCTCATCATCAATCGTAACAAATCTTATAACACAGGTAGGCTCACAAGCACAGATCAATAACAACTCATTGCATTACAGGTAGGCACAAATGATACTAGTGAAACATAGGTAGGCAAAAAGGTTGTTATCAAAACACAGGTAGACACAAAGGCTGCTACTGAACCAGGTAGGTATAAAGGTTGCTACTGAAATACAGGTTGACACGAATACTACTACTATAATACCCCAAAATTTGCTAAACCTAATCACATATCATTAATACCTTAATCCGATTCTAATCTCGAAAAATGTTATTATAACCTTATCTAAATTTTTTAATCCCAAAATTTTAATCTAAACCTAATCTTTTACTTGAGAAATTATATTCTTAACCCAACCTTCATCCCGATTGATTTGTATATTTAATCTTACCTAATTTTAACTAATCAAATTTAATCTAATCCTAAATTAACCTTTTTTCCCTTTTTATTTTCTTTCTTCTTTTTCCTTTCCTCCTTTTCAGGATCGATTTCTTCTCCTCCTTCTCTTGCATGTGTTTCTTCCTACCACTTGCAACACACAACCATCACCCTCACCCCTGTTGCTGTTGCCATGTTCCTATAGCCATCATTGTCATCCTCATGATGTTGCATACCCCCTGTCATTTTTCACCCAACACTCCACCATCACTCTCAACCATCCTCTCCTATCTCTTCTGTTGAAAATTTTCTCCACCCCGTACTACCACTGTCAACCATCATCATCTGTTGTCATCGCCCTCTACCTCTCCGTGCATCACCGATTCGTACGCCACCATACACACACATATATATACACTACTCCACCATCTTTCTCCCTCATTTGTTTATCTTATTGTTGCCCCATCTTGTCTGTCGATCAAGCATGCCCGAGCCTCTCTTCTTTTTTCTTCTTCCTTCCTTTCCCTACTATGTTTTCAACGCTTGAATGATTACCTCCATCATCATACACCACCACAACCACTAAGCTCCACTTTGAGCCTGGTGGTTCAACCACCACGACCACCCCATCACTCCCCCCTCGTCGTCACTGATCGTCGCTATCAACCATCGCTGTTTTCTCTTATTCTTTCCTAGTGTCCACCACCTTTTGTGAGGCACACAACTCATGTATGAAATCATGCACACATGTGTACCTTTATTTTTTCCTTATTGCACGCCTATGCAGACCATCACGGTTTGCCTGTGCACCCTCACACGACTTGCGTACAATCTTTGCACATCGGTGCACAACTATTTGTTATTTCTTGGGTAATTCGTTGCTCGAGCATAATCGTGCCTCTTCTCATAGCTTGCTCGTGCAAGATTCCAACTCTTAGTTTAGGTGTGCACCATCAACCTCATGCCTGTGTAGCCTCCCCATTTTGGTGCACCCTCTTTTTTCACACCTAAGCCTTACCCAAACACCACCAAAATTTCACCATAGTACCACCATACATTCCACCACACTTCCATGAAACTCAAGTTTTCCTGTGACTTCTGTTATTTTCATTTTTACCCTCCATTATCTTAACTTTTTTCCTCAATTTTAATCTCTGATCCTAATCGTACATTATTTCATTTTCGTATGTGATATTTTAGTGATCTAGGAGGAGGAAGTTTAGAATTTATGTGCTTAGAGCCTGACGTCCTTGTTGGTAATGATACTAATTGATGTTTTAGGATTTTTTGTGTTAAATGCTTGTATGTATATGTGTATTATCATGATATTGTTGTTATATGATAGAATGTATGTTGTTAATGATATGTTATGATAATATAGAGTTACATGATAGAAAGGAAGTAAGAATGGGCAAGATGTGTTGATATAATTTTGTTACGCTAAGTCATATTTGTGGAAAAATATAACTTATAGAATAGTAATATGGGCCAAATAAATTAGTATGATAAGTGGGAAATAAGTATTTTTAATAGATATGATGATAAATTGAGTATTTGAAAAATAATGATTGTTGAAGATACAAGACTTTCATAAAATAAGAGCATTTTGAGCAATATGGGTTAATATGAAAATTTTGGTATTTTAATATGTTAGGTGGATTAAATATGATAATGATATAAGAAGAAGTGTTTGGAGTGATTACTGAATACCATAGGTTCCTCAAAATGAGATAATGACCTAATTAGGGAATAGTAACCTTAAAATAGTAATATTATTATTCCATGTGTAAAACCTTTGAGTTAGACAACAAATTTTGGATTTTTTTTAATATTGGCATTTTAATGATGTTTATTCAATTTAGGAAATCATACGAGTCTTATGGGAAGAGTTATTACTAACCTGTGAAATTAGGGTTTTAGGAGCTCTATAAATAGTAACTTTTGGTATAGGGCTATTATTGTTTATAAGAGATGTGGGCGTTAGACCATGAACTTTGGATACGTTAACTATGATAATATTTGAGAATGATATATTATATTTGGTGGTTGAATGATAAATATAAGAAAGTTATGCTAGCTAGGAGTGTAAATTTAGGGTTTGAGGAAATTAAATATCTGAAATCAGGAGATCTGCCTTATGACATGCGTGATGTGCTTATCTGCCTTAATGTGTTTGGTACCTGTAAATCAATTATGAATAAGACATTAATCATTTAAAGTGAAAGATCATGTGAGTAGGGCCAAGGTGATAGTTTATGTTTATTCCACCAAATGATAATAATGGCTCGGGAGCATTTTACCCTAATAAGGTATTTTAGTCCGTTCCACCAGATTAAGAATAGTGGGACCCCTACTCATCATGAAAGAAAATATAAATCATGTAACCTATGGATAAGAAACTAATAACTTGAAGTGGGAGAGTACGTGAGCGATTTGCCCCAAGAAGGTGGTGTTTTCATATTCATTCCATTAGATGATAATAGTGTCTCCGATGTGTTGTCCCTAAGAAGGTGCTTTAGACCGTTTCATCAGTTTAAGAATAGTGGGGATCCTAAAATCAGTGTATATAAAAGAATAAAAATGGTTATATCAAATAAAGAGGCGTGGATCAGTATTTTATCTTATGAGATTTTTCATAGATTGAATGTATACTCATTATCAGTTGTGAATGCATGTTTTTATCTATATCCCCGATTCGATAGTATTGTTACTTTATTTAGTATGTAACATACTAACCACCCTTTTTATGGGTGATGCTCATTCTCATGATTAGGAGACCTTGATTCTTCCATGTAGGTATTTAAAAACCTGTTAAATGACTTTGCTACTTTTGATGCACTATGTGGGGATGAGTGATCTTTTATCTATACTGGGTGTTTGGACGAAGAGTTATGTTATCCGGTTGGTGTATTTATCCGAATATCTTTTTAGACTCTTTAATCCATGATATTCCTTAGTTTGTATTTTGTTATTGTAATTAGGAGTTAACCTCCAAACTCATATTATATTATAAAATTTTCTTCCATTTTTAATTACCTTATTTTACTATGAATGGTTTGAGCTTTGTGATTGATCTAAGGATGGTTGGACAAACTATAATTTTTTCAATTACGGTAGTAACATCCAATATTTTGTTTATATGCTTCCATTGTAAAATAAAAAAATTTAGTTGTAAAATTTGGGGTGTTACATCTACCGAAACACAGGTAGACATAAAGGCTTCTACCGACCAATCCAAAGATCCAATAATCCAATAATCTATCGATCATTTTCACTTTTATTTACTCAATGGGATATCACATTAAACCTATAAACACTAAGGTACTTCAGTCATACTGGCACACCAAGGCAGCATAATATCCTACCGACTATCAACCTAATGACACAAAGGTACCCTAGTCGCACTGGTACATGAAGGTAACATAGTACCTTACTGACAATGACACCTAATCTATAAGTATGCATACCCCCTATCAGCCCGTAAAATAGAATAAAATAAGATATAGGGCTTGGTTGGGGCACTAAGGTACACCTGAAAAAATTCAGAATCAATCGTGGGCTAAACCACATCTTTACGGTAGCAATCCCTAAAGAGCTACCATTCCCAATCTTGAGGTATTTCACTTCAAGTGTTATATTTTATTGAGATGACCACAAAATTACATACAAATCACATAGATCCAATCCCTATACTTAACCTTTTTACTCATTTTAAATTGTTCTTAGATAACCATAATCATGATCATTACTAAGTTCGATTATAAAAATAATATACTAAAGCCATCCTAAGCTCAATTATTCACTTATGGGCGCATCAGGCCAAAAGTTACCAAAATGCCCCTTATGTCAAAATTACACATTAACATCCATTTTTATTACTAAATCCATTTTATTTATTAATTTGTCATGAAAAAGCTACAACATAATAATTAAACCAATTTATTATACAGTTACATTATCAGATAAACCAAATAACCAATTTGTCCTTATTCCAGATTTTACATATAAAACCCTACCATGCGTATCTGATACATCCATGATCACATGATCTCATGCTTACAATATATAATATACATTATACATGTTGGTCATGGTAAAAAACCATGATACAAATAAAGTGGCCAAATTGCCCCTAGGGCACACATTCATAATTAATATTCTATAAATAGATTTAAGTATACTCATCCTATCATTTTTCACATACATGTCACACATAATCACGAAAAAATATTTTTATCATACTTTTTTCCTTGAAATGTTTTATATATGATAACAAGCCGTTTTTACATATTTAGAGGATATAACACATAATTACACTTTAATAATTCATGCTTAGCATATTTCAACACAAAAAACCTAATATGCTATTATTTGAAATTTACCATTTTAGTAGAGTATAACGGTTACCTAAATTCCAACAAAAATACAAAAAAAGCGGTATCCTAATAAATATTATAGGATCCCACTAATCAACTTTCATACCTAAAAATAATATCAAAATACAAAATTAATATTTCAACTAATTAAATAATAATATGTTTTTCTAAAATTACTAAAATACCCTTACATACAAATAATAGTGCCAAAACATCTCTAAAACCAAACACAACTTATGTTGTACGCACAACGTGAGCCATACATGTGTGCACATGCGCAGGGGGTGGGGAGGAGGGAAAGGGTGGAGCAGATTGGCCAGCTGGGTGAGGCAGGGGAGATGGTGGCAATGGTGGAGACTGATGGTGGTTGGTAGAGATGGTGGCATTGACTCGGTGGGCTGTGAAGAAGGGACAATGGCTGCGACGGGAGGTGGTGTAGGGAGGGAGTCGGTTGTGGGGAAGTGTGTTGAAGGGTGTGGTGGAGGTGCGGTGGTTCTAGGCAAAAGGTAAGATGATAGGAATGGTAGAAAAGGCCATAGGGGAGGAGAAGAAAAAGAGAGAAGAAGAAGAAGAATAAGAATAAGAGGAAGGCTCGGTGGTGGTGGTTGGTGTTGCAAGAAAATAGAGGGGCAGGAAGAATAAGAGGAAGAAGAAGGGTCGATGTTGTGTGCGTGTGATGTTGGTGAAGCGGCTGCAAACTGTGGAGGTTGTGGTGGACAAGGGCAGGGTGACGGGTGGTGATGGTGATGGTTGTGGCTGGAAATGGTGAGGCGTAGGGTTGTTGGGTCGAGGGCGAGGGTGAGGGTGAGGGGTGGTGAGTGGTTGGTGGCCGAGGGTTGGGAACTGGAGAAATGGTTATGTTGGTGGTGGTTGCTAGGTGTTGTGGTGCTGCAATGTCTTTCTACAGTAGGAGGCACTGAAATGGAGGGAGAAACAACTAGAATTTTTTCCATTACCTAGGGGGTTGCTACGAGAGAGTGAGATGAGGGGTTGGGGAAGGGTTTGCTAAAATTTTCCATATGGAAGGAGAAGAAAGAAACAAAAAAATAGACGGACAACAGGGAGAAAGAAGGAGGGGGAGGGGAGGAGGAGGGGAGGTTGGAGGCGGTGGTGTGTACACATAGGGGAAATTGCATAGGGGGAGGAGTGTTTAGTCGCATGAAAATGAAAAGGGAGAATGATGAGTACATGAGTGTATATATGTATTGCTAAGGATTTCTTTGTTCTCGGATGGAAAAGGCGAAGGTGGGCTAGGAATATGGTTCACGTAGATGGGGAAGAGGGGTATGGTTGACAGAGGATGAAGGATGGTTTGACAAGGGTATGGGTGTTTCGTGAGGGAAATGAAATACAAGGGAATGTGGTCGGGGCATCAGAGAATAACATGACACACAAGGGTAATTTGGGGGTAAAAGTGGTAGGGTAGTTTTTAGAATATATTATTATTTTAATTTTAGGTCTAGTTTGGATAGATTATGGTATTGAATAAAAATAAATCGGGTAGAAATAATTAGGTTTAGAAAAAAAGGAAAGAGGTAAAATAATTGGAAAAAATATTTAGAACTTTATTTAGGTTACATATTGAATGTTATTAATAAAATAATTAGGACAAGATTTAAGGGTTGGCTTTAAAAAAAAGGCTAACACCTGAAAATAAAATTTATGAAATTTTGGGATGTTACAGTAACTTTGTATCGTATTAGGATCAAGTGCTTTCCACATTTGATATCTAGGCATGAGTTTACTTTTTGCCTTGCATCTGGTATAAATTGGGTATAGATATTACATTTTATATGTTGGATGCAACTTGATGCCTATTATTTTATTTTCAATAATTTTGTAAAAATAAAATTTCTAACAGTAAATTTTAGGATGTTAACATATGGCTTGTTATGGTTAGGGCTGTTTAACATTTGGGTTGGATTGAAAATTTGGAGTGAACCAACCGGTTATTTTATATTCCAATCCAAGATCAAACTGTTTTACCCATCTTTGGTATGGTTTAGATCCAAAAGTAAAAACAAACAAAAAATTGATCTTTAACAAGTTGTGTTATATATATATATATATATATATATATATATATAAATTAATAATGTCGATTTGATCTCTAATTCCTAATTTAAAAAATTTCAACCTGATTTGATTTTGGAATGATGCACACCCTTATTTGCAGTGGTATGTGAGTAAATAACTTATTTTCCCATTTTAACTCCAAATATGGAAATCTATCTTTTGTAGTTTTATAATATTCATTTTTATTTTTTAAGAAATTATTTAGAGACTTAGAGATCTGAACCTACCTTAGCTACAACCAACCATCTTCTTGATGAATATTTTAGTTTAGTTTATCAAATATATATGTTCAAATATATTTTTCCATGTGGTAACACAAAAATTAAGATACATTTTTAAAAAGTATCAATAAAATATTCAAGATCATGATTTAGTAGGTTTAAGTAGACATTGAGGACAGAAAGACTAGGTTATTACAGTTTGACCTCAATTTTCTTTCAAAGATTCAATGACCTTCGAAAGTTCTTTGACTATTTCTTCGGTCATTCACATCATAAATATATATTAAAAATACAAAAATATCCATATATATTTTAAATATACTTTATTATATTGAAAATAAAAAAATAATATTTTGAAGGTTTATTTTTGTTTTAATATAAGTGATGTCATATAATTCATAGATAACATTTTACTTTGTTTTCCTAATTTACTCTTACATTTATTAATATTAGTGGAGACTAAAAAGTGAGTTAGTTATTAATTATGAGAGTTGATATTATTTAGAGATATATTTAAAATTTTCGTGTTCACAACTTTTAAACATCGTTTATTTTGAATTGGAAGAAGTATATATATATATATATATATATATATATATCAAGTTACATCAATTTACGAGATTTTAAAACCTTTTTTATTTTTAATTATTGCAATAATCACCTTTTATTCTAGAACATTTTGAACTAAATCAAAATAACAAAATTTTAATTAATTCCATATATACACATGATAATAGTTTTCATATCATATATATAACTTCAGTTTATAAGGCATATTGCAAAATAAAATTATGCACATACATTTTTAACATATAACTATATTTTTCAAGAAAAAATGCGTCAAACTTATATATTTGTACTTGCATAAATTTGTATGATTTTAAAATTTTTGTTTTTAATTTCAATTCTAGCACACATTAATAGCCACTTATTGTAGGATGTCTAGAAAAAAAAAATCAAAATAACTATCTTTAATTAGTCTTGTCCATTATATGCATATGATAATAGTTTCCATCAAATATGTATACTTATAAGCCATATGATTATAAAAAGGTCTCTAAAAATAGTTTATTGGTGATTATATATGTTATGAAACTAAAAATTAAATAATGTTTTTACATTATTAGGGAAAAATACAACATTTTTGAAATTCTTGTCCTCAGAGTTAACTCTAATGTTTTTTGTTTTGTTGGTATTTATACATATAGAAATATATTTATGTATTTCTTATACATACTACATGGCCATGAAAGAATAAAAAGAAAGGTCGAGATCTTGAATTAAAAAAAAAATTAAAAGTTCATGTTTTAGAATGTGATTGTGATTAAATTAATATGCTAATAAAAAGTAAATATTAATACGCTTGGGGGAAAAATGCTATACCCTTTATCAAGAAATATAATTTTTTAAAATAATTTATATACTTTTTTAAAACTTTACTAAAATTAATCTTAAAAACTTTACTTATATCTAATTATTAAAAATAATAAAATATTTAATACATAGGTAATAAATTACAAATAAATATTATTTAAATAAATTATTTAATATAAATATTCACACCAAAAATAATTTATTTAGTGATACCGGTCGATCACATATTGTCAAGTTTGACGCAACTCGAGTGGTCTTTTTACTCGTGAGTTACCTTGAAAGCCATAATCCCACGGAGACATTTATGTGGCCATGAGGCCACCATTTGGCTGCTGTCCTTCTATTGACCAAAGAGCCCCATTGGTTTTAACGCAGGACAGCCTCATAAACTCTCACTACACTTTCAGCGTTAAAAATAAATGATCAAAATTGCGGTTGGGTTTCTTCATAGTCTATAAAATTCTATACAGTTTTTATAAGGACAAAAGAAATACACTTAATCACATGAAAAATTAGCTATTCATCTTTGTAATTAAATAAAAATGAGAGAAATAAAAAAAAGTGATAAATACAATCTAAAAATCAGAGGTAATATTTATTTTATTTGAATCTATTTATTAAAAATAATTATAAAACGAGATCCAATTCTATTTTAAATATTCAATTATCTTGTCAAATAAATAAATAAATACAAATATTATCATTTTTATATCTTTTGATGTACATAATGATTTAATTCTTTTATTTTTAGGTTTGATTATTTTTTTTCTTAATTTTTTTTAGTAATAACGAAACTTATTAGAAATAATACTTCTATCAAATATAGAATTATTGCTGTTATTATTATTGTTTTTATTATTGTTATTAAGTAAACATAATATTAATTTAGATTATTAGAATTTGATTTTTATTAGAAATAATACACAGTTTAAAAAGATAAAGTAAGTCTATTCGTATTACAAAAATTAAATATTTTATTATTAAATATTGATATGAAAAAAATTTACTTAAAAAAATTAAAAAAATTAAAACTTTTTTTATTATATATGTATTAAATATTTTATTATATTTAAGAGAAAGTTTTAAGTAAAATTTTAAGAATATATTTATTAATTATTAAAAAAATTATTAAAATACTTTTTTTATACGTAAAGAGTAGTATTTTTTTTCATTCGATCTTGGCATCTTGCACCGCAGCAGCGCCTGGCGTCGTCTTCTTTTAATTCGCGGACGACTGAGAGAGTCCCATCTGTCTTGGGTCTTTCTCATCTCGATATTTCTCCTCAAAACGCCTCGCCTTCATTACAGGCATAGAAAAATTAATTGCCATTGTTTGTACTCTTTTATGTCTCCTATCAACTTCCGCCCGCTCCGTCACTCTTCTTCTCATTCAGATTCGATTTTACCCCACATCACTCCTTGATTTTCTGGCTCATTGCTCTCATATTCGTTCTCTAACCTCCTCCATTCACCTTGAATCGCCTTTTCTGAATCCTGCCATTATTTCTAAATCCATTAAGCCGTATTGGCTTCCGGGTCTGTTTTTTTTACCCATCTAAGCACCGCGTGAAGACAGATTAATCCTCCAGTTCTCGTTATTCCTGACTATGGCGGCGTCCACGGTGGCGACACCACTGTGCACGTGGCTTGTGGCGGCGTGCATGTCTGCTGGTTGTGAGAGAGAGAAGAGCTCTCCTGCTTCCTCTATTTCCCCTAACGTCACAAGGGGGAAGTGGGCCCGGAAGAGGAGGGGTAGTGCCGAGTTGAAACGCTGCAGCGTCCATATTTCGAGTGGAGGGTTAATGTCCTCGATTTGTGGATCATCGTCATCGAGCATTCAGGGATTGATGAGTTCTTGTTTGGGTTTTGAGCCATGCGATGAGTACTATAGCAGCTCAAAAGGGTTTTTTATTTCTTCCTCTTCTGCCTTGTTTGGCGAACATGACATTTCTTTGCCTTTTGGATCTAAACCTAGTCATGTGACACGGAAGCAGAGGCGTACCAATCGAACATTTCGTTCAGGTATGATGCCCCTGAGATTTGTTAGTTTTCAACCATTGATGTTAAGCTTTTATTTTTCCAATTTTCGTCCGCTGCTGACTGTCTTTGATTTTTGTGAGTATGACGAGCATATTGAAAAATCAGTTATTTTCGTTTCCTTTGGTTTGGTTGATTGCGACTCAGTATTTGGGTTGGGTTTAGTAGTAGTGTGTGTGTTGGGTTTTCAATATAGGAGCCGGGGAGGGAGGTTTTAAATCTACCTGAGATTCTATACACGGGAAAGATAAAAGAAAGAAAAAGGTAGTACTTATTTTATGATCTGATTGCTTAGCCCGGTGGCTCTCCCCTTATCTGATTACCTAAGTCATGCATTATGGGTGAATTGGTGTGACACACTTGCAAGGCCTGATCTGAATTACGAGCATAAGTTGTAAAGAAGAAAAAAAAAAATGTAAAAACCATTCCCTTATTTGAGCTCTGTCTTGATCAATTAGATATATTCTTCACAAATGGATGCATCCTCATTTGACTCCTTCCATGTTTTTGTATATGTGTGCTTGAAATCCCAGGAAACAGTTATTTATGCACATCTGCATCTTTTCTCTGCCTCTTTCCTCAAGCTACTTATTTATTCCTGGCGGATAATAACAACAATGTAGGGCTCTAGTATTTATTATTATTATTATTATTATTTTGACTAGTTTTTAAGTATTTCGCTCTTCTCGGTAACATTGAAAATATATGGATGATTTCATATATTTGAAGCACAATGTTTTTTGTTCTAGTGTCTTTTATATTCTTGAAAAAATAATAGTTACTGCAAGCTTTCAAAGATTTGACACTCCACCCCACTGAAATATATCAACTGAAAAGTTAGGGAAAATGGTGGGTTTCTTAACCCCATATATCCATGCATGTGCGTGTTAATATTGTCTTTTTCCTGTGTTATTGTGTATTGTCCCCAGAATTCAATGGACCGCTTGAGTAGGTGAGATGGGTTCAGAATTTATGTTTGTTTTTTTTACCTGTAAATGCAGTTCATTCTTTAGTAAGTGTATCTGTATGTTAAATCTTTATGGTATCTCAGCACGAGTTCTCTCCGTAAGATCGGATACTGTGCCTTAGTTTTTCAATGTCTGGGTTTCATATAATATCTTCTGATTTGTACCATCACTTCATTGACTATTACTATAATTATTTGATGGACGTGCATCTGTATTTTAATCTATTGATTTCCTTAGGTAAAGCCATGGCTGTAGCAGTTGAACCTGCAATGGAGTTCACAGCCAAGCAAAGACCATCCACTAAACAGAGGCGAGTGGTTGTGACAGGAATGGGTGTAGTAACTCCGCTTGGTCACGATCCAGATGTGTTCTATAATAATTTGCTGGAAGGCGTCAGTGGCATCAGTAAGATAGAGGCTTTTGATTGTGAGAGTTTTCCAACGGTACATATCAAACTTGAGTCTCATACTGAGCTGTAAACATGATAAATGATGAGATTGCTTCTGGTTTATATGATTTATTTTCCTCTCAATCAGAGGATTGCTGGAGAGATCAAATCCTTCTCCACTGAAGGATGGATTGCTCCAAAACTATCAAAGAGGATGGACAAGTTCATGCTCTACATGCTTACTGCTGGGAAGAAAGCTTTGGCTGATGGTGGAATCACTGAAGAAATGATGAATGAGATAGACAAAGCCAGATGTGGTGTTTTGATTGGCTCTGCTATGGGCGGTATGAAGGTATTGTACGTCTTAGTGATTTGTGCATTGGTTGGAAATGAACTGTGTGTTTCATGTTGGGATGTGAAAGCTTTTAAGGCGGGCATCTGACATCTCTTAGTCCCATCCGTGATTGAGCCTGGTGTTTAGGCTTGGTCAAGAGTTCTATATAACTCAAGAGCTGAAGTTGCTATTTGATTGTATACTACAGTTATGATAGTCTTGATTAGTCAAGCTGCCGCACTAGTTACTCATTTATATCAATAGGAAGCTAGAAAGGGAAGTCTTTCAGTATTCTTGTGCAGGTCTGATGACCCAGCATTCTAGCTCCCATACCAGCATGTTTCATAATGAAATAATAATTATGCATATGACACTGCTATATTAGTGGCTTTTAATTTAGGTTGTCTTATAAAACCATTAACAGGTTTTCAATGATGCCATTGAAGCTCTGCGTATCTCGTACAAGAAGATGAATCCTTTCTGTGTACCTTTTGCCACGACAAATATGGGTTCTGCCATGCTGGCAATGGATTTGGTTAGTTAAGGTTCCTGTTCATGAAGTATTGAGTTGCCTGCTGAATGTTTTTGGTCGTCTAAGTTCATTTATTTTTCTTGTCAAAATGCAGGGGTGGATGGGCCCCAACTATTCCATTTCCACTGCTTGTGCCACCAGCAATTTTTGTATACTTAATGCTGCAAACCATATCATCAGAGGTGAAGCTGTAAGTAGCATTCCATGATTTGCCTGTTTGCAGTGAAATTTAGCCTTAGAATGGAAGAATATGCCCCCACTCTCACTCCCACCCCACAATTGAAGAAGAGGATTAAATTGGGCAATGGGCTAATTACTGACCTGCACGATGGAAGTTGGCCATTGCATTCTTTTGTAACTGTTTTTTTTATCTATTTCCTCATACTTACTGAAATGCTGCAGGATATGATGCTTTCTGGTGGCTCAGATGCTGTGATAATACCCATTGGTATAGTTTTCAATTATCATTGCTCATGACAATCATGTACGAGTTTAGCTGGCCTCCTGACTTATTTACTCTTGGTGCAGGATTGGGCGGTTTTGTTGCTTGTAGAGCACTATCACAGAGAAACAGTGATCCTGCTAAGGCTTCTCGTCCTTGGGATGTTGTATGAATCATGCTATATGAAGCTTCTTACCTCCATTTCCCCTTTTCATGTCATTGTTTCTTTGGACCTTTTTATGAATCATTACCCATGTGAAGTGATACTTGTAAATTATGAAAAATATAAATCTTGAGTCCAAGCTTAGGTCTTATGAACACCACAATTGAGTTTATTTCATTGTTAATAGTCTGTTACTTTCTGAATACGAAGTTCTTACTTTCTCTTTGGTTGTCTTTCAATAGAACCGTGATGGATTTGTCATGGGGGAAGGAGCTGGTGTACTGCTTCTTGAAGAACTTGAGCATGCTCGGGTCTGCTAGTGCTTTGGCTGTTTATTCATGTTCATCAGCATCAGCAAAACACCTTCTTTGTTACTTATGCAACTTTATATTGATTTTCAGAGAAGAGGTGCAAATATCTATGCTGAATTTTTAGGGGGAAGCTTTACTTGTGATGCTTATCACATGACAGAGCCTCATCCTGAAGGTATGGCTCATGGTTTTGCTGCTTTTTCACAAATTTTGCTTGAATACTTTCTTTTGTGATGGCAAACACTTGCTAGAATTATTAAGTAAGCTTGTGTGCCTGAAACAATGACATGTCCCATGCCAGTAATAAGTGATCTTATGCTGCCATGTCCTGAGGTTTCTGTTGGTCTTATCTAGTATCTGGCAATGGATTTTTTATCTGGGCTTTGTTCAAAGATGTGGTTTTAGCAATTTGATGACTTTCCAGTTATTTTTGCCATGACATATGACATATCTGGTGTAGTATTCAACGACATTTTAAAAGCTGCTTCGTCATTGGGGACACAGTTACTACAATGTGTCATGCATTTTCAGCAATATGAAATGGAATTGGGATTTATCTTGCTTGAATTTTAATGGAAGCATGGGCCTATTGCTGTCATAATATGGTGGTTTAGTTAGCTTGGGTTAGCAGGGAAACAAGTCCTCCAAATTTGTAACTTTTTCTGTGTTCTATACAGTTGACACAAATGTGCTTCCGTGGTTGGAATTGGGATTCTATATAAGGTCGATGTAGGTCATGATCGTAGGATCGTAATATCGAACAATAACTATAAAAGTATGAACCTGATATACTTGTATACTATAAAATACAATACTTACAGTTAAAAGACACTAAAGATGCATGCTTAAACTCTTATGTAGTCTCTTTGACAAATTTGTAGCAACTTACAAGCAATCCAAATTTTCGAATTAGTTTGAAAAATTAAGAATTATAGTAAGCTAACTATGTCAAAAATAAATTTTTAACTGGGAAGTGTGGGGAAAAAAAGATCTAACAAAGAAAATGAATGATTTACGTGCAATAAATTTCATCATTTAAAAGAATTAAGACAAAATGTTATATAAAAAAAGGAGACCGATTCACATTCATGTGAATTAAGACAAGGACAAAGGAGACTGATTTACATTGATACACAATAAGTTGGTATATGAATCATGCATACAAAGTTTATTTATATAAAAAAAGCCAACAATGCAAATGAAGATTAAAAAATATCATATATATTAAATAGAAATACAAAATTAATACATGTATAAAATTTAATATGTATTCATTTTACTATTTAGATAAAGTTTCGACTTATTTAATAGTATTTTGCTTCAACAATTAGCTTATTTGGCTTAATGCTATTTCACTTGTGTCTCTTTCATATCCACTTGTGTTCAAGATACAGTATGTAGCAAGTTATGAGTTTGAGGATTAGGGCTAGGGAAGATATATAGTAGAAATATAAAAGAAAAATAAACTTTTTAAGGGAAAATAGATAAAAGTTATAGTCATTATGTTGGATTGTAAGATTCTACTAATTCTAAAGAGAGTCATAGAATTCTATTACGATTCTAAACCATTAAGATTCTACCAAGGATTATGGATCATTTTGTGGCTTTTGGATCGTAAGATCATAGAATCATAAGATTCGGATCAAAATTTTAACAACTATGGTCTCAAGTATTGTTATGTTGGATCTTAAAAATTCATTATGGTATTCAATTTGATCTATCTTCTGAAATTGCAAGCGGTGCTTAAAATTGAAGGTATATACAAATTCATAATTTGATCTATCTGCTGAAATTGCCTGCACTTTTTTCACCTTGTCTGGAAGAAAAGTGAAGTTATGTTGTTCATCATGAAGTCAATTATTTTATGATGCAAAAGAATTAATGACATAAACCTTCATCACAAATTTTGCTCGCTGCATATATGATGTATAAAATATGCCTCCAGTAGGCCTTTTAATTGTTTCATAATTTCCATTAAATGTTGCAAGCAATGCACAAGCAGATTTTAATTGATTATTATTGTGCTGATCACTACTGAGAATACGGTGTTGTATAATTAATAATTTCTACCTTATTTCTGTTGTGTCATGGTTTGTGCGCTCATGACTCAACTGTTCTTGCATTTCACTTTTATCTGTGAAAAAGGGCTTGGTGTCACTCTCTGCATAGAAAAAGCCTTAGCTGTTGCTGGGTTATCCAAAGAAGATATAAATTATATAAACGCACATGCAACATCAACTCCAACTGGAGATCTTAAGGAGTATCAAGCTCTGATTAACTGTTTTGGTGAAAATCCTGAGGTAACATTGACTGTCTGGATGTATCTTCTTTTGATAATATTGAGGATTCTTACTGATTCATCCTTCCAGTTGAAAGTAAACTCTTCAAAGTCTATGATTGGTCATTTACTTGGAGCTGCTGGTGCGGTGGAAGCTGTGGCAACTGTGCAGGTAAATTTGTCTTACTTTATCGAGGAGCACCAAGTTAAATTGAATTTAGTCATGTGATCATAATTCAAATATGTTTTTTTTTTCTCTTTCAATTTTTATTATTTATTTTATTTTTATTATGCTTTGTTGAGAAACTGGTCATTTTGATTAGATTGAGATGCACTATGTGCTTTTGTTTTTTCATTGTTTTATTATTTTAATCAACATGTAAAAGGATACTTTCAACCTGAGTGGTAATATAATGAGAGCTAAGTGGGCACATTCCCCCCTCCCCCCCCCCCCCCACATTCCCTCTTTGTTTTGGTGAAACATTAGTACAACAATTTGACTCTTAATTATTGTAGGCAATAAGAACAGGGTGGGTTCATCCGAATATCAATCTTGAAGACCCAGACAAATGTGTGGTATGTTGTTTTCCTTATAATATAGATTCTCTCGTTTTGCTTTTGTTTGTAGTTTGTCCAATGCTGCTTCATTTGTGGTATGATAATAATCTTGCCACTGATATGTCACACTGATCTGGTTTGTCAACCTGGAAAATGCCTTTTTTTTATTGGCTGAAGTGTGCAGATCGTACATGGAATTAACGTTAAAGGAGGCAATTACCTTTTTGTCAGTTGAATTTTAACTGATGGTGTATCTTTTCTCTTTTTCTTCCTCTTTCTCTACGAACAAAGAGTTAAATCAGTAGATTTTGTTTTCATTTTCCAGCTCAGTTCTTCGGGTTTTTATTGCTTCTGCCAGTCTACCAGGCCGAGGATATGTAGGCTGCCTGGTTTTGTGTCTACCACTGTTCAGAGGCGGGCCTTTTGGATGATTTCATTATAAGAAGAAAATATTGTCTTTGTGTTGTCTTGTGGTATTATGGGCCACGGCCTTTGATTTGTGACGGGTGATTTCCCAAGGTAGTTCAGTGTCCTAGTAGTTAGGGGGGCAAGTGAAGTTGCATCTTTACTTAATCTGAATTGGCTAGTAAAACCCAATAAAAAATTTATAACTAGAGAAGGATATTCCCTAGATAATAGCTTGGAAGAATCATGAAAATGGGCAGCATGTGAATAGTTGATTCAAACTTGTATTTTTTTTATTGCTTTGTTTTATGCAACAATTTTGGTTTGATCAAGATTTTAATACCAAAACTATCTTTTGAAATTTTATTCATTTTTTTTATAATCAGGACACTAGTGTGCTTGTTGGACCAAAAAAGGAAAGATTAGATATAAAGGCGGCATTATCTAATTCATTTGGCTTTGGGGGCCATAACTCGTCGATCATTTTTGCTCCTTATCGGTAGGTTGGTTAACTATTTTGACAATCATCTCAGGGAGCTGCTGAACATATCAGGTAAACATCTCTCTATTGCATTGTAATACTTTGGCGTGTTAATTATAGTCAATTGGAGTGACGAAATGGTATGAATCATTACATATTCACTGTAATGCAGGATGAGTTTGGAGGAGCTGGCTCTATCTCGCTTCTGGTAGGCAAGTTTCATCTTCTTGCCTGATTGCCTGGACACAGGTCAGAAGGGAAGAGGAAACAATGACAAGAAAAGGAAAAAAGAGGGGTTTACTGGTTAGCTTCTGACTTGAAGGCAGCCTTTTTTATTGCATTGGAAGGTAGAATTGCTGGCATCGTCACTACGAGAAACTGATATATTGGTCCTATTGGGTGAATCAACTGCACCCAGGATATTTAAGCGGCTCATGTTGGTTCCCTCCTCCCCCCTTCTCCTTGTTAAGCGAGGTTGATTAAACAAACACTACCTCATGAACTGCTTCCTGTTTCATCGTTGTACAAGATAAAGAATTCTAATTCGATTGTTCGATTGTTTTGGCGGACACATAATGAATATTGAAGACTTGACGTTCACCTGAACCCCTCTCTTTTTGATCACCCGGCTAGACATTTTCAACTGTATTCATTCCAAGTTACTGACTATGATGGCACCGAACACCTCCCTGCCTTGAAGGGTTTCAAAATCCTAGAAGTCAAAGATGAGTTCCCTGCCTTCTAAGCGTTACAGCATTTTGGAAATCACTGATGAGATTTGAGAAACAAGAAGGGGAAATTGCGTTAGATTCTTATGACATGAACATATCAGCGATGCCACAGGTGTTCATTGTTTGCATATGTTGCTCCATTGAACTCATGATTCTTCGTTCCCATTCTTTTCAAAGCTCACATCCTAATCTGGTTGTTGCATAGCATGATTTTAGTGACGTTCAATTGAAACTCTCTTATCGTTTCGTGCGAAAGCCCACGGGACGCTTCCGTTTAAGAGAAAATGACAAAATGATGCCCATTTACAAAACTACCTCATGTTAATGCGGGCACTGATAGCTGATGTTACAAGCTACCCCTACCAAAACGCATGGGATGGGACTTGGGAGGGTGTTATCCCGACAACATAAATACCTTTCTGCTTCTCAAGTCAGATCATAAACTTATGGTTAACTATTTCAAAAATAGATACACGTAAAACAATAGTTCCGCCCCGACTAATAATTTTTTATCGCAATCACAACGAGCACCTCTAACAAAATATTGGTAGATATTTTTTACGTATTTTTAAGGAATATTGAGTTGTCGGGAACTCTATTTTTAAATTTTTAAGGATTTTATTATTGAGTTCTGAGATATTTTTTGTACTCATCAATAATTATAGTAAAATTAATTGTCTATCTCTTTGGTTAGGGATGTAGCCCACTTTGTGTGAATTGCATGATACATTGCTCATGATTATTTTATTCTTGTACATCTTGGTTATTGTTTGCATTCGCATTTAATAGACGACCTTTACATCAACGAACATAGATGTATTGACGCCAAAGAATAATCAAGGAATTCAAGTGTGATGACTTACAGGGAGTAAGGCATAACGAGGTAGAGGAATGAGGTATCATAAGGTCGGGATCATGATGGCGAGGTATATGAACCGCGAGAATAAAAGGGATCACAGCAAGTTATGAGTTCTTACTATGATTCATTCTCGGAGTACATATCCAACTACCCAAGATCGCATACGATATATACTTTTGAGTACAATTTTCAGTACCAGTGTACGAAGAGTAGAGGAGTCAAATAAGTCATAAGGGCTGGGTCTAAGTTGGGTTAATTTGGGCCGGGTTAAATCAAATTCTTATATAGTTGGACCGGGTTTGAGTGTCATTCGGATTCGGGTCTAATTCGAGTAATGATAATTTGAATTGGATTATTTTGGGTTAGAAGAATATCGGATCACATTTGGACTAACTAATTAGATTTCTTTGGATTCGATTTTGATTCAAGTCTACAGACTTTGGGTTATAAAAGGTTTGGATCAAATTAATTCAATTTATAATTTTTATTGACATTGATTGTTATCAGTTTAATATAGTTAACAAATTAAATTTTGTAATTTATTATTATTGTTATACTGATATTAATATATGTAATGATATAACAAATTATTATCATGAAATATGTAATAATAATAATAATAATAATAATAATAATTTACTGTCATTATTAGTATTATTACTATAATTATTGTTATAAATACAATCATAAATATTATTATGTACACAAGTATAATGATTGTTATCACTATAGTTAGTAATAATAATAACTATTATTATTGTTATTATTATCATATATAGAAATATAATAATCATTATTATTAGAAGAGATGCAAATATAAATTTTACTATTGTTATTATAATAAACAATATTGTAATCATTATATGTACAATTATAATTTATATGCTTATAATAATAATAATAACAACAACAACAACAACAACAATAATAATAATAGAAATTTCTATGATCTAATATAATCAATGCTAATACAATAATAAAATAAAGTAAGAAGAATGAACTCTTACTAGTTTTGTTTTATTTGTTGTTATATGAGTCGCATATTTTTATTTACATAAAATTTTATTAATAAGATGTGTTATTGGTATTTATGTATCAATTTATATGAAATAAAATGTTACTATTATAGATTAAATTTGACTTTAATTTGAATCAAGTTTGGAATTATGTCGGGATATGAGTCAGGTCATTTTGGAGTGGGTAAGTTTGGATTGGTTCATTATTGGGTTTCTATCCAAGTATAGGTTGTTTTTTTGGGATTAAATCATTTAGGTTTGAATTATTTTGAGTATAGATCACTTTCGGATTACCTAAATTTGGATTAGATTTTAATCAATTCATATTTTTTTAATTTAATTTTTTATGTCTAAATTAAATTATAGATAGGATTATTCAAATCGTGTCGGGTAACAACAAGTAACCTACTTCTGATGGTCTTGTGCAATGGAGGCTCCATTCCGATGGTTGAGGCATATGTTTTTAGGCAAAAAATAAAATAAAAAACATTTTAACTAAAGCAATGAATGTTACACTACTTTAAATGGAGGAAATTTTAGTAGATAAATAAGTAGCATAGCAACAATTCAAAAAGAATTATTATTTATATAAAAATGATATAAATATACTCCTATGTGTTATATTCATATTTAAAACTAATTATATATATATATAATTTTTATTGATAGGTATTAAAAAATTAATAGTTAAAATTATCTTCAAAATCTAGAGACATATTGTAGAGCAGAAGAATTATTAGTTCTTAGCAAACGTTGGTTTGTTTATACTTTATATTTTTGAACTTCTAATTGACCTTAATGGACTCAACTCTCTTATTGATTTATGACCAACTGGGTCATTTCACAATGAACTATATTTATTTTCTTAGTTTAACTTATATCCTAAAAATCAATCATTTTAGCATAGTGATACATTACTTGACATTTACATTAAATTATGCAAAACCATAAGATCAATAAATATAAAAATGAGAAAAACAACTCTACAATTTTCAAATGGTGGAGAAAAAGATAAAGGTAACATCATGCATGGGCAAATTATAAGAAGTATCTGAGTATACTGTGCAAAATACATTTAGGAGCACATAATCACTAGCACAATCATAATAATCACTAAAACAGATGACACAAGGATTCAATTATTAAAAAAATTATTTATAATGCCGAGTCTGAAGATTAAAATACAGAGAACATAATCATCAACAAGAGCTTGGATAATCATCAACATAAATGAAGATAATTACTAACGCTGATAGGGATAATCACTAATGCTTTACATAATACATAATTACTACTATGGACTGAATAACCACTACAAGGGTATATCTTGCTAAATGTACTTGGATGCGGTGTATATGGCTCTAATGATTTTTATGCTAGTATATGACTATTCTAAATAACTAATGAAAGTATAACGTTTAGATTCTTAGACTTGTTAACCTAATTAAAAATGTATTCATCCCTTCATGATTCAAGTGAGAATATAAGTTGATACATGCGAGATTGCATAAAGCTAGACCACTAGAGTCTGGACTCCACTAGTAGCATTATTGGCTAAAAATTATCAAAATTCCAAAAAGAATAAATAATCTATGAAAGTAGTACAACTTCAAAAAAAAATTACCTTTCATACATCTTTGAGAAATTGAAAAGTTCAAGAACAATAAACTCATTGAGAAGATAAAATGAGAAAGAAAAAAATGTTGAACCTAGTATTGAATCTTTGAGCAACAAGAACTTGAACACACTTCAAGCAAGACACTAAGAAAACCTTTTGGGAACTCTAGTTAACAATGTAGTGTACAAAGTAAACTAGTTTGAGAGATTTCTTGATCAGTGAACGACTAGATACATGTGAGAGAAGTCTATAACATAATCAAGTATTGAGAACTAAAGAGAGGGAAACAAAATTGAGATATTGAGAAAGTTGGCAATTTCATTGATGTTTTAATTGTGTTTACAACATCCACTTATTTTGTATTTATACACAAATGGACAAAGTGCATTGAGAACTAATTACCTCAACTAGCTAAGGATCCACGTTAGGACCTAACAACTGGCTATAAAAAGCATAACTACTCAATCTAATTAGTCGAGCCGCAAGCAGTGGCTTCTTATTGATTTTCTAACAATCATAATTTCTTACATATAATAGCATACAATCATTTACTTAGCATATAAATTTTAGAAAAACTTCACAACAATTCACCACCTTGGCTACACATTTATGTGTAGACTAATAACCCCACCTTGCTAATCTTCTCAATTTTAATCTTACCAACTACCAACACCTCGTAAATAAAAGCAACCTAACATCAAGATGTTTAGTTCTTTTATGATAAATTGGATTCTTGATTAGGTAGATAACACTTTGGTTGTCACTCCATACTATTATTATATATTGACTGACTCAAAGATCCTTGGCCGACCCTTTTAACTACATAGCTTCTTTAAAAGCCTCAATAAAATTCATTGAGTTTGAAGGTATAACTTGAATTTGACCACCTTGAACCATAGCCTCGACATAATCTAAGTTAGTATATCCTTCTATAATTATCTGATTTGTTTTACCACAATATTAACACACGGTACATTTTAGATCTCTTTCATCTCACTTTTTTTAGAGGACATTGATCATTTGATAGCTTGAAGTGAGGTGCTATGGGATCTGTTATGTACTCAACATCCCCAAGAATGAGCCTTCCAATTACCTTCCTAGCATATGATGATTGGGACAAGGATAAGTTATTAACATGCCTACCTTGCTCTATACCCATGCCTAGAATCTTTCTTGCTACCCCAAATCCTTTATATTAAGTACCTTGATGAGAAAATTCTTTATCTTATTGATCTCCTTTTATTTTTGTAGCTATCAAAATGTCATCAACATATAATAAAATTAAACAATACTCATTGACTTCCTATGCCTTTGTAACACCCCGAGTCGACACGACCACATGGGGGTCACCTTGGAGCGCTTTCGGATTGATCGGTTGGCCCCACAGATCAACACGAGTCCTTTCAGCGCACTTTGTCCTCACTCACGCGCTTCCCAGAAAATTTCAGAAAATTTCTGAAACTTCCCAGAAGGGTCACCCATCCTAAAATTGCTCCACGGCCAACACGCTTAACTATGGAGTTCTTACGACGGAATCACCAAAAGGATGGTATACCATGTTGATATAAGTAGCCAGATCAATCCTTATAACACTTCGTTCAAATTGGGGTATTACATTCACCCCACTCAAAGAACGCAACGTCCTCGTTGCACCTCAACCAATGATTTTCTCAATACAGTTCATCCCAAGAATCGTCCCACTAGGTGACTGACTGGCTCATCCAAGTTCAGCTCACGGTCGCGGTTTTGCTCTGATATCATTTGTAACACCCCGAGTCGACACGACCACACGGGGGCCAGCCGATCAATCCGAAAGCGCTCCAAGGTGGCCCCCGTGTGGTCGTGTCGACTCGGGGTGTTATAGCCTTATATTGATAAATTAATCAAATATGTTTCTATGGAAGCCAATAATATTGACTACCAAATCAAACTCTTTATTCCATTCTCTAGTTGAATGCTTAAGAATATATAATATTATCTTAATGACACACATCGTGTCCTACTTTCATTTATCCACATACAAGGGATGTTGATGCGTGTATATTATCTCCTCCAATCCACCATGCATGAAGGATAATTTAGCATCAATTTGTTTTAGCTCTAGGCCTATAACCCTGATTAATGTGTGTTTCGCAGCTAGGAAAAGCACTTGTAATCAATGTTTTTGTTTGTTTGTGTGAATCCCTAATCAAGAAACCTTGCTATATATTGTGGTGTTTCTTTTCACTATTCCCTTATTTGATTTTAAAGACCCACTTATCACCCCCAATTTATGATTTTTTTTACCAAGTTACAGGTTTTATGAAATACCCCAAAATCCTAATTTTAGAAATTATGGCCAAATAAGGATTTAATAGGAAAATTAATTAAATAAATTATTTTATTAAAATAAAATGGAATTAATTAGGGAAGATCAAGGAGAAAATAATAAATATTTTAATAAGGAAAAAATTGGGGTGTTTGATAATTAAAATGGAATTTAAGAAAAATATTTTAAAAATCCTAAATTAACCTAAAAAGGGAATTAAATATTATTTTATTAAAATATTATTATTTTATATATCCTAAAATACTAAAATATTCTAAATATCTCAACCTACCTATTTTTCTTTTTCCCTTTTTCTTTCTTTATTTTTTCTTCCTTTTTCCTCCTTTTCTTTTTTCTTCCTCCTTCCTCGACCTGGGCCAGCCCAGTAGCCCATTTCCCCTTCCCCCTTTCTTCTCCTTCGGCATGGCCCAGTATGCCACGTTTCTTCCTCATTTTTTTTTCTATTGCCCAGTCGGTCCTTTCTTTTCTTTTCTTTTTGGACCTCCCGGTTCATGCCCTCCTCCTTCTTCCTTCCCCATTGACCTGCAACTCCCCCCAACTTCTCTGAGAATCTCACCGCCGACCACATCGCTGACCGGCCGATCTCTCTCCTCTCTTTTCCCTGCCGACTCGCCTGCCGTTCGACCCAACCAACTTTCCCTTCTTCTCGCCCGATTTCCCCTTCTCCCTAGCCAATCACCCCTACCACGAGCTAACCTACGTCGGCTTGCCGTTGCTGGCCGGATTGTTCCCACCTACCTGCCCCTATTCTCTTGCCTCCCCTCTGACCTTATCCCCTCATATAGCTCTATAAATACCCCCATAAGAATCCCTGTTCGAGCTTTTGGTTTCAACCTAGAAAAATTACCCCTTTGCGCCACCGCCAGATCAGACGTCCTTTCTGCCGCCGTTGCCCAGCGCCGCCGCTGAAGCCACCCACAACACCACTCCCTGCATCACCTTTTACCTAACTACACCATACCTACGCCCTCAATTTGCCTTGCACTAACCACCCCGGCCGTGCAAAGTCTCCTTCCCAACAACCCCACTTCCACCTCCGCCACCCTTCGCACCACTTCCACCGCAACCACCACCTCCTACACCATCCAAATTACATTACAAACCTTTCTCTACCTCCCCCTACCTTCCTTTTTCCCTTCCTCTTTCTCCTCCTCTCTTTCTCCCTTCCTCCACTCTCAGCCACCATAATCGCAGCTGTGCGCCGCCGCCTTTGGCCGCACCACCACCCTCATCCCAACCCTCCTCACCTAGGTAACCTCTACCACCACAACTTCCACCCTCACTCTCCCTATCCTATCCTCGACACCCAACTATCTCTCTTTTCTCCCCTTTTTCCTGCCACCGCCGCCGCTGCTGCTAGTCACCACCAACCCAAGGTGGTACCCTAAACCTCCTCAATCCTTAAACCCTAATTTATTAATCTTTATTTATTCTAATTGCATTATATTATTATTATTATTATTATTATTATTATTATGGTTACTATTATCACTATTAAGGGCCAAAGCCCTATTTTGTCTTTATTTTGATTATTATTATTATTAGTATTAGTATTATTATTTTATTTTCAATTAATACCATTATTATTATTACTATTATTATTGTTGTTGTTGTTGTTGTTATTATTATTAGTATTAGTATTAGTATTATTATTACTATTTTTATTTATTTATTTATTATTATTATTATTTGATGAAGGGTCGAAGCCCTTATTTTATATTATTTTGAATTATACCATTATTATTATTATTATTATTATTATTATCCTTAGCAAAATTAGTATTTAGTTAGTGTTACTATTATTATATTATTATTTTATCTTTAACCCTAATTTTAGAATAAAATAGAAAATATTAGTATGTTTGGTAGGAAGAAACCTAATCCTTAATTTTTCCCTCTTATAGGTGAATCCCGTCAAAACCTTAAGGAGGAATAGGAGCGTACTCTAAGACCGATGTCGTGTTAAGTAAGGGTGTAGCCAATGCCTTATGTGTGTAATGTGTTTTGTATGCCTTGTAATTGTATGCCACATGTCATGATATGTTATGTATCTTATGCTTATCGTTATTACTATTTTATGTGTAGCGTAGCTTGGAGTTGAGGTATGCTCATGTGTTATTTTATGGCATGTGTATAATGTGTATAAGCTGTGATTATGATGTGATGTGTTGTGGCCTTTTAGGACATGCATGCTAGAATAAGTAATGTGATGATATAGGGTGAAAGGATGAAAAAGGAAAATGGGGAAGTAAGTTGACCAAAGGGGAATAAGTTGACCAAGGGACGTGGGTTTGACCTAAATATTTCATGATCCATAAGTGGAGGAATCTAGGGTTTTGCATGGAGGAATCTAGGATTTTGCATGGGAAAATCTAGGGTTCTGCATGAGAGAATCTAGGGTTTTGCATGAGAGAATTTAGGGTTTTGCATGAAAAAGTTCGAAGGGTTGTATGGGATGAATAGGGTCTATAGGGGGTAAAATTTATGTATGAAAAGTTGACTTGGGGTGTAAGGACGGTAATAGAATAGTTATTTGGGTGTTTAGAGACTTTGGGTGAAAAATAGTACGTGGGACAGTATAAGGGTACATAGGAGACCAAGTTAGGGTTTGGGAGAAAATCCTAATATGAGAAGGTGGTAAAAAGGAGAAATAAATGAGGGTGAATGGAGTACGAGATGAGGATGGAAATTCTCATGTGAGGGGTGAGCATGATCATCGTGGAAAGATAAGAGTAGAAGGTGAGAAATGGAGGGGTGACATGTGGAAAGGAGGATGTTGAGGTTTGGTGTGGCCAGTTAGGGTTTCGTGATCGCACGTGCACTTGGGGAGTAAAGTGTGATGATAAGGGTTGAATCGAAGGGCTGTGATGTGTGGGGGTCTTAAAATAGTTTGAGTTGTGTGAGGTGGAGAAGGATGGGCTACATAGGCCCAAATTAGGGTTTCTGGAGGAAACCCTAAAGTGAGGGAGTGAGTGGACTTGGAGGTGTATGGTAGTGGGCTTTGACCCATACACTTAGGAGTTGGGCCTCTATTGTGAGTTAGGGTAAGGAGGAAAGGATGTTGGGACAAGTTAAGAGGTGCATAAGTCTCATGATATGGGACAGGTCCTTTTGGAGGATAAGCATAGAGGGGGTTAGCCATGCATGTCTAGGGTGAAATTTATGAATAAGACACTATAAGTTATTAATCATGTAAAGTGAAAGATTATTGAGCAGGGCCTAGACCGATCCACCGACATATAATAGTGGTTAGGGCATTATGCCCTATAAGTAACCGATCCACCTACTATAATAGTGGTTAGGTGCATTTTGCCCTATAAGTGACTGCTCTACTGGCTAGAATAGTGGGGGATCCCGAACTCAATAAACCAAACCCTAAGTTTGCTAAGACACATGAAATACCATGTGAGCCGGAGCCAGACTGATCTACTAGCATATAATAGTGGTTAGGGCGTTCTACCTTATAAGTGACAGATCCACCAATTATAATAGTGGTTAGGTGTGTTTTTCCCTATAAGTGACCGATCCACCGGCTATAATAGTGGGGTTCCCGTACTCGTATGGATTGATAAAAATTATACTGTGAAATGAGTACCGATCAGAGATTAAATAATTAATTTACCCTGATTATAATTGGACCTTTATTTATTTATTTATTTGAATGATTGTAAGTTGTTATGTTATCATGTTTGAATCATGTGCTTTTATATATTAGCCTTAATGTGCGGTTACCTTACTCAGTATGTAGCGTACTAACCACCCGTTTTATGGGTGCTGCTCATTCCCACGAGCAGAAGGCCCCTCTGACTTTGTGCAGGTTGGTGATACTTATTTCGATGCCTTTGATGTTCATGAATCATTATATGGGATTGAGTGCTAAGTATGGACTTGGTTCGGAGATCGAGAGTGGTGTGTCCGGATTTTCTCCTTATGTTATTCTATTTCTTTTTGTATTGGATTTCCTAGAACTGAACTATTATCGTTTGTAGACCTTATTCCTTTCAAGGAACTTTGACTATGTACTTTGGATTATGACTCTTTTTACACGTACTCTGATTTCTATGTTATGATATGTCTAGTTCTTTTATGAACTCTTGGTTTAGGTATTGACTTAAGTTTAACAATAATCCTTTTTACCCTTAGCACTTACTACTGGAACGGTAGGAGTGAACCCATCTGGTACTAAGTGTGGCAGTAATATCCCTAGAATTCACAACTTTGTTATTTTGCTTCCATTAAGCCTTTTTATTAAACGAACTTTTTCAGTACTGAATTTTGGGGGTGTTACATTTTATTAGTCATCAAGGATTCCATCTCATCGTGCATGGATTTAAACCACTCATCTTTCTCTGAGTTAAACATTTCTTCTTCTATTTTCATAGTTGAGTCCCCTAATTTTTCATAACCCTAATACTATTTAATTATACTAGTAATTTGTTTCTAATTTTTTTTAATATGGATGTTCAATCTATTAATATTAAATCCCAGCCTTCTATAATTGATTTTATTCATTTGCATAAAGTTACATTTTATGTGATTCTTCTATTCTGATTCACTCTACATATCGGAGCAACAAACCTTATAAATCATGCCTTTACTCTCTCTTGAAACCCTCATCTTTTCATTTCATGCAACATATGCATGCAACCCTCCTTTTCCTCGCCTTCTCTAATGATAACATCCACCCCTGATTGTCCTTCCTTCTTCATTTTTTTTTGAGTTTTTCCTTTTCCAAACCTCTCTAACTCCCCTCTTCTCTCTAGTTATGCTAAGTATTTGTTTGGGTTATTTGACCTATGTTTTCACTCTCCTTTGCAACAACCTATTGTGTTTTTCTCTCAATATCAATGCCTCTCTCCCTACTTTCCTTAGCCATTTCACAATCCTCAACCGCCACTGTTGCACCCCCTTCCCTTCCAATTTTTCTCACTCAATTGGTGATGTTCTTTATAGTGGTGGCGGCGGGTGATTGTGGTTGTTACAACTAGCCAAATTCACCTTCCTCTCATTCATCTCCTACTTTGGTTTTGCTTCTCAATTCTTCTTCCTTTCCTTAAATTTTTCTTTGTTTAATTTATTATCTTCCTAACCTTATTATTGTTTTAGTTGATTGAGGTGTAGAATGTGCTTATTAATACCTTGCTTACATAGAGACTTTGCTCTTATGTATGGTTATACACATCCTTAGATTAGGAAATTTGTGCTATGTGTGATTATTATGTTAAATACCATGTTAGCATGTTTTAAAATTTTAAAGCACAACTTTAGATTTTTATGTTAAATTTGTACTCGTATAATATGTATGATTTCATGTAAGATATGTGATTTTATAATTTTATGCAAAAAATCATGTTAGGCCATGATAGGATTTTTTTTTTAAATTTCAAGCATGATGATGTGTGTTTTGGCTAATTTTAATAATATTTTTTATAAGTAATTTTTTTTATGGTTTGGTATTGTTGAAGAGTTAATATGTCATATTTTGGATTTTTGGGCTCTGTGAGATCTTAAGATGAATCGGCCTTTGGATCTTTTAGTGGGATTTTGGATAATTTAATAATATATTTGGGTGTTTGATATTATGTGAGGGATTGTGTGTGAAAATGATGAAGTTTGGTGAAGGTTGAGTCTTGGGTGATTTTATGCTAAATCAAACATGAGGGTATTTTGGTCAATTTAGTGAGTTTTGGAAAACTCTTAGTATTCAATTATATTTGTTGATTTTTTAATTAAAATTTTAATATATGGCGTGTTGAGGTTTAGTTAAGTATGGATCAAGCTATGTTAATAACAAGTTTTGAGGTGATTAAGTGAAATAAGGGTAAGGTGGTCATTTTGGAAAAAATAAGAAATTTTGATATTGTCAAAGTGTTATTTGAGCTAAAATATGATGAGTAGGATATATGATATTTTGGGTTAATTATGAGTACCACAAGTATTAAATCTATGTAAAAATAACTTAATATAAGATTAGAAATCCTAGTGTTATTGTAACACCCTAAAATTCACTACTTTTTTTTTCAAACCGCCACACTTAGTACCAGACCGATTCAATTAATTAAAACCAGTGAATTCTGGGGATGTTACCGCCACACTTAGTACCAGACCGGTTCAATCCGACCGTTCCAGTACCAAGTGCTAAGGCTAAAAGATTATTTTCAAACTTAAACCGAAAGTTCATAAAAAGAATTACAAAGATCATAACATAGAAATTAGAGTACACATAAAATTTTATAATCAATAATAAGATAGAAATCAGAGTGCAAAATCCAAATTCCTCGGAAGAAATAATCTTGCAATCGATAAAAGGTTTAATTGCAATACTCAATATAAGGTAATAAATCATAAAAGGGTAAATACAGCCATGACACTCTCGAACTTTGAGCCAACCACAAACTCAACACTCAGCCCCGCCTGATGTCTTGCCCACCTGCATAAAGTCAGAAGGGCTTAGTACTCATGGGAATGAGCAGCACCCATAAAAAGGGTGATCAGTATACTACATACTAAGTAAGGTAACCGTATATTAAGGCTGACACATAAAATCACATAAATAATGTAGAAGAAATAAAAGAAGCATATAGTCCAACATGATAACGTAATATCGAACAATCATTTGGGTAGATACATAAAGGCCCATTTATAGTCCGGATTAATTATTTAATTAATTCTCTGATCAGAAATTGATTCACACCATGCCTTTTATCAAATCCATGCAAGCATAGGAACCTCCAACTATTTTAGCCGGTGGGTCGGTCACTTGCAGGACAACATGTCCACACCACTATTATTCACCGGTGGATCGGTCACTTGCGGGACAACATGTCCACACCACTATTCCTAACCGGTGGATCAGTTCGATTCCTGCTCACATAGTGTTCCACTGTAAGTAATTAAAATCTTTTAAGTGCCTTAGCAAACTTTAGTTTGTGTTTATTGAGCTCGGGATCCCCCACTATTATTGTCGGTGGGCCGATCACTTGAGGGACATAAGGTCCACACCACTATTATTCGCTGGTGGATCGGTCACTTGCGGGACATCAGGTCCACACCACTATTTCTAAATGGTAGATCAGTTTGGACTCGGCTCAATAATCTTTCACTTTAAATGATTAGTGTCTTAAGTATTTTATTCATAAGCTTTCACCCTAGACATGCATGAATCACTCCCTTTACACTTATCCTCCAACTGATCCATATCATATCATGAGAATCTTGCACCTTCTAATTTGTCCAACAACGTCTCCTCTGTACTCCAACTCACACTAGAATTCCAACACAGAAATATGTGGGTCAAGGCCCTACACACCTCTAAGTCCACTTATTTCCTTACTCTAAGGTTTTTCCCAGAAACCCTAATTTAGGCCTAAGTGGCCCATCCTACTCCACCTCACACAACCCTACTCATTTTAACATTCCACACATCACAACTCATAGATTCCACCCTCATAATTACACTTTAATCACCAAGTACACATGCTAATCCAAAAACCTTAAGCAGCCACACCAAACCCTAATTGTCCACACAAACCCTAGCTCGGTCTCCTACGTACCCTTATAATGCTCCACGTAATATTTTTCATCCAAAGTGTTCAAACACCAAAATAACACTTACATTACCTTCCTCACATCCCAAATTAACTTTCCATACGTAAATTACCTTCCTATGCAGACTTTATACATCACATGCAACCCTAACTTCAATCCATACAAAACCAAAGATTCGTCCGTACCAAACCCTAAATTCAACCCATACAAAACCAACTATTTATCCATACCAAACCCTAAATTCGATCCATAAAAAAATCAAAGATTCATCCATACCAAACCCTAAATTTAACCCATACAAAACCATTCATCCATACCAAACCCTAAATTTAACCTATACAAAACCAAAGATTCATCCATACCAAACCCTAAATTTGATCCGTAAAAAAGCAAAAAAATAGATTCTCCCATACAAAACCCATAAATTAGACTCCCACATATAACACCATAGATTAAATTCTCTCACAAAAAAACATGCAAAACCATAAATTAGATTCTCCCATACAAAACCCATAAATTAGACTCCCCTATATAATACCATAGATTAAATTTTCTCACACAAAACCATGCAAAACCATAAATTAGATTCTCCCATACAAAACCCATAAATTAGACTCCCTCATATAACACCATATATTAAATTCTCTCACACAAAACCATGTAAAACCATAAATTAGATTTTCCCATACAAAACCCATACGTTAGACTCCTCCATATAACACCATAGATTAAATTCCCTCACACAAAATCATGTAAAACCATAAATTAAATTCTTCGATACAAACCCATAAATTAGATTCCCCTACTCATGGATCATTAAAATACTTAGATCAACTCACATCCCTTGGTCAACTTATTCCACTTTTGTCAACTTACTCCCCTTGGTCAACCTCTTTCCCTTTTGGTCAACTTACTTCCCTTGGTTAAATCCTTTCCGCCATTCTCCTTTTTCATCCTTTCCCCCACACAAACCACATCAGTATCCTCACATGCATGTCTTACAGGGTTACAATACATATCATCACATACCACAATATTTCATCACATACATATAGTACACATACCATGTAAACACACAAAAACATACTTCAACTCCACATCATTTCACATAAAAAATAATACAATAATAAACATAGGATGCATAACATACAAAGCATATAATGCACATCAACACACAATAGGCCTTAGTAACACCCTTACCTAAAACAATACCGGTCTTGGAGCATGCTCCTACGCCTCCTTAGGACTTTGACTAGTCTCACCTAAATGAGGGAAGAACTAAAATTAGATTCCCTCCTACCAAAAATACTATTAATTACTAACTTATTCTAAGACTAGGCTTTTGGTAAAATAATAAAATATTAATAATAATAACCATTAACTAAATACTAAATTTGGCAAAAAAATATAAGAATTAATAGTAATATCATAAAAGTTGATAATATGAAGTTGAAGACTTTACCCTAATAATAATAACAATAATGATACCAAAATAATAATAGCAAAGATACTAAAAATAATATCAATGTTAATATTAATAAGAATAATAATAATAGTAACAATAATAAAAAAAAAGGGCACTACTCAAAAACAAAGTGAAATAAGGGTTTCAACCCCTTTACCAAAATAATAATAATGATAATAATAATAATACAAAAAACATTAATAATATTAATAGAATAAAATAAATACTAAGAACCATAATAATATTGAAAAATGATAATAATAATAATAATAATGGTAATAATAATAATCAAAGATAAAATGAAGTAGGGTTTCGACCCTACATTGAATAATAATAATAATAATAATAATAATAATAATAATAATAATAATAATAATAATAATAATAATAATAATAATAGTAACACTAATAGTAAAATAGTTGTAATAATAATAATAATTTTGAAATAGTAATAATAATAATCACATAATAATAATAATAATTATAGTAATAATAGAAACAATAAGAATAATAATAATAAAATTGAAATAAAAATATAATAGGGCTTCGGCCCTCAATAGAAATAGTAATAAAAACATTAATGATAATAATAATAATAATAACAATAATAATAGAAATAATAATATTAATAATAATATATTTTGAATAAATAAAATAAAATAGATTAAGGCTTGTATAAATATGGAAAAAGGGTTGAGAGGGTCTAGGGTTCAACCTTGGACTGGTGGTGGCAGGAGGCACCGGCGGTGGTGCACGGCGGTAGCAGCGGTGGCTGGAAAAAGAGAAGAAAAGGGAAAAGTTGAAGGCTGGGAACAAAATAGGGAGAATGAAGGTGGGAGTAGAGGTGATTATGGTTGCCTAGAAGGAGAGGAACAAAATGGGGGTGGCGGCACAGCCAAAGGTGGTGGCGGTGGCCGAATGGAGAAGAAGAAGAGAAAGAGAGGAGGAGAGGGAGAAAGAGGAAAAGAAAGGTAGGGGAAGGTAGAGGAGGTTCTGCAGCATAATTTGGGAGGTGAAAGGAGCGGCGGAAGAGGTGGTTAATGGTGGTTCGAAGGGCGGCGAAGGTGGAAGAGAGGGTTGATCGGGGAGGGAACTTTGCACAACCGAGGTGGCTTATGCAGGAAGAATCGAGGGGTATGGGTAGTTTGGTTAGTTAGAGGGCGATGTAGGGAGTACTCGGGTGGCCATAACGGGCGGCATTGTTGGTCGGAGGCGGTAGAAATGGCGTCTGAAGGGGCGGCGATGGCAAGGTTGGAAAATTCTGGGTTGCTGGAAAAAGTCCCGAGATTGAGCTAATGAGGGGTATTTATAGATCTTAGATGAGAGGTTAGGGTTCTGTGGGTCAGCGTGGGAATAGGGCAGGTAGGGTTAGGGTCACCGGCAGTGATGGTTGGCCGATGGAAATCAAAATGTGGCAGGGGCATGATTGGTCAGGGAGGAGGGAAAATTGCCTGAGAAGGAAGGAAGTTGATTGGGTCGAAATAGAGGGGAAGAACTGGCCAGTCAACTGGGCGTGATCGGCGGCAAAAATCCAGGGGCTGGGCGGCAGTGCAGGTCGTCGACGGAAATGATAGGTGCGAAGGGCTAGGGGAAGAAGAAGTTGTGGGGTGGACCGGCGGTCCAGAGAAGGAAGAAAGAAAAGAAAAGGAGGGGAGTCAGCTGGTTGGCGTAGTGAGGGGAAAACTTAAATGGAACGCAGCATTTAGAGTGAAAAAGGGATAAAGCGAAGCGCTTGAGCTGCCGAAAGAAGAAGAAAAGAAATAAAAGGAAGAACAAGCCGCATGAAGGAGAAATGGCCGCACGGGCTGGGTCACACTGAAGAAGGAAGAAAGAAGAAGGGAAAGGATTGGGTCGTGGGCTGGTCCAGGTTGGGGGAGGGGAGGAATAAAAAGAAAAGAAAAATGAAGAAAAAGAAAGGAAAAAGGAAAAGGGGAAAAATAAAAATAGTGGGTTGGGTTAATTAAATTAATTAGGATATTTGGGATATTTAAAAATAATAATATTTAAATAAAATAATATTTAAATTCCTTTTTAGGCTAATTTAGGGTTTTTAAAAGATTTTTCATAAATTCCATTTTAATTAGAAAAGCACTCTAAATAATTTATAAAATTACTATTAATTTGGAACTATTTTATCATCCTTATTTTAAATAAAATAATTTATTTAATTAATTTCTAAAATAAAATCCTTAATTAGCTAAAATACCCAAATTTCTTCTAATTAAAATACTTATAAATTTATTCTTGATTTTCCCTAATTAATTTCTTTTTATTTTAATAAAAACAATTTATTTAATTAATTTTTCTATTAAAATCTTATTTAACTATAATTTTTTAAATTAGAATTTTTGGGGCATTTCAATTATAATCGGTATTTCATATGTAAAATGTTGGGATTTTAATTTTTTTTGGTTTGTTTGTACTTGATATAATTTTTTTAAGCATTGTATTAAGTTTGGTGATTTGATGAGTCTAATGGTTGAAGTTATGAGTTAATTATGAATTAGGGCTTATTAAGGGTGTATTAGTCATTTCAATGAGAGAGTGTTCTTAGTTGTCTCTGGTTGTGTTTTATGTGTCTTTCATAATTATCCTAAGTGTTATGACATAATTCCATAGCTAAAATTAACATAATTCTAATTATATAATAATTAAACAATTGTTGATGTGAATTCCGTAATAAGGGGTAATCATTATTTTATGTATTAAATGATAAGTGACAATGATAATACAAGTGGAAGCATTATGATAATAAGTGAAACAAGTGGTGTGTTGCTAATTGTTAAGTGTTTAAATAATTATCTAATAAGATATTAATTATCAAAGTAAAAGATTTCGTGGATCAGAACCAATTGTGTTTATGAGTGTTTCAATGATAGTGACCTAGCTCTATCGGAGCCAAATGACCCTATTCTACTATATATACGTCTGAGTCACTGATTAGTAGAATGTATGCATACTTAAAAATTAGTAGTTTACTAACAGATACAAAGAGTATTTTACCTTGGTTTGACTCGTATCCTCAATATGTAGGGGAAAGAGGAGTAGAAGTAATTCCAATTAGGGTTCCTATTCTCAAGTGACTAAATGAATAGAACAATGTGATTAGGGCTGTTGACAAACCAAACCGGTTCGCGAGCTTTTTGGGCTCGGCTCGTTAACGGCTCGGCTCGGCTCGGTTCGCTTATTAAACAAGCTTAAAAATTTGGCTCGAGCTCGGCTCGATTATTAAACAAGTCAAGCTTGAGCCTAATAAATTTAGGCTTGAGCTCGTTTAGAATGCAAAAGCTCGTGAGCTCGGCTCGTTTAGCACCAAAGCTCGAGAGTCGACTCATTAAAAGTTCGGCTCGTTTATAAACAAACCAAGCTCAAGCTTTATTTTTAGGCTCGTTTAGTAAATGAGCCAAGCCCAAACCTACCCCGGCTCGGCTCGATTCGGTTCATTAACAACCCTAAATGTGATCACCTAAGTATGATCTTTAATATAATTTTATCTAAGATCATATATTATCATAATTAGTATGTGCATGTATAGTATTTCTCTTATAATGCAACTCTATGTGTTATGCATATATTAATCTATTGACATAATTATTATCTTACTCCGTATGCAAGTACTGACATGTCCGTGTTATGGACTCCTAGGAATGCTCATTCTCATGAGAAGATGATCTAGGTATTGATGTGTAGGTTTATGATGACTTCTTTGATGATGTTGACGTACTTTATGGAGGATTGATCCTTAATATATGGGTATTGGGCATAGAGTTTCGATTATCTAATGGTGTAGTATTTTTTTACGGATACCTTTATCAACTCTTAGTTCCATGGGATCTTTTTTGTCGTATATTTTTTATGGTGTACTCAAAGTTTATCTCCTAACTCTTATATTTATTTTATGAAATATCACTCATTCTCTTTTTATCTTGCTCAAATATGTTCTTATTTTGCCTTATACTTGATATGAGAATGGTACAATAAAGCACTTATATTAAGTAAGATGGTAACAACCTAATATTTTATGTTTATCTTTTGCAAAAAATAAAATAGTAGTCATTTTAAAAAAATTCTATACACCCAAATTCTAAATCCAAACTAAAAAACAATTTTTTTAAATAAAAATTTACATACTAGTGCACTAATTTTTTATTATTAATAATTAAGTAATACATAACAATAATGATGATGATTAAAATAGAGATAATACTAATAATAAATTTATTATATTTTTATGCCATAATTTCTTTTATAGTGTACTATTATTAGTTTATGTTACATAATTATTTATAAAAATAAAATTAGCACTAATATGTATATTTTACAGAAAATTTATGCTTTGGTTTGAGTTTAGAACTTGGGTAGAGAACATGTACTTTTTATGGAGGAGGGATCCTTATTATATAGGTATTGGGTATAGACTTTTGATTATCTAATGGTGTAGCATTTTTATCCGGATACCTTTATCGACTCTTAGCTTTATGATATGTCTTTTTTTGTATTTTGTTTATGGTGTACTCAAAGTTTACCTCCTAACTCTTATCTTTATTTTATGAATTATCACTCACTCTTTTTTCATCTTGCTCAAATCCATTCTTATTTTGCCTTCTGCTTCATACAATAATGGTACAATAAACCAATTATATTGATTATGGTGGTAATAACCTAATATTTTATATTTAGATTTTGCAAAAAAAAAAAGTAATTTTTGGAGTGTTATAAGTTCCTCTTCGACTACTAATGGTGTAGGTAGTACATATGCCACCATTTCAACATGATAAAACCTACTGGGTGGTTTGATGTGCCTTCTACACCTATTGCTTATTCATTGGTAATCTCTAATATCCTCTGGATGACTCTGATCATCAAATTGGTCACCAAGTTACTATTCCTCAATCACTGCATTAGGTATTCCACTCCTAGGATCTAGCTCTATACTTAACTTGTAACACCCCAAAATTTACTTCCGAAAATTTCATTTGCAGAATTAAGAGCGGAAGCTAAAACAATAAAAACAAAGGGTCTTACCACCACACTTGGTACAAGTCCGGTTTCCTCTACCATTCTTATATCAAGTGCTAAGGCTGAAATCATTACTCCGCTTAAATTAATAATATGATTACATAAGTCATAATAGAGAGAACGTTAGATAAATATCGTGCTAATTAAAAACAATATTAGCAGTTTACAACTCAAGAGAGAAATTCCAGGAGGACATAAGGGTCCTATTACAACCGAAAATAAGATAACAACAGAGACACTAGATAGCCCTACGCTCTCAAATCTGAATTACCAACATTTGACTGAACTTAGAGGCTGACTTGCAAAGTCCACTGCCTATTGAATAGGTAGGGCCCCACGAGAATGAACCCTTCAGCACTACGGTACTGAGCAACCCTTTATACTATACTAATATGATAAAACAACATGGAACACAAGTAAGGCATACAACTAACATGGTATATGACATATACATACACATGCGAGGATTGAGATACAATCATCATTTAGATAATCAAATTCCATTAAGTTTAGGTACTACTCATATTCATTCATCTGAAATAACTGAACTTACCAATAAACATCTCAGAGATACTCTATGAAGCGATAATTAAAACCCAACTCTACACCACAAATTTAACCTTCACAGCATTATTCATGTCTCAACATAAATCTGAACCGCTTACATACATCACAGGTAGGTTCACAAGTATAATATACTAAGATCCATATCATCCCAGGTATACTTACAGGTACATCATAATAAAGTTCATAACATCATATGTATACTTACAGGTACAACATAATAAAATCTATGGCATCACAGGTATGCTCATAGACATAATACCAACACAGGTAGGTACGAAGGCTGCTATCGAAACCACATAAAACTGCAGATAGGCAAAAAGGCTACTGAAATAATAGGTAGGCATAAAGGCTGCTACCTAGACCACAAGAAACCGTAGGTAGGTACAAAGGCTACTACCGAAACCATAGGCTACAGGTAGGCACTAAGGGTTCTACCAAAACCATAGGCTACAGGTAGGCACGAAGGCTGCTACCAAAACCACGGATAGGCACGAAGGCTGCTATCAAACAATCTAGTAATCCGATAATCACTATTTCAGTTAAATCATATCATTTTTATTTTTATTTACTTTCTCGAGGGGAGATCAATCAACCTGAAGGCACAAAGGTACTCCAGTCATACCGGTGCAACAAGGCAACACAGTATCATACTGATTATCAACCCAAGGACTCAAAGGTACCCTAGTCGCACTTGTACACGAAGGTAACATGGTACCCTAACAACAAAGATACATAATCCAAAAGTATGCATACCCTTTATCCGTCCGTAGAATAAAATAGAGTAAGATGTAGGGCCTAACTAGGGCACTAAGGCATACCAGCAAAAATCCATAATATCAATCGTGGGCTAAACCACGTCCTTAGGATAGCGACTCCTGAGGAGCCACAATTCCCGATATTGAGGTCTTTCATTTTAAGTATTAATATTTTATTAAGGTGACCACAAAAACACATATAATACAGATAAATTCAATTTCCATTCTTAACCGTTTTTGCTTATTTCCAATCATTCGAGAAAACCATAATCAAGGTTAACATCGAGGCCAACTTTAGGCCGAAAATGATTAAAATATCCCTGAGACTGAAATTCCTAGATTATCATCTATTTAAATACTAATTCCATTTTATTTATTCATTTGTCGTGAAAAGGCTAAAACACCATAAATAAATTATTTATTGCGTGATTTAAATTATCAGATATGTCAAATGACCATTTTGCCCTTATACATAATTTTGCACATAGAATCCTTTTTCGCACCTTTAATCCATGCAAAACACATACTCAAATACTCAACAACAGCTAATACATATTAGACATAAATATCATAATACACAAAAATGACTAAATTGCACCTAGGGCACACATCTATAATAATTATTCCATAATTATATCTAAGCATGCTCAACCTATTATTTTATACCTAATTATCATACAAATTATTTTTCCAACATTAGAATCATTTTAATCATACTTTCGTACCTACCATAATTTACATCAGATAACATGTTCGTTTTACCCATTTTCATGATAATAATAATAATTAACACATAATTATAATGTAACAAATCATATTTAATATATTTCATACACCGAAATGCTAATGTGCTATCACGTAATATTTATAATCTTAGTAGGGTATAGCGGTTACCTAAATTCCAGCAAAAATGTAAAAATAGTAGTATCGTACTAAAGTTATCATATTCCACTAATCAACCTTTCGTACCTAAAGATAATTTATAATTACTAAATTAATATCTATTAGGTAAAATAATAATTATAATAATAAAATATTTATTTTAAAAAAACAAAACTACAAGAATACCCTTACAATTAATATGGGTATAAAAAAATTTTATAAACAAAACACAACTCACTCACGCTGCACATGCAGCGTGAGGACTGCATGCACAGGGGGGATGTTGTACGTCGCTGGAGGGTTGCAAGGGTGAGGTAGGGGGAGGGGTGCAGGGTGGCAGCTAGTGGCAGAGAAGGTGTTACTGTTGGTCAGTGGTAGCTGCAGGGCTGGTGGTGGTTTCTAGAGATGCGGCTACAATAGGGGAGGCTAGTTAGATGCATGCACATGCAGGGGAGAAGGGAGAAGAGGAAGAAGGCAGGGGTTCGGTGGTAGAGTTGCAGCTGTTGGTCGGGGTAGCTGTGGGTGGGCGATGGGGTGGTGATGCAGGGTGGTAATGGCTAGCTATGCGAGGGCTGAAGGCAGGGGCTACGATGGTCGAAGCTATAATGGGGAGGGAGAGTTGTGTAACACGCCCAAAATTCACTACTGAAAATTTCGTTGTATTAAAAGAATTAGCGAAAGAAAAATAATAAAATTGTAAATTTTGGGAATATTACCGCCACACTTAGTACTAGACCGGTTCACTCCTACCGTTCCAGTACCAAGTGATAAGGCTAAAATAGAAAAATATAACTTACAAGAAACTCAAACCAATGATTAAATCAGAGTAGTGCATTTAAACATTTTATAAAAGTATAATACACCACTGGTGGTTACAAATCAACAAATACATTGAAATCATAAATTTTAAAGGTGAAAGAGTACAACCTTAGGGTTTACCGGATAGTACCTTACACTCTTTTCCGAAAGCCCACTTGAATAGCACCTGAGAACGACCTGCAAGGGACACTGCCCATTGAATAGGTAGGGCCCCCACGAATGGAACCCTTCAATACTACGGTACTGAGTAACCCTTTAAATCACACTTAATAGCAGGCCCATAATGCAACACATGATACTACATACATACATAATGAAAGGTAAATACTTAATGTCCACATTTATACAACCACATACTTAACAAATCAATCAGATATTAATAGGACATAGAGAACAATCGATACTTTTGGGCCTTAAGCCCATAGTCCATCATTATCAATCATATCGGATTATAATTATTCGTGTGAGTGCGGGAACCCCACTATTATTCGCTGGTGGACCGGTCATGCAGGGCAAAACGCTCCTAGCCACTATTATTCGCTAGTGGACAGGTCATGCAGGGTAAAACGCTCCTGGCCACTATTATTCACCGGTGGACCGGTCTGGCCCCAACTCACATGGTATTCCACTATAAGTGATTAGTATTTTTTCCATAATTTATTCACATCCAAATCAAATTTATTAAACTCGGGACCCACACCATTTTGGCTAGTGGATCGGAATACAAATATACATCATCCAAGACAACACATCCTAGGCCACCATTATATCCGGTGGATCGGTACTCATAAACATCATCCAGGGTAAAACATCCTGGGCCACTATTATATCCGGTGGATCGGTACTCATAATATAATTCAACTAGGCCTGGCTCATTAATCTTTCACTTTAACGATTAATGTTTTCCCCTTTTTAATCAGCACATCAATTGCATTTATTTTCCTCAATAGGGAGATCAAGATCTCGGGACACAAAGGTACACCGGTCGCACTGGTGCATAAAAGCTACTCAGTACCCTTCAACTATCAACCCAGAGATGCAAAGGTACCTTGGTCGTACTGGTGCATAAAGCTAACACAGTACCCTACCGATAAGGACACCTAATCCATAAGTATGTATACCCCATAACTAGGTCCGTAGAGCTAGATAGAGTAGATATATGGCCTGGCTGGGGTACAAAGGCACACCAGCAAATATTAGAATAATCGAGGGCTAAACCACGTCTTTAGGGTAGCGATCCTTAAAGAATCACCATTCCCGATCTCGAGGTCTTTCACTTTAAGTATTAGTGTCTTAATTAAGGTGATCACAAAAGTACAATAATCAGATAATTGTTCACTTTTAATCATTCGGATATCATCAGATATTTCTTAGTCAAATGGTTGTCCAAGGTAACACAAAAGAATCATTAAGGCCATCCTAATCTCATCCAATTTCAAATTATAATTCGTTCTCGTGATACTTACTAATTATCAAATACTCTTGCCTCGCTAATCAGCGTTACTTGAGTCATATTACGAAATTCCACAATCACAATGACATGTTAGATACAAATTACTCATTTACCCCTTACTTATATAACTATTAAGTCATCCCTTCCTTACTTGATAAATTACCATATTACCCTCCTTGTTACATAATTACCAAGTTACCCCTTACTCGATTTAGGTTACCAAGTTATCTCCCATACTTATTAGGTCACTAATCCCCCTTCATAATTATTACACTTAATATATTTTCCATTTGGTTGGTTAGATTACCACTTTGCCCTTTTTCCTTTATTATAATTAATGAATTGCCTTTGAGTTGGTCAAATTACCAAATTACCCTTCCTCATTAACCTAATTACCAAATTATCCCTTTATTTCGTTAATTACCAAATTACCATCCTATATCATCAATAACCAAACTACCCTCCCCATTATCAAAATTACCAAATTACCCTTTGGTTGGTTAAATTACTAAATTACCCTTTTATATGATCATAATTACCAAACTACCCTTCTCCATTATCAAATTTACCAAATTACCCTTTAGTTATTTAAATTACCAAATTTCCCTTCTCTATTATCATAATTACCAAACTACCCTACTCCATTATCAAAATTACCAAATTACCCTCTGGTTGGTTAAATTAACAAATTACCTTTTTATGTGATCATAATTACTAAACTACCCTTCTCCATTATCAAATTTACCAAATTACCCTTTAATTATTTAAAATACCAAATTGCCCTTCTCTATTATCATAATTACCAAACTACCCTTCTCCATTATCAAATTTACCAAATTACCCTCTAGTTGGTTAAATTACCAAATTACCTTTTTATATGATCATAACTACCAAACTACCCTTCTCCATTATTGAATTTAACAAACTACCCTTTAGTTATTTAAATTACCAAATTGCCCTTCACATTTATCATATTTACCATTTTACCCTTCTCCATTATTAAATTATCATTTTACCCTTCTTTTTTATTAAATTATCATTTTACCCTTCTCAAATTATTATAATTACCAAGTTACTCCTTTCCAATTTCCACTTTTACCGCTTTTTATCCACAATTTACCATTTTTCCCTTTTACTTCCAAAATTACCCATTTACCCCTAACTTCCAAAATTACCAATTTACCCCTTTTTCATTTACAAATCACCACCTTACCCTTTTCACTTATAAATTTCCATTTTACCCTTCAATTATAAAATTACCACTTTGCCCTTGCCTCCAAAATTACCATAATATCCTTTATCTCCAAAATTACCATTTTATCTTTTAATTCTAAAATTACCCTTTTACCCTTTTATTACAAAATTACCACTTTGCCCCTGCCTCCAAAATTACCATAATACCCTTTTTAATTCAAAGTTTCCATTTTAGATTAGGCCATATTCTTGTACAAGATACATGACTAAAATACCCCTAAGGCTCACAAAATATTAACCATGCATTAAAGATCACAATACCATAATACAACATGGATAATACTTAACATTTTCATTAACAACCAAACTTTTACCTTAAACAATATTTCCATACAAACCTAACATGATTCTTTTCATCCAACATCACAAGAAACTACGTATATGATATCAAACAATATATATTAAGCATAATAACATATTAAAAATCCTAATGTGCTAACATGCATTAATCCATACGTTTAAGTGGGATTTAATGGTTACCTTGATTCTCGCAAAAATAAAACTTATCGGTATTCCAGTTAAAGGTTCAAGCTTTGATTATCAAAACCAATACCTAAAAATAATGTCAAGGTTAATTATGTTATAAATCATAAAAAATCAAAGTATGAAACTTTATAATGCTTAATTAATCAAATACTTGAATTAAAATATTATTATACCTTAAAAATTATTACCCAACTAAATCAAGAAAGGTAGCAGCTCATGCTGCTCATACAGCATGAGTTGCATGCAAAGAAATGAGGAGGAGGGGGATCGAAGGTGGTGAAAAGAGGAGAAATGGGCTATTTTTGGGTGAGTGGTTTGGGGCTAGGAAAGAAGGTGGTTGGGGAAGGATTTAGAGAAAGGGAAGGGTGCAGAGGTGGAGAGGGGGTGTAAATTGTGGTCGAGGATGGGTTGAAGGTGGCTAAGGGTGGCGGAGGCAGCGGCAGCAAGGCTGCGAAGGTGGCGGCTGAGGAGGGAGTCGAATTGGGATCTGATGTGGAAGGAAAAGGGGGAGGAAAAATGAAGGCTTTTGGATGGTGGTTTCAGCCACATGAGGATTGGGGTGGTAGAGGGGGTTGCAGGGATTAATGTGGTGGCTCAGGCGGCGGCAAAAGCTTGGGAAGGCGGCGGAGAAGGGCGATGCAGGGTGGTTGCTGAGAAGGGAGAAGAAGAAGAGAAAAAGAAGAGGGGAGGAGGAAGGAGGATGCGGGGTGGCTCGATGGGTGATGTGATCGGTTGGGGGTGTGGTAGAGGGTGGAAGGGGGTGGTGCACGTGGCTGTTGAGGCGGTGGAAGTGGCGGAGCTAGGTGGCAAAGCCAAAAATAGGGTGAGAGAGGGGAGGAGAAGAAAGGAAGAAAAGAGGGTCGGGGAGCAGGGGAGGTCAGGAAAAAATGTAGAATGAGGCAGGGAAGGAGGAAGAAATAGAAGAGGAAGAGAAGAGAGGGGATAGGGAGCTCGAGGGGTGGCGGTAGGGTGGTAGGAAAATGGGAGTTGCAGGGAGAGGGAGAAGGGATATGGTAATGGCAGGGAGAGGGAGAGATGGTGGGGCTGGTATGGCAAGAAAATGACGAGAGGGAGAGAGAGGGAGATAGGGGAAGCAATAGGGGAGAGGGGTTTGCAGGTGGGGTAGCAGTGATGGCAGGTTGACGGGATGCTCGCTGGGGAAAGAGGAAGAAGAAAGGGGAGATGGAGCTGGTGCGTCGGGTGGCCGAATGAGATAAAAAAAAAGCAGGTCGGCCCAGTCGGGGAAGAAAGGAAGGAAAGAAGGAAGGCGGCCGGCTCACGTGGGAGAAGGAAGGGGAAGAGTGGGCCTACGGCCCAACGCAGGAGGGGAAAGGGCAGGCCGGCCAACCACAGCCCAAGGAAGGAAAGGAAAAAGAAAGAAAAGAGAAAAAGGAGGAAGAAAAAGGGAAAAGGGGAAAAAGAAAAAAGAAAAAGGAAAATGGAATTAAATAAAATAATTTAATTTATAAAATAATAAAATACAATATTTTGGGGTAACAAATTTATTTAATAATTCAATTTAATATAAATAAAATATAAGGGTTTTAAAAAGGATAATTTTAGTAAAATAATGGTTTGAAAATTATTTAAATAAATAGGGTATGATAAAAAAAAAACAAAATATTTATTTTAATTTATTAAATACTTATATCCAATATTATATATTCAAAAATCTATAAAAATGATTAAATTAAATAGATTTAAAGGCTAATTTATCCCAAATAAAATTTATTTATTAAACTATAAGCTTTTTAAAATTTTGGGGGATTACAAGTTGGGTAGTGGAGGCTAGTTAGGTGGAGTGTTGCGGTTGCTGCGGCGGGACAGGGCTAGGAAAACCAAAAGGAGCCTAGAGGAGTGAGGGAGTGGTGGTGTTGTGTGATGGTGTGGTGGACTGGGTGCTGGTCATACGAAACAGAGAGAGAGAGGGAAGGAGTTGGGAGGTTGGTGATGGTGAAGGTTGGTGGTGGTGATGGTCGGTCGGTGGAAGGGTGGCACAAGTGTGTTTGGGTGCAAGGTGGTGATGGTTGAGGGGCTGGAAAAATTCAAACAAAACAGAGAGGGGGAGGGGTTGGTTGGAGTGTGCTACAGGAAGGATGGGGGCCAATGGTTGCCCAGGGTAGGGTTGCACAAAATGGTTGGGGGAGGCTGGGAGTATGCGTGTGTGCATGTAGAGAGGGGGGTTGTGTTTGGTCGAGCAAAATGGCGCACAGGAGAAGGAGTTGGGTTTTAGGTGGCGCAGAAGTGGAGAAGGGAGGCTGGGGAAAGTTGAACCAAAAGGAGCCGAGAGAAGAGTGGGAGTTGGGTGACGGCTGCGCAAAAATGGTCGGGGAAGGTGTGGGTTGGTGCGTTGAAAGGAATGTGGGTCTGTTTGGGTGTTGCATGTGGGTGTATGTATATAATGTAATGGGTTGTTTGGTTGGAAAAACCGAACAAAAAGAGAGAGAGGAGTGGGGGCTGTGTGCATGGCAAATAAACAGGGTAGGGAAGGGGAGTTGTTGGGAGGTGCAGTTGTCGGGGTAGAGAAAGGAATAAGGGGATGGTTGAGGGCAAAGAATGCAGCGGGGGAAGGGTGCGTGCGAGAGTGTATGTAGCGTGTTGATGAGTTCATATTTTGACACATTTTATACCCTTATAATCTTAGTTTTTGGTAGTTTATTTAACTAATATAGGGGAATAATTATTATTTTATGCTTAAGTGGTAAAAATTGCATAAATTTTATTATTTGAGCTAAAATAATATAAATTAAGTAAATTTAAAATAAAATATTATTTATTAATATTTATTGAATTTTATTTTGCAGGTTTTGTTTTTAAATAAAAGAAAAAAAGAAGAAATAAGACCTTTGGACCAACGGCTAAAGGGCGAAGGCCCAAAGGCCTGTAGCAAAATAAACCAAACGCAGCGCACAAGAGGACGCATGGTGGAGAAGAAAAGTCAGCCGAAAGAAGGGCTGACGTGGCGTGGGGAGAGAGACGGCATGAACGAAAATAAAAAGAAAGGTTGTGCGGCATTAATTGAACAGAGAGCCGAGGAGAGCCTTCACGGCTCGGGCTAACAGCGGAGAGCCTTTGTAGGCTCAGGAGAGACAGAGCGCAGAGAAGAGAAAGGAAACCGAGGCTCGGCGCAGCCAAGGATGCCGCACGGAAGGACGAAAAGCAGGTGTGCGGCAGAGACACACGGACTTCGAGGAAGACGCACGGAAGGAGAGGTGTGCTTTAGCCCTGTCAGCGAGAGTAAATAAAAAAAAGAAAAAGAATTTACGCACGGAAATAAAGGCCGAGAAGGAATAAAAATTAGAGGAAGAATTTAATACCCGGTAGAATTTATTTCAGATAAAATTAATTTTTATCTAAATAAATTCTTGATATTTTATCCAAAATTAATTCTGGTTACTTCTTTATCTTATTTTTAATTTATATTTTAGATATATATTTCTGTGTAATTAATTCTTTAATTATGGCTGGCTGATTGTTTATTGTTAGGGAATAATTTGAAACCATGGATTAGAATTAGAATTAGAATTTTATTTTCTTTGTTTCGTGAGATTGTTTCTTGACTCTATATTAATTGCTATCGTTTATATATATAATTCTGTCAAGTATAATTCATTTGGTGCATGCCTTGTTCTGGTTCCTCATAAGTGACACTATGTAGGATTATTTGCCTGCGAGGTGGCCATCTAAATATACTAGAATTTATGTGTATAAATTGCAGCTAGGTTAGATAACAATTCACCTAATCATTTTGTGATTCTAACCGAAGTGGTAAAACGTTTTGATACGTGTGGGTCAAGGATAGGAAATACAGCTAGACATGTGTTTTGTACTAATCTGGGTACTTAGATTGATAGCCTTCCACTTACACTTAATGCATTAAATCTAGTTAAATATAGGAGCCGCATGTTGATGCTATACTGCTAGTATTTAATAGGGTTAATATAGGCACGTGATCGTATTAATTAATTAAGGGAAGTAATATAAGGTGTATGGACCTGCGTTTGGTGTGCAACTTGGTCGATCTCTTTCTCACGATTAAAAGATGACTTAGAGATAAATATTATATTTCGACCTAATCTAGTGGTGGATTTTTATTTCCCTAACATATTTCTCATATCTGCGGGTTTCCCATTATTTTCATTATTTTTATTATTAGTTTATTTTATTTTATTTACTCTTTTATTATTTTTTTAATAACCCTCATTAGTATTTTCTCTTGTTTATTTATTTTTTGTGTTATTTAGTGTTTTTAGTTTTAATTATTTTTAAGCTAGTTAGATAGATGTGAGCCCTCTCAATCCCCGGCTAGAACGATACCCTTATTTACCAGTGCTACAATTGACAACAAGAGGGTTTAACTCGCGTGCTGGCTACGGTCGCACCACGTGTATATGTGTATAAAAATGCAGAGCACAAATAAGGAGCTAAGGGAAATAGGGAGAGTGATCGGGGGAGGAAATTGGGGCAAGCAATAGGTAAGTTGAGTCGGGTAAAAATGGTAGGATAAAGTAGGTAGATTTTATTTTATTTGTAGGTTTAATTTGGATAGATTAGGGTACCGATTAGAAAAATAATCCAGATTAGGATAGGTTTAAAAAGTTTTGGAAAGAGTAAAATAATCGGGAACAAATTTTAGAAAATTATTTTTAGGTTACAGATAAAAAGATTATTAGAAAAATAATTTAGGATAAGATTTATCGGTATAAACTAGGATTAATTTAAATAACCTAATTTCTATCAAATTTTTACCTGATTAAATGTATACTTAAACCATCATAATAAAATGAATAATAATAACACTTTTAATATTAAACCTCCTAAAATAATAATTATAACTAATCATACAATTATTAATTTATAATTGAGGGTTTTTTTATTAAAAAAAATGGGGCATTACGTAACCATCCTCTATTCAAAGTACAACTCATAGGATCCTTGTACAACTCATTTTCTCTAAATACAACATCTCTATACACACAAGCTTAGGCTCCAACTAAATTAAGGCTAATTACCTTATATCCTTTTACTCTACTAAGGTACTCTAGAAACAAACACTTCTTTGGTCTAGGATCAAGCTTACCCTAGTTTATATTTGTTTATAAAATATAACCAAACACTCTAAGGTTTTCATAATTTCATAACTTCCTTGACCATCTTTGCATAGGAGTTTAAAAGTTTATTGCTACAGATAGGCACCTAGTAATCAAATAGTAGGTAGCAACCTTAACCCAATAGACCTTAAGAAACCTTAACAAGAACATCATACTTCTTACCCTTGCTAGTAAAGTCTTGTTCATTATTTCAACCATGCCATTCTATTGTGGAGTTCATGATACTATCAAATACTTGACTATACCTTGAGATTTGCAATAATTATTAAACATGGCATTGCAAAACTTTAGCCCATTATCAGTTCTAAGCTTCTTAAATTTTATATTTGTTTGTTTCTCTAACATTTTTTTTCATTTATTAAGGCATTTAAATGCCTCATCTTTACTGTTAAGTAAACAAATTAACCATCTATAAGTGTACGGAAATAGTAAGAACCTTTTTTTGATGGTGTACTTGAAGGTCCCCAAAGATATGCATGAATATAATCCAATCCAGTGGAACATTTGTTTTACAATTGTCGGTATTAAACTTCAAATTATGAGCTTTTCCCATTATACAATGATCACAAAAAATCAGGACTTTTCTTTTCCAAACACACCACTATTGGAGAGAACCTTTAACCATCTTTCACTAACATGGTTGATTCTGTAGCACCAAATCATAGAAGTATTGGCCTTTGCATTTCTTTGAGTCTCAACCACTACCATGGCCTCTAGTTCAACAATCTTCATTACATAATGATCTAGTATTCCTTTTAATATCACTATAAAGCCTTTCATCGCCTTCATTTTCACATAATCCACTCTTATGAAGTGCTCTTATTTATTATGAATTACAAGAGGATCCACACTCCTTTTAAACTCAAGAGCATGCCCTACATCTTTCAACTTGAAGTTAACACTAGTACGAGATTTCACAACAATATCCCCTATTCCAATCATAAGACATGCCATATTGTTTCCCATTAGTATATGAAATCCATAAGCCTTATTATAAGTCATGATCCTCAACTTATTTGGACACTTACAAAAATAACAACTTAAATCCAACACCCAGTGTAACACCCCCAAATTTACTACTGAAAAATTTCATTTAATTAAAAGGGTTTAACGGAAGAAAAAAGATAAAACCGTAAACTCGGGGGCATTACCGCCACACTTAGTACCAGATCGGTTCACTCCTACCATCCCGGTACTAAGTGCTAAGGCTAAACAAGATTAACATCAAATACGAGTCATTAATAAAACACCAATCATTAGTAAAACACAAGTCATACAGAATCAGAGTGCGGAAATCAAAAGGTACAACCTAAAAGTACAGTTTTAAAGTACCAAATGACAGAGAACATCATACAAAAGGACAAAACAAAATACAATAATACATGGAGAAAAAAATGGGTGATGGACTCCATCCACGTCACTCTCGACCCCCAAGCTAGGTCTAGGCTCAACTCTCAGCCCCGTCCGATGCCTCATAAGCATCGTAGGCATCGAAGACATTTTCCTCTACCTGCACAAACTCAAACGGGTCTTCTGCTCATGGGAATGAGCAGCACCTATGAAATGGGTGATCAGTACGCTACGTACTGAGCAAGGTAACCATGCAACTAAGGCCAAACATAAAGTACACAACACATGCATGATCATATAGGCAACATATAATAATACAGATAATGAGGCCGGTTACATTCTAGTTAAACTTGTTCTTTGAATCTCTTAATGACATACTCATTTTCACGCATACTCTTTATTAATCCATGTGAGTGTGAGAACCCCACTATTATAGCCGGTGGATCGGAGATACATACAGGACACAACGCTCCTGACCACTATTATTCGTCGGTGGACCAGTCTCCAGGGCAAAACGCTCCTGGCCACTATTATTTGCCGGTGGACCGGTCTGGCCCCGACTCACATGGTGTTCCACTGTAAGTACTTAGTGTATTTCTCATTTCTTAGATTCATTACATTTGGTTTGTTGAGCATGGAATCTCCCACTATTATAGCCGATTGACCGAAAATCATGCAAGGAAACACGCTCCTGGACACTATTATTCGCCGGTAGATCGGTCTCCAGGGCACCCCGGCTCCTGACCACTATTATTCGCCTGTGGACCGTTCTGGGCCCGGCTCAACAATCTTTCTCTTTAAATGGTTAGTATCTTATTCGTGTCTTATTCGATGATTTTCCTTACCCTTGACATGCATGCCGCCCATCTTCTACTTCTATCCTCCCAAGAGGGATTTGTCCCATATCTTGAGACTCTGGCACCTTCTACTTGCCCCGACATCCCTTCCTTATTCCATCACACACACTAGAAGCCCAATTCCATTGCAAATGGGTCAAGGCCCACCAACTCATACCATTAAGCCCATTCATAGTCCTTCCTAGGGTTTTCTCCAGAAAAACCCTAATTTGGGCCTATGTAGCCCATCCTCCTCTACCCCACACGACCCAAACTAATTTAGCACCCCACATGTCACGATCCTTAGATTTAACTCTCCCCTTATACCTCACTTACCCTCATTTATTATTTCATTATTTTCTCTTTCTTTTTCCACCTTCTCAAATTAGGGTTTCCTCCCAAACCCTAGTTGGTCCCTATGTACCCTTATATTATCCTATGTACTTTTTTTCACCTCGAGCCTCCACTCACCCAAACAAACCTTCCATTGATTTCCCCACGTTCCAAAGTAACTTTCCATACGTAAGGTTCGCCCCCATGTGGACCTTAACCACCCCATGCAAATCCCTCGATCTTCACCATGCCAAACCCTAAGATTTCCATGCAAACCCTAGTTCCTCCCATGTAAACCTTAGTTTCTCCCACTCTTTTATTTTATTTGAATCCCCCCTTCTATTCACCATACATGGGTCATGGTTATTTAGGTCATCCTTACCTAAGTTAGCCAACTTACTTCCCCTTGGTTATCTTACTTTCTCATTTTTCTCTTTCATGCCTCCATCCCACATCACCACATCAAATGCCCTAGCATGCATGTCCTAAGGGGCTACATCACATCACGTCACAACTTGCAACATATCCATATTAGCACATACCATAAAAGAGTACATGAACATACCTCGGTTCCAAGCTACACTACACATAAAACAGTTAAGATAATAGCATATAAAACACGACATATAATTATACAAGACATCCAAGGCAAGTAAGACATGTAACACACAGGCGGCCTTAGCTACACCCTTACCTAAAACGTCACCGGGCTTGGAGCACGCTCCTACACCTCCTAAGGGTTTTGACTTGGTTCACCTATAAGAGGAAAATACTATGGGTTAATCTCCCTCTACCAGAATTACCATAATTTCCTATCTTACCCCTATCATGGCTTAATACTAAGGCTAATAATGATAATAGTAGTTTATAATTAAAATTAGGGTTATTATTCTCAAAATAATTAATTGTGCCACTAATAACCAAAGTAAGTCTTAGTAATATTTATAGTATTAAAGTAAGGGTTTCAATATTACTAATAATATTATTATTATTAGTTTTATAACCATACTAATATCGCTCCCAAATCTAATAATAATAATAATAATAATAATAATAATAATAATAATAATAATAATAATAATAATACTAGTGATGGAAATAATATAAAATTAATGGCCATAAGGATACTTATACTAATAATGCTAGTGGTAGTAGTGGTAGTAATAGTGACGAAAATAATAATAATCATAACAATAATAATACTAATAGTAATAGTGATAAAAATGCTAGAGATGATAATAGTAATAGTGGTAGTAATGATATTCATTATAACAATAATAATAATAATAATAATAATAATAATAATGATACTAATAATAAGAATAATAATATTATTACTAATAATAATAATAGTAATAATACAACTAATAATAAGAATACTAATAATAATAATAGTAATAATGATAATAATGATGATAATAATAATCAGAATAATAATAATAATAATAATAACAACAACAACAACGATAATAATAATAATAATAATATTATTATTATTATTATTAATAGTAGTAGTAGTAGTAATAGTAATAATAATAATAATAATAATAATAATAATAATAATAATAATAATAATAATAATAATAACAATAACAATAGTAGTAGTAGTAGTAGTAGTAGTAGTAGTAGTAGTAATAATAATAATAATAATAATAATAATAATAATAATAATAATAATAATAATAACAACAACAACAACAACAATGATAATAATGATGATGATAATAGTAGTGGTAATAATAATGCAATAATAATAAGGATAATAATAGTAATAATAATAATAATAACAATAACAATAGTAATAATAATAATAATAATAATAATAATAATAATAACAACAACAACAACAACAATGATAATAATGATGATGATAATAGTAGTGGTAATAATAATGCAATAATAATAAGGATAATAATAGTAATAATAATAATAACAATAATAACAAGGTTGTAGTCTTAATCAATACCATTAATTAGAAACTCTCCGGAACAAGAGTTAGAACATAATAGTAGTAGTAGTAGTAGTAGTAATAATAATAATAATAATAATAATAATAATAATGGTTAATAATAATACTATTAATATTAAAATCATTAACACTTTTATACACAAATTTTAAGGGTTAAAGAGTTGGGAGACCGCTTAGGCTTGGTGGTGGAGTCGGCGGCAGAGGCGGTGGAGGAAGAAGGGTGGTGGAGAGATGGATGTGGAGGCTAGGGGAGAGGGAAGTAGGGAAAAATGGAGGTGTGGGGAGGTAGGATAAGGTCCCTTGGTTGTTTTTGGGGTAGAGGTGGTGCTACAGGTGGCGGAACCCGTGGAAAACGGCGGCACGAGGGGCAGCGTAGGGTCGATATGAGCTGTTCGGGAGGCGACTTTGCACGACCGGGGTGGCTCATGTAGGGTAAGGCAGGGAGGGATGGTGGCTCGGTTGCATAGAGGGTAGTGCAGGGAAAGTTTTGGTGGCTAGAGTGGGCAGTGACGACGGCCGACGGCGAAGAAAAGAGGGGCTGAACAGGCAGTGGCGCACGGGTTGATTTTCTGGGCTGCCAAAATCAAAACCTGATTATAGAAGCCTTCGGGGCTATTTATAGGCCGATTGGATGGTAAAACGACGAAGGAGAGTGGGAGAGTAGGAGGCAAGGGGTATGGTGCTCCGACCGGCGAGGGTAGGCCGGCGTAGGTCTACTTCCATAGGCCATATTTTGATGGGGAAAGAGGGATGGCATGAGCAGGGGAGGGAATGGCCGACCAAGATGAAGTGACAGGGAAGACGATGGGGAAGAGAGGAGGAGAACGGCGGGTCAAACGACGTGATCAGAGGCAGAAAATCTAGCGCCGATTGAGGGAGTTGCAAGTGCGGGAGGTAGAAGATGACGTAAGGGGGCTGGACCAGCGGTCCAGGAAGAAAAAAAAAGAAGGAAGAAAAGGGAAAGGCTGAACCGGATGGGAGATGAGGAGAAAGGACGACGTGGGCTTGGGCTGTCCAGGGGAAGGGGAAGGGGGAGGAGTTGGGCCAGCAGGCCAGCCCAGGTTGGGGAAAAAGGAGAAAAAAAGGAAGAGAAGGAAAAGAAAGAAAAGGAAAAAGAGGGGGAAAGGAAAAAAGAAAAAGGAAAAGGTGGGTTGGCTTAATTAATATATTTTGGGTATTTTAGGATATTTAATAAAATATTAATATTAAAATAATAATTAAGTTCTCTTTTAAGGTTAATTTAGGGATTTTGAAAGATTTTTCTTAAATTCCATTTTAATTAGCAAAATACTGAAAATTTTCCTATTTAAATTATTTATTAATTTCTCCTAGATTTACCTTGATTAATTCCCTCTTATTTTAATAAAAATAGTTTATTTAATTAATTTTTCTAATAATTTCTTATTTGGCCATGATTCCCTAAATTAGGGTTTTGGGGTATTTCACCCAGGCTTTAGGAGTTTCATGTATCCACACCATCAAGATATATGAAATTTCGTATCCTTCCAAGATTACCTCTACATCACCTTTATCTTGTGTGAAGAATTTTTTTTCTTTGCTTTTTCTTTATTTCCTTGACCTTTTTTGCCATATCTTTCAGAAAAATCCTTCCTATCAAATCTTTTTTTGTGACAATGAAAGCATTTTCTTAAATGACTTTGATTATGGTTTATGCATCTTTCCTTTTTTTTTCTTTCTCCATTTTCTAACCTTCCTCTAACATTCAAGGACTATGCTAACTTTTTTATGATTTTGTTGTCATTTCTATTCTTTAAAGTCAAGTGAAGTCATTATAGTTTCTATATTTAACTCTCAATGCACGCACATCATTATATCAACAAAGTGTGTATAGTAAATAATTCATTAGAATAAGTGCAAGATCATCTTTAGAAACCTCCACTTCGATATTCTCTAAATCCAACATTGTCTTCTTGAATTCGTCAAATTGTATCATCTAGGCTCTTATGCTCCTCCATCTTGAAAGAATACAACTTTTTCTATGACAATACACTTTTAGACGATGACTTAGTCATGTAGAGTGTTTCAAATGTCTTTCTTACCCCTAAAAATATGACTTTCTTATTGATTTCCATTAATACTTTGTCACTAAGGCATAAAATTATTGCACTATGTGCCTTTTCTTCAACAATCACTACCTCATTTTCTTCTTTTTGGTCATTATTTTCCTTCAAATTCTCAAATTTCTCCTATAAAGTAGATTACAACCCTTAATGCATAAGCAAAAACTTCATCCTCACTCTCCATAACCTATAGTAATTTTTTCCTATGAAATTTTCAACATTGAACCATGTGGCAACTATCATCAAGAACCTAGAACTTCATAACATGCCAATCTTATTGAATATGTGAGCAATAAGAACTTGAACACACTTCAAGCAAGAGATAAGAATGTCTTTGGAAACTCTAGTTAACAATATAATGTACAGAGTAAACTAGTTAAAGAGAGTTCTTGATCAATCAATGACTAGATATATGCGAGAGAACTTTATGAACGAATCAAATATCCCGAACCAAAAAACAAAAAACAAAAAAAAATTGAGGAGTTAATCAAGTTTGCAATTTTATTGATGTTTTCAATGTGTTTATAGCATCTACCTTTGTCCTATTTATACACCAATATACAAAGTACAACTAGGACTAACTACCACAACTAAGGATCCACATCAACATCTAACCAGTTGTTATAAAAACCCTATCAACCTAACCTAATTAGCTAAGCCACAAGCAGTGGCTTCTTATTGGTTTTCTAACATTGATAATCTAGTACATATAATAATATGCACTCCTGTACTTAACATATAAATTCTAGACACACTTCACAACAAAATTCATTAATTTTTCTAAAAAAATATAAAAAGTGAAATCATTGGTAATTTCCTTGGAATTTGGAATACATTTGCTTATCTTTTTGAATATTTCTTTGGCTTTGGAATACACTTGAAACTTTTTGGGAAATGAAGTTGGAAATATTTGACAAATCATTGAATTTCTAAGATATTTTTGAATATTTTCTTAGTAGAAAATTTTGAACTTTTGATAATGTTAATAAATTTTGTCATTTCTAGTTTTATTATTTTATAGGATATTATAATTGATAATTTGATATATCAACTTGCTAAGGATATTGATTATTAGGATTGAAAATATTAAATTATGCAAAATAAAAATAATTACCAATAAGAGATGTTCGAGTCAGTGAATCATGAATGAGAATAGTGATGTGATGTTATTATTTTGGCTAAATAAGATTATAAGGAACTACAAAAATTATAAGCCATGTTTATGAATTATTAAGGCCCTATTTTTGTTATTTAAATTTTCTTATATGATCGGATGAGAATTAAACTAAAAAGAATTTATTATTATTATCGTAATAATATTTATTATTATAATAATACTGATAATATTAATATTAATAAAAATAAAAATAATTATTATAATTAAAAATAATAATAATAATAATAATCTATTTTATATTATAAATAATTATAATGATTATCATTGTTTTTATATTTATAAATATAATAATGGTAAATAATAATTAATATTATCATAATTATTATATTTATACAAATAATGATAATTATATTAGTTATAATATAAATAAACAAAATGTATTATTGTAATAAATAAAATAATAATCATATTATTATTATTATATAAATTGTAATAAAATTTATTATAATGACTTATTATAATTTTAAATATAAATTATATAATAACAATCATATTATAATTATAATTATAATAACAAAAACAAGAATACTTATATCCATTATAATAATAATATACTTTTTATCTTTTAATAATATGAATATAATAATAATAATAATAATAATAATAATAATAATTTTGTATATAATTATTATAAAAAAATATTTAAAATAATAATAATATAGTTTAATGTCTATTAAAGGTATTTTTATTATTATAAAAATAATACAATTAAAATGGTTATTTTTGTTAATGTTATTAGTATAAATATAAATTTTTTTGGATGGGTAACGTGCTTATATTATTATCAAACGAACGTGAGAGTATAACCTCCAAGGACAATATAAAACACAAAGACCGCCTCTAAAGCTAACAAACTTTACCACCTTATCTAAGGCTTTACAAGGAGACAAACTTTCTACTCTATTAGCCATATCTTTAACTATAGTATAAATCATAACTCTAGTCAGACATCTCTTTTGATGAAAAATGTGTTAGCTAGCATACAACCTAGGAAAGTTGTTCTACTTGTAGGTTCACATCTTCCTCAACACATCCAATTCATTACTTAATTGAATTCTATTGGATGATGAGTGCAACCTACCCTTGTAAGCAACTAAAGCCAATTAATACATACATAAGGGCACTCAAAATGTAAGTGTAGTATATTTTCCCAATGCTTCACGCATAACACACATATTGGGTTATGATCAAATCCCATTTTAGTCATTCTATCTTTAGTGAATAGCCTATCTTGGACCACAAGCCATAAATGAAATTGGTACCATGGTGTAGAGAAAAGGTTCCATACCACTTTCTACCAACTCATCTCCTCACCTCTTGGATGAAAAAACTCATTGGTTTTGGAGATACTATAATAATTATCACCTATAAGGACATTTGGATTTGCAACGGTAAGATAAGTAACGATTGTGTTTGTAATTTGAGAGCCCTCTTTAAATACCAAGAAACCTCCCCTCACTCCTCAATATCCCACAGATTTCTAGATTTATTAAAGTATGCATAGACACATTGAACAAATTCCATAGGAGCCGACCCATAGCTACGGTATTCCAAGCTTCCAAATCCATAATGTCAAGCCCTCCCTCACACTTTAGCTTGCACATATGTTCCATGCAACTGGAGACTTCCTAGTAACTGTGTGAGATCCTGGCCAAAGAAATGATCGATATAGGGAATTCACATCATGAATAATACGAGTAGGAAGTAAGTACAACTTATTCCAATATGCTTGGATACCAAACAACACATATTTAATTAGCTGCAAACATCCATCATAACTAAGGAACCGATTGTTCCAAAACTTCAATATGGATGTTATACTATTGAGATGCGTATGATACTCTTGGTTCTTCAATCTTCTACCATTAAGTGGCAATCCTAAATAACGGACAGGTAAATGGCCCTCTAGGAAGTGTAGTTCATTCACAATCTAAGGCTTTACTTGTTCCGGTACCTTGCCACCAAAGTAAATCACACTTTTCACAACATTCAGTTTTAAACCCAAAAGCCCTAAGAAGGTAGAAAATATATCCCCAAGCACTCTAACAAAAGACACATCACCCCGACAGAATAATAATAATAATAATAATAATAATAATAATAATAATAATAATTCATCTATAAAAGAAAGGGAAACTAGCTTGACCTGTTTGCACTTAGGGTGAGACTTAAACCTAGGGACATGCCAAAACTCCTTTCATAAGCCTTTTGAGATATTCCATAATAATAACAAAGAGGTATGGGGACAAGGGTTATCCTTTACTCGAGCCTTTACTAGCTGCAAATGGAGATTGTAAAACCCCATGCAGAAATAGGGAATATCTCATTGAATTCACACATGTCATAACAAGATTAACAAGCATCAAAAGGAAATTCAAAGCAATCAGCATGTGCTTCAAGAAGGTCCAACTAATCTAATTATATGCCTTCTTCATATCCAATTTCAACATACACCTAGAAGTGGTTCTTGTTGGAATAACCATTAACAAAAGCTTATTGTGACTATCCAATAAGATCTCCCACAATATGTTGCATTATATTAGCTAGCACTTTAGAAAGGATTTTATACAAAGTGTTGCAACATGCAAAAGGTGGTACTCTCCATAAGTAGTTGCATTAAGAACTTTAGGGAGCAAATGCACAGAAGTAACATTTAAGGATTAAGGGAGGAAACATGTAATGAAGAACTCTCATATAGCACCCCATACTGAATCCCTAGTGGCATGTCAAGTTCTTTTGAATAAATAAGCATTATATCCATAGGGACCCAAGGCCTTGCCATGACCCATGCTAAATGATGCTCTTCGAACCTCCTCCTTAATTGATAACATCCTTAGAAAACACACCTTCCTGGACTATTTTTGATTGCCGAAGAGATTAAAAAAAATCAACGAACACACGTACAATATCAACTTAAAATAATATTATTGTTAATATAAATATTATTATATATAAGCATTAATAATAATAATAATAATAATAATAATAATAATAATAATAATAAGGTGAAGAAAACGATCATTTTTATCATGTTTATACGGTATCAAAATATAATGGGTGCATGCAACCTAAAATAACATTTTTAACGAATGATAAGAGAGGCATAATGACTGTCATCATTAGAGAGACATGCATTAGCCCCACCAAAAGAAAGACACTTAAATACGCTCACTAACATTTACCAAGTAAAACGTCCATTCTAAAATGCCTCGCGCAAATGATGAAACTCACCTACAAACCTAGCTTTCCTGCACCCAAAACAAAAAGAACGCCCGGTCTTCTTTTTAAATCCATCAATGAACGTAGGAACACAAGATTTGTTATCACATTATAAGAAGAAAAGTAAATCAATAAATATAGTATAGAAATAATATGATATTTAATAAATAAGTAGATAATAATTATTATTAACAAATAGTAATAATAAGTACCATGATAATGAAATGATAACAGAATACGATGTGTTTTTAAAAGCAAATTTGTTTCCTCCTATTATGTCTAAGGTAGTGAACAATTATCTATTAGAATAGAACACAGTTTTACTCCCATTAGAAATACCACTTCAATCTAGCGTGAACAGAACTCTGACAAATTCAAGCATCGTGCTATTATTTAATTATAGATATTGAAATATAGGGAGGGTTGAGAGAGATGACTCAATATTATTATTATTTTTATCAATTTCTTAACTCCTTTTTCACGGTAGTATGGAGTTATTTATAGAATTTATTATACCCGTTGAAACAAACACCACAGACTCATACTCCTAGCCTTTGGTACAAGCAATTGTGTTTAACTATCATTTTTGGCATTGCCTAATGTATGACAATTCATCGTTCTCCATTTTTACAAATTAAAGATTACTTGTCCCCACTTAAGGAATTACGTGTACTTATAGGTGGCAATCGGGTCAGGCGGGTCGAGTTATAGAGGGTTGGGTCGTTTTCATGTCGAGTTATTTACGGGTGATTTTTTTTGTGAGTTTGTTATGGGTTAGGTCAGGTCATTTTGGGTTAGGTCAGGTTCAAGTTCGTATTGTTGCAAATCCGGATTATATAGTATTAATTTATCAGGTTGGGTTAGGTTTGGATTGAGATAGTTTGGTTTTGAGTCAGGTCGAGTTCAGATTATTTTGGGTCGGTTTGTCAGGTTGGGTTTAGGGATGTAAACGGTGCATGTTTTATTAGAAATTCAATATATTTTATCCGTCAAATACTTAAACGGATATGGATAAATGGATATAGATGATGGGAAAAAAATACCCATTGGATTTGAGTACAGATACAGGTTTGAGATATCCATATCCATATCCGTACATATATTCATATCCGTACCCATTTACCAGGTATATAATAATCTTTTTACCCTTAATTTTAAAATAAATATAGTATAAATTAAGGTTAAAATTATCATTTAGTTTAACTCTAAATGGATTTATTAATCCGGTAATAGATTTATTCGCTGGATAATATCCGTTAATAGTAAACAAATTATTTGTCGAATAATAGATATCTAATGAATATGAATATGGATGTGTTAGTAGATACTCATTCAGGGCACGAGTACAAATTTGGGCACATATTTTCTTATTGTGTACGGGTATGGGTATAGGCATATCCACCTTGAACCCACTTCATTTACATTCCTATTGGGTCGGGTTTGAGCCGAGCAAACTCTTATTCAGGTGATTTCATATTTGAGTTGATTTGACAGGTCATGTTTGAGTTAACTTGACAAATCGGTTCTTTTTAGGTTTTGATGGGTCGGGTTGGGTTCGGGTCAAGATAATACCGGATAGAATCACTTTGAATTTAGATCAAATCGAACATTGACCACCAAAATTAATCTAACTTATTAACCTCAGAGGCAAGAATTAAATTTAACTTCATGTAAGTATGTGATTAAAAATGTGTTATTAATAGCTATTTGTTTATTATTATGATTTTTGTAATGTTATTTTTTTATGTGTAAAAATTGGTACAATTATAATACCATTAATAAATAAGTAAGTTCACAATAAAAGTAAGAAAAATCAATAAAATTTAAATAATAACATATTTTTTAAAATCTTTAAATGAATAATAAAACATGTTTATTTTTTTAGTATCATAACTAGTTAATATTAAATTTAGTTTTATCGAGTCTGGCTAGATTAATTATAGGTTGGATTAATGGCAGATTGGATTGGGACTAAATCGGATCACTTACATTCAGATCAGTATCGGATCAAGTTAGTTTTAAATTGAGTTGTTATATTTATCGAATTATATAATATTAGATTTTGTACAAGTTGAGTTAGATTAAACTGAACGAGTCAAATCAACTTTTATCAACTCTACATATACTTTTGCATCTCAAACAATAAATTCAAACACATAATCTAACCCATACAATTCAAACAATGACTTGTGAAGATCAAAGGTAAAAGTTTTACATGGAGATTATTAAAGAATTATTTGAAATTATTTATCAAAAATATTTATTTATTTTTAAAACATTTTAGCCTATATTTTTTTCAAATAAATAAGTATTTTTAATAAAAATCCAAACATAGGCTAATTGGTTTGAATTACACGCCACCACAGAACAAAAAGCCATTAAAATGCAATGATAGTACTTAACATTACATATAAGTAATTAAATATAATAAAGACTGATAAAAATGCTCATTTTTATAAATATATTACAATTTAATTCATCAAAAATCACGCACGGAAAATGAACTCCTGACTTTCGTTTGTTACTGCAGACGATGAAAAAACAAACACATACTCGCTTCTGTTTGTTTCTAAGTCAAAACTTTTATCCCTTCCAACGATATTTTAGTTCAACATAATCAAATTACTCTAGCAATCAAGCTCCCGCTACAAATTAACTGAAACAACAGATGGTTTTCACTGTACGTTGCATTGGCTCACACGCGTACTGACCTATACATAAATTGTAATACAACTATGGGAGGACTCGACCTCACTGGAATAAGAATTGTTTAACCTGCGTATCCTCACGCGGATATGTCGCTATCATTTTCTCTTGTTACCTTTCTTTTTACTTTTCTTCACCTTTAAGGCCTTCATGGATAGCACACTGGAGGCACTCTTGCCTTCAAGCTTCTTCGTTAGCTTGACCACACTAGCCATGCCTTTTCTGGCGGCAGCCCTCTGCTCAGGCCTACGGCTCACCATCTTGCGATCTAATGGCCAGTAGGCGTAAGGTTCGAGCTTGCCTTGCCTCTTCACATCACCACGAGCCTTCTTACTAGCATATTCATGACCTGTGTAAGACCAACCAGATTCTGATGTTTTCTGACGCTTTTGTTCTTTCTTTGATGATTTTGCAGATCGATGACTGCCTGCTTCACTTTTATTATCCAAGTTGACATCATCAGTCTTTCTCTCTCTCTTTTTCTTCCCTTCTTCACGGATTATCAGTCGTCCTTCAGAGTCAAACTCAGGCTCATCATCCGAATCCAGAATGCGCTTATGATGTCCATTGGTATGAAGAGCTGATCTCGTTTTACACTGATCAAGCAAGTCAAGTGGTTCATCACCAAACTGGTCGAGCGAGTCCTCGCGCAGGCGTTTTGCTGCTCCAGAGATTCTCTTTGACCTTAGAAATAAAACAATCCAATCATTGCACCAATACAAAAGAGCAAATTTCTTTTTTGGAGTGGAGGCGCAAAATCATAAGGAATATGAACATTCAAAAGTGAAATCTGGCCTTACTAATCTTTGTCAGTCTCATTAACCAATAACGTCAGCAACTAATACAGCCTGCTAACACTGATTTTTTTTTACTCATCAAAAAACATATAGCAAGTTGATAATTTTGGTTCTTTGAGAAGTTACTTTCAAAATAGTATGTCTCTACTCTGGAAATTGGTTTTGATATGTCCAATAGCTAGATGTGCCATTATTTGGTCGGCAAGAATGACCCATGGTCAATAAACTGCAACTGCTTGGTAGACTGGTAGACTGGTAGTTTATCATCATCAGTATCAAGCAAGTAATTTTCAGTATCAAAATGCCGCGAATGATATTTTATATATCGCAGTTGTCGCGACGTGATTATTTTTTTTTTTCACAATAAATATTAGCAAAAATCGGTAAAACATCAGTCAATATTAGCCGATAACCGATATATCGTCGATAAATACGTGAAATTCTAAAACCGTTGCATATCAATAATTCCGCGTATCGACTGACCCAAAATCTGATAAATATAGGTCGATATTACGTATCGGGACCGGTATTAAATTGTATGATATCAAATAATGAGAAATCAGGCAGGACACAACATCCCTAGTCTCGAGAATGTAGCCACAAACCTCAAAGAATTTGCTTTGGACTTCAACCTTGAAGAAAGCATGCTTTTTCGACCAGAAACCATCCCTGTATCCATGTATTCTGCATCACTTGCTTCCTCCTCATTGAAGTCTGAAAATATATTAGTATGATTCCACCTGCTTAACCTGTATAGGTAAAAATTCATAATTTTTTACCAAAAATAAGGTAAATCAATCTCCAAGAATTGAACAGACTAAGCAATTTTCTGACAGGAAAATCACAAAATTCATCGTCCGCACACACGAGTATTTTTGCATATAATATACCCAACAATGTTTACTGAAACAGAGTTGTGATACTCATGATGTGACTAATAACATTGATGAGGATCAAGTTCTCTAATCTGGCAAAGCAAAACAACTCCACACATAAGCATGTTTCTGCACCTCCCAAACCTCCTTCGATCACAAATATCATTACTCTAAATGTTTGGAGGTACTGTGATTGTCATTTTGTAATATGTAGCCTAATCCCATCATTCAGTTGCTTGAAGGATGTAAGCATCATGAGGGCAACAGACTAGCAAGAGAGGAGAGAGACACCTGGATGTAGTAGTTGCCTTTGACTGGTAGGACCTTGTCTCAGAATTTGCAGCAAGCTTCCTCTCTCTTCGCTCTTTGATCTGATTTAAAACATACTTTCATGCATCAATATCAAAACAATAAAAAAACATGGCAGAACCTAGAACAATTATAGATGAATTTACAAATTGAGCAAACCTTGCGAATATTAGTAAGGAGTTTCAAGTGTTCTTCAGGCATCACTGCTTTAACAGCATCAAGCCCACATTTCTTGACGAGCATTTCAAGAAGATGCTTAACCTAGAGATGAATCATAAAATATCAGTCACTGAGCTCTGAACAAAGCACCATAGAAGTACAGGTAGAACAAAATTCCACATATGAAAGAAACCAAAGGTAGGGTTGGATGAAAGAAGAGGATCCATAGAAAACATTAAATAACAAAAGTGATAAGTTACAGATTCTGCAAGAAACATTGGTAAAGCAGCGTTCCATATTATTAACTTATCAAGACAACAGTGCCTGAGCAAAGACAAAAACAGTAAAACCAGTCGATGGCAAACAAAAAGGTACTGTTGTGTTCATGTTTACTGTATGTTTTACACCTCCCCTTTTACCTATTCTCTCTCAGCATGGTACCTACCACCATCACAACCCCCAGTCCTTCACCCCACCCCATCCCTAAAAATAAGAAGGGGGGAGGGGGAGGGACAGAAAGTACCAAGATTGTGGTAAAAGGTAAACCAGGTCTCCACTGAACATAAAACGATCTGAAGAATTTTTTATTTTTATCAGTCAATAACACAAGAAATCATAAATTTCTGGCATAGAATGTGATAAAATGGACGGACAATATTTTTAAGTTTATATCCTTTACCTAGTCCTGATATCAATCAACTTGAGCCTCCACTTCTTTTCTCAAGTGGAGTCCTTATATGTTTCCCCTTTATCAATAGGAAGCGGTGAAACTTTCTGATGTCTGTTCTGGTGCTTGTTCATGCCAAGCCTAATTAGTACTTTTTACTAACATGCATTTAATACAGTTCAAGAGAGAATCACCAACCAAAAAAAAAATGAAGCAAAGATAACTCAGATTTCAATAAACAAAATTCAACAAATTTGTAATTTTTATCACTGAATAACACAAGAAATCATATATTTCTTGTATAGTGTGATTAAAATGGATGGCCAACTTTATTTTTGAAAAGGAAGCATCCCTCTGGCCCTGATATTGAGTAACTTGAGCACCTCTTCCATTTATCAGGTGGAGTTCTTATATGTCTCCCATTTTCCAATAGGAAGCAGAAATACTTTCAGATGTCTGGTCTGGTGCATGTTCATGCCCAGTTTGAGACATGATTTCTATATGCATTTGTTTAACACAGTACATATAAGAGAACTTTCTTCCAAACACAAGCCCCCCCCCCAAAAAAAAAAAAAAAAAGCACACCACTCAACCAAAAATAAGAAGGAAAACAGTAAGTGGAAGAAGGGGAAAAGAGAGAGAGTTACAACGAAAATAAAATAAATTTCCTAATAATGACTATGAGAAGTTTAAAACATACTTTTGCTTTAAAATGGTTCTTGCGGTCATCTTGCCAACTCAAGAGGCCTTCCACCATGCTCCTCAAATGACTTTGCAAGCTCTCAGCAGGTGATTTTGCAACTATCACCTTCAATAATCCTAAATTAGCCTGCGCCAATAAATATCATTACAACCACATACTTCGAAACATGTAACCTCACTAGAGGCTTCATTATGACTAATTGATAGCATAGAAGGCACGGACTTTTACTATCTCACGGTTCTTTCTCTGAAGGAGAAGGAAAGTGGAAGGCAACAAAGTGTAGACGGTTGAAACCAGATCAGAGAACTCATAAGCCAAGCGAGCCAACCCCTTAACTGCAGCACTAATCATATGAGGTGTTTCACCAGCCAGACCACCTGCTATCTGCAACAAGTGGTAATTTTTCATGAAAACAGAAGAGCTTTGACTGAAGGATAACATTTCCATTCAGTATCACTTATGTAGAAACTTGGAGCTGCACTCTCAATATGTATTTAGTGTATCAAACCTAAGTTCAACCCTGGACATCAGAGATGTAGATAAAGGCCGCTAATTGGGGCAGACATTTTCTTCATTAAGCTATATCCTACTAAAAGAATTCCTTATGGAAAGAAATAAAACATAAGAATTGTATTACTTCTCTATGGCAATGTCGTAGCCTAGAGAATGAGAAAAAGGAAGTTCTAACAGGTGTGAAGATAAGGTAAAATAATAAATAAAAAAAGGAAAAATAAAGAGAAAGGTAGAAAAGAGAAGACAGGCAATTTTCTATAATTAAAATATCCAAGATCCATCACTAGAGCATGACTGATATTTGAAATTATAAATGAAGTAAATTATTGAAGCACATTTCAAGGTACAAACAAAAGTTTTCAAGCTGAAATTTCATACCATATTGAAGAATTGAAGCAAGTTCTCCTTTTTCCCACCAGTCTCTTCATCTCCACAAGCATGGCCAATTTGTATAATAATATCATATGCCCTGTTCCTTGTTTTCTTATTATCCTGCAAGGGACAATCATCAGGATGTAAGTATGCAGCCAATCAATACACAGACCGTAGAAATACAACAAATACTAGTGACATATGCACCCCTATGGACACTTGATTATTTCTTTGCTAATTTTATCCGACACTAGTTATCAATTTGACGTTCATTTTTTTAACTAATTTACTAACATCACTATTTCTCCTAAAGTAATGTTTCACATATTTAGGGCAACATAAACTAAGTAGATATATTTTTATTTTAATCGATTAATGCATGCATATAATTGAATTAGTAAGAGATACCATTTTTTTTTTAAAATTGTTTCATAAAATAAAAGTATTTCTGATCATTAATATAGATATCATTTATGTATTCAAGAAAACATAATATTCATGTTAAGCTACGTATATATTCCCATAGCAACTGATTTATACATCTGACACTACTAATATACAACAAATTATTAACATCCATATAATTATCATTTATTTAAGCTTAGGATACTATTTTGAAGATGGTAGTTACTAAATTACTTTTCCATATTTCAATCTAGTATTTTTCCTTATTTACCTCCTATGAATGAAAATAGTAGATAATAGATGCAGCACTAGACTGTAAACATTTAGCGCCTAAATGGGTGGGAAGCATTGGTGCCATACCATACTTTAAAAATAGAACAAATAAAATATAATCATAAATCCTCAAAGATAAAAACAAATAACAGAAGATAATAATAAATCCTAGTAAATCAAAAAAAGTAATAACTAGATAAATTCCTAGTTTTTATAAGCCTGTGGGGCATACACAAAGAGACATATCCAATTGGCTTTCCTTCCGATAGAACTTGGGTTACAGTTGGGCCTGTGGAATACAGATTGCATCACTTGTGACAAGTAAATTCTGAAAGGGAGATGACTGGAGTGCATATTCTCAGGGTTGGAAAACACTAACAAGTAAAAGAAAAGCAAGCAAGAACTAAATCTCAAAACATGAAGCCTAACCAATTAAACCAATTCTGAAGATCTGATAAACCTCTCGATAGATTCTCAAGTCAATGACCAAAATGCAAGAGAATAAATAGTTCATTATCATTTACCAGTAAGATGACACAAGGATACAAAAACATCATACAAAATCTCTAAGATGTAGAACTCAAACAAAAGTCAGAACCCTTGAAGATGTTGTGACATCAAATATGCAAAAACAACAACAAAAGACAAGGAGGGGGACAAATCCTCTTTCTGGTGCTTCTGGCATTAATGATGACGGTACCTGTTATGAGAGTCCAATGTTCAAACTACACCAAGTGTTAGCATACTAGTTAAGACTAAAGGATCTGGGTATTTAAAGGTCCCAAATTCAAATCCACCCTCACCGAGTATTATCTACGTGTCTGTCAGAAATAGCATGTTACTAGCCAACATGCTAATAGAGGTGAGTTGTGCACATGACCTCCCCAAACCCCATCAAAGATGGGATCATAATGGTCGATGCCTTTACCATTATGCACACGGCACAAACATCAGTAGGAAGCTATATCCTTACATAGAAAGGGGGGACACACATGCATTGTTTTGCATTCTTTTCAGTAATTCCATTGGACCAGTCATTCAGTTACCAATATTCAATAATGAATAGATAGTTGACATGAAGTCTGAAATACAAACTGAGAAATGTAGATAAAATGGACCATGTAAAACAAGGATGAGAAAGCAATCACATGAGAGCAAACATGGACAGGAAAACAAAGAAATATGGTATCATAATACCTCTTTCAGTGCAAGTACTATTTCTGTTAGAAAAGAACTAGTGATTTCTCTCCATCTTTGTTGTGGCTCATCCTGCAAGATAGAACAAAATATACAGTCGGTTACACACACACACATCCTCAAACAGCCCATAAGGGCACGAACAAAGTACTACCTTAGATAGATGGACAATTAGATTGTACAGACAGTCCAGTCTGTAACGTTTAGCTGAAAAATGACACAATGGCAGCACTTCCACCATCAGATTCGAGAGTTTTTGGAGTTCGCCTTGGATAAATCCATCAGAATTCTACAAACAGATTGAAATGCAAAGGTGACATTGTTAAAAATGCCAGCACAATGAGCACAATTAAATTGATAATTTAACGAAGAAACAAAAGCAAAGTACAAAAACCAGAACTTTCACAGCATGAAATCCACTACAGCCATAGTAAAAATTCACATTCTATTTTGATATATCATATAGATTATGACATCATTCCATGTCCATAATGGATAGATTGCCTGAATCACATGGTAAAAATAGATAAATTACCTTGAGAATAGTTGAAAGCACTTTGTATGCCTTCTTCTGAACCATGCCATCAGCATCCTGCCGTTCATAATATGCTATGGTCAAACAATCTTTGCCCCAAAAAATCTAGAACTAAAATAAAGCTTAAAAACTACAATAAGAAAATACAAAGCAACCACAAACCTTCAGTCCTGAAGCAATTGCAACAAGTAAGAGATTGATCTCGTCAACACCCAAACCAGGCAGAAATGACACTGCCAAATCAAATAATTGTGCCCTGCAGTACAATTTTGAAAATATACCCTAAATCTTCATCCACATACAGTTGAAATTCTAGTGCAAAATGTAAATTACTAAATCATATATATATGAGCAAAAAATTTTAAAATAAAAGGAGGGTTAAAAAATCATGATGCAGGAGGTTAGGAAGTGCTGACCTGACAGCAGATAATGATTTCTCGCCAGAAGCACTGTCTATCTGCATAGAACTTTTCGTACTACCTGCATTACTGGCATTTTGTGTGACCTTTAACAGTTTCTGCATTGTGAGCTTGAAGAACCTCATAACAACTTCTTTATCAGCTATTGATGCAAATTCACCTATTGCAGCCTGAAAAATGCCAAAGTTATCCAAATTCATATTAGAAATAACTGGCCAATCTGGCAACAAAATGTAGCAAACAATTAACTTACAAAACATGATAAACAAACTGCTCTGTTTCAATATACGATTAAATGATATTTTTCCAAAATTACTTTGAATGTTGGAATAAGAAAGTTTAAAAATGTACAAAAAGAAAGAAAAATATTTTGTTGCTGCAAATTTCAAAATCCATTATTGAAAACCCCAATATCAAAGTACTCAATGCTAGAAAAGAAATCATATACTAGTGTCACTTTTTCTTCCAAAGCTTATTTCAAAATATAAGTCATATAATGGAAACTCATACAAATTAAATGTTATATTTCCTACTATACCCTCTATTCTCTCCTTCATTAATTAATGATCAAGTTGCCAAAAGTATATTTATGTAAAGGTATATTAGTATCTTAGGCATTTTATTTCCTAAAATTTATTATTTCTTAAATCACTAGAAGTGACCTATATTGTGAAATGTAGGGAGTAATTAATAAAAGGTGGTAAATATAGGATTTGTAAACCTCTCCTCCATAATGCACTTAATTGGCTCTAAATACAGCCAAAAGAAAATGGTGATCGTTGTATGAGAATTCTATAATGAGTCATGATGGTTAAAGGATGAGAGAGATAACTTTCCAACTTGCTATAGGATTAGTAAATTGTGTTTCAGCAGAAATACCTATACATGGTAGATAGATACTCTCTTCATAAATCATTAAGATTAAGAAAATAGTCAAAATAGCATTAACTAATATGCCACATTTTAGTGATATTCTATATAGTCAATAAATGAGGCAAAAACGTGTTGCCATAGCTGTAGTCAGCTAAAGTGAGAGGATAGCTAGCCTTATAAAATAACAACAACAACAACTATAATCAAAATACCAGATGACTGCAACCAAAGGACTCGCAAGAGAAACAGAGTATGAAGAGGCCAAGAAGATACAGGTAGCACAGGCAAGGGTTGGAATCTTTTTGTTCTTCTAGGTCTGCTTCCTTTTTATTCGAAATATCACATTAAAAGGTATCTCTCCTGGTTAAATTGTCACAAATCGTATCCCAAAACTAGAAGTTCTTGAACCCTTCAAGGAAACAACCATGACTTCCTAAGGAGTAACAAATAGCAAATGATGGAAATCATTAATTTATAAAGACCTTTACGTCAGTTGTATTGGCAAATTCCAACCAACAATTGAGACATTGGATTTCTGATCTTAAGAAAATTGATTTCAGAATATAATTTTAATACAAGAAATTGCCCGTGCATATGTTGAATGATTGAGTTGAGATGAATAACAAGCAAAATGCTTCCCAACACTGAAACTTTTGGATTTTCAGAGAAGTAAAGAGACAGAAATACCTGCAAACTTCCGCTGGAATAATTTGTAGATTTTAAGTAAACATTGGATAAAACCGACAAGAAGCTACGCGCAGATGTTTTTAGCACGCCCAAATTGGCTGAAGCCACACCTTCGGTATAATGTTCCATTGCACGCTTCATTGACATGTTAATATCGTCTTCTGGCAAAGCATTTATACCCTCTTTTATATGCCTATTCTGCTTAATGAGGATTTGCAAACTAGAGCAGATGACCCCATGCAGATCAGGATCTTCATTTAGAGCTTTACACAAGGGTTTCTCCAGTTTATCGAAGCTTTGAGCAGTATCCAGTGGATAGTTGCAAAAAGAAGGCAATAGAGACCACATAGAATACACCAGTGCATCGGTACTTCTTGATGAAAAAATACGTCCCTCAAGCTCAAACTGACAAGAAAATAGCATTAGTAATCATTAAAACCATCTGTAATGAAAGTCTCTTCACATCATTAGAACTGAATACCTTATGCGATCTTTTCTTCAAGCGTCCAACCATAGCCAAGAGTGAATCACAATAAAAATTTAAATGAGCACCAACTGTATACTGCTTCAGAATTGGGAAAAGCCATATGTTTACTTCAGAAGGGTCATCAGCTTCCAATTTTAAAGGTAAGAGGCTCAAAAAGTTTTCAGGCCCCATTGCTTGAAGTGCTGACCCAATACATTCATGCAACTGTAGAACATGCAAAGTGAAATATACCAATTACACAGGAAATTAGGAATTTCTACAAAACAGAGATAGATCCAAGAGAAAAGTAGAGAATACAATTTATTGACCAGCCAAAAACAAATTTTAGGACCACATGAAAAAGGATTCTAGCACTGAATACAAAGATTATGCTCAGCCAGATGAGCAACCATGCAACAGAAAAGAGGATAATGGAAGGCAGAGCAGGAGCTTTCCACGAAAACTCAGCCATTTAAAATGAAGAATTTCAAGGATGAACTGGTTGGGAGCAGTGAGAGAGTCCAAGAAGTTCGATGTGAAAAGCCTGATGCAAGGCAAGAGACAATTTAAATGGAAAAGTCAATGACATGTCCTATCAAACATAAAGGATGGATGGATGGTGGCATAAGGATATAGCCCACTCTTTTGCACACCTGATGACTACAATCTCTAAATCTATTTTTGCCTTCTATTTTTGAAATTAGAGCTGTGGATTTTGTAGTACACTGATTTTTTTGCTATGATTGCAATAGACATCACATAGCTGCATGGAATAGAAGTTTATAAATGCTGCAGGAAAAGGAACAACAACATCCATGCCCAGGGAGAGATTTTCAGCGTGTTCGGTGGTCTATGAATGAGGGTATAAATAGAAATCCGAGCATCCCATGCTACAAAGATACTGTTCACACAAAGTCGGTGCCTTGGTTAAGGAAATTGAAAGGAATAAATTGCAACGATGCCCCAAACCAAACTTTAAACAAAGGTATCAGGACTAAAACATGAGTAAAGCATCTAGCAATGCACGTTGCCCACACATAAAGATCCAGTGATAAACTCAACACAGAAGATGAATATTATGGCCTGCAAAAGCAGACATGGCATGATATCATGTCTGAAATTTCCTGGGTCTGGGTTGAATTAAGAAGAGATAGGAACTAGAAAGCAGTCGCATGGCCAGTTATGATTTACTGCCTCAAATCTGATAGTTGCCACAGTAGCCCTAGTGTGTCTCCAACTCTCCAAGGCTCTCTCTCCCCTGTTACAAAATTCTTTCACATCATACTTTGATATGCCTTCCTATGAGTTAGGCTTATTGACCAGATTGATTGATGCATTGAGGAAAGGAACATAGTCTATCTTTTACAAAGGAAAATATGCTGTCTAAACCACATATCATTATATCAGTATATCCTCCAAATCCATCTGTAAGACTGTTCCTTTTCTCAAGTCACGGATTAAGTCAATGTACTTGTGAGAATGGAATGAGCAAGGGTATACCTCAACATTTTGGTACAAAAATACATATACATGTATGTATATTATTCAGATTTTTGAAATTAATGTACTGAAACGCCTACACTAGAAAATACTAACTAATTGATGGTGTAACATAGCTAAAATTAAAAAGGATAAACTTCATTTAGTTACCTTGACATGGGGTCTAATATTATTATTTTTTACCCTATGTTTTCAATAATTTCACTTGAATATCTTTACATTTCAATTTAGCTTCACTTGGATACCGAGATGGAACTAAAAATATAGTTTATTTTCACCATTTAGGAACCTGAATGAAATTTAATTGAAATATAAAAGCATCTAAGTGGAATTATTAAAAATATAGTGTGCTGAAAAATATCAGGTACCTGAATGAAATTTAATTGAAATATAGAAGTATCTAAGTGGAATTATTGAAAAATATCAGGCAAAATGTCACCTCAATGAAATTTACCCTAAAAAGAATTTGATCTATAGAGAAGTTTTAAGAGAATGGACTCAAATCTTGAGGACCATGTCAGACAGGCTAGAAAGCCTGAATAGATAGAAAAAGAGAGGTGGGCTGGATCACCGAAGAGAAAGTTAACAAAGAGAAGAAAGAAACAATTTGGTCAAAGAAGGAACCATTTCCACTAATCACTGCTGCTGAAGTTTTTTTTCTTTTCTTTCCCTTTTGCATTAATTCCATCAGCTATTCTCTTCCCTTTCCTTATCGTCTTTTCCCTCAGCCCTCCATATCTTGCCACCTCTGCTTCACATATCACCACCCGACATCAACTACTCTCCTTGTGGCCACCACAATCAGCTGTCCTTTGCTCTTTCTGAGCACCAATTTGCATCACTCCCTGTATTATTTGCTCTCTACCCAATTTGGGTTTCAAGTTAGGCCAATCCTAAAGGCAACCCCGACTGTCCCAGGTACAAACGGTCCAAAATTGTGGTAGATCTACCCACTCCAATTGTCCCAGGTAAAACTGACACACAATTGTGGTAGATAGACTTGAATCACGTACCTTGGGGGTTGGAGGATGAACATCTTCATAATGTTCTAAACTATCACTTGTTCCTTAGTATCAGGACATTTGAGTAGTACTTTGTTGGTTTAGTTTTGAAACTCCACTTCGTTGGTTAAGTTTTGAAACTCACATTATCTGGTCATGGCATACTTGATGTTACTGCTTTTGGTAAAAACATAGACTATGCACTCCAAATATCTTTTAGCTTGGGACATGGTTATGGTTGATAATTGGGAGTTGTTTGGTTTCAGGGAAAATGACATGATCATTAAACTCATTGAATCTGGGTTTGGTACAGCACAATTAACAACTTTAATGAGCATCAAATTCGGTATAATGTGGAGCAGCTACAGCATAATTGAACTGATGACTGTAGAAGAGTTCAAGTTAGGTAGTCCTGTATTTTTATATTGCTTATTTATCCCATCAAGTAGATTGGGTATGGGTCGTATGTTCTTACTGTTTAATAGAATGATTCAAAACTCACATAAAAGAAAATAAGTTTCAAGACCCAGTAGGAAGAGTTGCCGCTAATTTCTGTCTACTGTTCATAGAAAGCAGTTTATTTTGTTGGGAGATTCAATAAACAAGGCCAGAAAAAATACATGTAGTAAAGAAAATGGAAAAAATTGGATGTAACGCTTCTAGTTTACATATACTGGATTTTAATGCTAATGCACAAGCTACTTATCAAGGAAATACAGAATTTCTTGCTATACTTGGTAAATCTCAACAAACAAGACACAAACTTAACCCAAAAGGAACAGGGACAAGTAAGGACCTAAGAAAATGGCACATATTCAGACAAGAAGATGAAATATATCAACTTTTGCTGGGCAGTTGGATCACAATATTTCTTCTTTATCAGTAATTGGTTTTCTCAGTTTTATCTTTCTTCATGGCCAAAATCTGACTAGCTGCATATCTAAATCACATGTAAAAGATAAAGAAGGTTAACAAATAAAAACACAGAGTAACATCATTGAATTCCCAAAGCTTATACCTGCTTCCTGTATGGAAATTCTTCATCTGGCATCTTTTGCATGTCCGAAAGGTTCTCAAGGGCTCCACACAAAAAGTACGAAGAATATTCACCTACAAAAAATAACACAAATGTGAGAAAAAAAAAACAATATAATTCAAAGTAAGACAAGAGAGCCATTCAAGAAGACATTGAATATGCAAACCCACAGCTTCAGTATGTTCCTATTTAATATGGTTGATAATGATACTTTGATGTAAGCAGGGTTCATTCATTAATAAGGAGGATGAGGGGATATAAGTAATCAAATGGAAAGATGAAAATAATTGAAAAGATTGGAGAGAAATAAGCCATGGAGTTTTACAGAATTTGAGTATTACAAAGCTCTTTAAAAATTTGCCTTTTTTCCCTGGATAAGAGTTCAAGTGGGGATGATTTAATTATGATTTTCCCTACAACTAAATATTAGGCCTATATATTATTTATCCATGAGATGATGTTTATATGCAGTATCGGAACCGATGCAACCCTCCAAAGGAACATGAGAAGAGCAGACACGGGAACTTAGAATCAAAGCATAACTGCATAAGTCTACAAGCAAAGTGATATAAACAATACAATAATTGCCGGGAATCATTCCAAAAATAAATAAAAAAAAGGTATGCCTGAGGAAATAATTAGACTACCTAATCTATCAAACAATGATGAAAGAATCTGAAATGCCAGGTCCCATGCAGCAAAATATTGATAGTCAAGCAAACTTGCAATTGTTGCGCAAAGTTTATCAATAACAGCTGGCCCGGATTTTCTTGCTTCTTTGTTTGCACTCATTCTAATTTGATCAACACCTTCCTTGATTAGGTCATCTTCTATGCAAGCTTCAATAAGATTCTTCATTGTCTGTGTTGCAGCATATAAGGCCTCTTCATGATCAAACGCCAAAATATCTGCCAAACAGATGTAATTTACCAACGAGTATCATTTATGCTGTCTCCACAATCACACAGAGAGGAACAAAGTCACAGAAACAGAACCTTTAAGAGCATTGAAAACAAGGGGAAGCTTAGTTGTGCAGATTTGTCTATTGGCAGCATAAAGCTTCTTCATCCCAACATCCAAAAGTCGAGCAGTAAATGTCATGCCATCTGCAGAAGTCTCATTCGAGGAAGCAGAAAGCGCAAGAGAACTTAAGAGATCACACAATGCTTTGGGAGAAACATGTGAGGTAGGGTTTATGCAAAGAAGATATAAACTATCTGTTATACGCCTTGTAACAAGAGGTTGATGCAATGCCAATAAAGTTTTAAAACGCTCAAGAATGGTAGTCTTATACTTCGTGTCCATATAAGAAAGGGAGTCTTTTAGCAGGTCCAAGACAAACAAGACCTTCTGAGCTCCTGCAGCTCCCTCAGCAGTATTTGACCCTCCAGTAAGTAGAAGCTGTTTTTCAAATATTTTTGTGATTCCTTCACTTGCCGACACCAGCAATGGTGTCCTCTGAAAGCTTTCTAGCAAGTCTCTTATGCACAGATGAGATTGCTGTCTGATCTGCAAACCACACAATTATAAATCAATATCTATAAATTGATATCAATCATCAATTCGTTCATAAGCATAGGGATCGACAGACTGTAATATCTATAATTTTAAACTTTTAGCAGGTCCAAGAATGGGGTTTGAGGGACTAGGATGTTTTAAAAAATTGTTCCAAGTCTTAAACATCGTATCCATACTTCTTACATTACATCAGTTGGATTTGAACAATTGTTTAAAATATCCTATAGTCCCTCAACTATGTAATATTCCATTCTTAGAAAACCTGATTTATTCACGCTTTGTATTATTTAGGGATAAGGTATCTTAGTTGGAATGATTGATTAAATCTCTCAAGTGATTCGAAATCCTAGTAATGTTTTTGAAACACTTCATCTTACTTATGGTTTTAATTTTATAAGACTTTCGAACCATTTTTGGCCTCAAAAGAATTTTGATACATTTTTTACGTGGATATTTAAATTCCTTATATTTTTCTAAGACACCTATAGGATGACAATTGGACAAATTTTACCCAAAATCTGATTTTGCCCATAGATGTGTAAACAGATAAAGGTAAACACATAAGGAAAAAGGTTTAAATAAAACCTCTCATATTCAGGTACATATACAGGTAAAGAATCTCCAAATTTGTACCCATTTTCATACCTATACCGGTATACCCACATCCATTTAACCTATATAAAATTACATTTTCACCCTTCATTTGAATATCCTATTGTTAATTTAAAAGTGGAAATACATAAAAACCCCAAATAATCTAAGACTTGCATGCTTTCAAACCATTCAACAATCGACCCTCATTGTGTGAAATTGAAATCAAAATCGTGCTCTACTATAGACCCCTACTCCAACTCTCAATCACTCACCAAGTCACACTCCTTATCCCAACACCTCTTTGCCTCTGCCTCATTGTCATCGTCCATTGTTCCTGGACTCGTGTCTCATTTCGTCATTTGGTGTCTGTCATCGATCTCACTCTCGCAACACTACCGTTGTGATGAGTTTCCATCATCGCCCGATTCTTTCTAAGTTTGTTCTTGATTGGTAGATAGATTAAACTTTAGCTCTAATCCACTTTTGATGCAAAAGATTGGTAATTTTTTCATAGTTCATCAACTTATGGTTTGTCATGAAACCTCAACTACAATTAATTAGCTTATGGGGTGGTGTGGACCATCAATTGGTGTCTGGTGTTGGTGTTGGTATACTTGTGAAGTTATTGAGACCCATATGTAATGGTCTACTACTTTCCTTATTTTTTCTATTTTTATTTTTTATTTTCTTTTTGCTTAGCTGCATATATAATTGATATGAGAATTGGGATAGTCTCTTTTGTTATTTGTTTTCTTGATCCTTGCACAAGATTGTGTTTTCATTGTTGTAAACTTGGTCAACCTGAAATCTTAAACCCATAAACATCATTTAGCTTTGTATGGAAAGTCATATATATTTTTTAGTTGGATGAACAAAAATTCAATTGCATATCTATTTTAGTGTTTGTTTAACATCCTTTCATTTGAAAAAGTAGACTGATCTTCAGTTAAATAATGCAGCAGTTCTTTCTTTCTTAAATAAAGTTTACACTAGTTCATATTGTGATTTCTACATTGTGTGTGATTTCTGTAGATTTTAGAGGGGTTTCTTAAGTTATCACATATTCGATTACAGTGGGTAAACGGTTAATTGAAAACCCAACTAGTAATGGATTTATCTCCCTGGTATAGGGTACCCAACGGGTTTGAATAAGGATGAATTAATGGATTCCTTTTTGGGTTTGCATACGAATTATATTGCTTTAATGTTGGCAATTATATTGCTTTAATGGGAGGTCGTATGGAACTATATGCTAGATATGATGTTTGCATCTACGCACTGCCATATTGCACGGTTGCACAGCTTCATAAGGGTTATAATGTGGCAGATAAGGGAAGCTTGAAGGATTCATTTCCACACCTTTAACTCAAAACAAGGAAGAACATGTGGATGTATGTGGGTCATGCAAGCACATATATGAGATTGTTTTATTTTTTGACAGGGGACGACACCATCATTACCATGTCCTGGAATATGCCTGATCAGGGTGCTATTGGCTAGTTGTGTAACAGTCTAGGTTCCTTGTTCTATGTCACCTTGAGGACAAGGTGATTTTTGGGTGGCCGGTAATGTTAGGAGTGTCTCAATGGGGAATACTAGAAAAGTGGGTTTGATTATTGGGTCCTTTAGTGCTGGGTTGGGCTGGTTATGCTGGGTTGTTTATGTTTAAAAATAAATACTTACATATGCTTGGGGTAGAAATCTAAGTTTGGTAGCAGAATGTTGAGTCATCATTTTATTCTATTGAGTCATAGTCTGTTGTGGGGGAGAAATTGCTTCATAGCAGAAAGAGGAGGTAAGAAGGAATTGAGTGGAAAATTGGAAGTGCAAGGTCCTCAAAACCTTGACAGTGTTCATCTTCTATCACATTATCAATACCACCGATTCTCCCTAACTAAATCATTGTTCGGTATTCTTTTTAAGTTGTGTTTGAGTTTCTATCAGTTTTGTAGATGTCAATACATACATACTAGTGGAGACTTGAAGAACTACTTAGAGTAGTTAGTTCAAGTGGGGCTAGGTATGATGATACCTTCAGAGAACTCGGTAAGAATTTACAATGTTCTAAAGTGGCTTAGGACTCAAGAGCTCTTTTCCTTTGAAAACTTATCAAGTGTAGTATAAGTTTTTTTTCTGACTCAAGCCATCTCATCAGTCCAGTCTTACTCTTGTGCTTTAAGCCTAAGTGATATCCAAAGGGATTTCTTGTGCTCTAAGCAAACCTGCAAATGGTTGCAATCATAATATTTTCAGTTACATGTGGGATAGTGTCATAGCATAAGCAATTATGATAAATGTTGCAAGAAGGATCGGGCAAGTACAGGACAAGAAGGAAATACGCATTAAGAAGACAATAAGAATAAGGATTTCTCTGTTAAAAGATTTTGTGAAAAAGAGAGATACAAAAGAAACACACACTAAAAAGCAATACAAGAACAAGGACCATGTTATCAAGAAGAATTCTCTTGGTGGCTTCAAAGTGAGAATAATAAAGTAAAACTCACTATGAGAATTTGCAAAATACTTGGATGTTGTGGGCACAAAGGGTAAAGGCCTTAGCGGATGGTGCCACAGGGTGGAGAAGATAATCCCCTATTCCATTAAATCCTCTCACAGCAATGGCTATGGGAATGGGAGGAAGATTTAAGTAATAAACAAGGTGACAACAATGATTGAGGTGTCGTTGAAAAGGAGAAACCAATGCATTTGGGCACTGATATCACCTACATTTTAAAGTATGCGTCATCCAGAGGAACTTGGTGACTTTTGTTGTGTGGAGTGGCACTAGAAATTGTACAAAGCAAGGACAATGCATTTAAATTACACAGCTAGTCTATACTTGGATGACCTATCAGCATTGTGGTGGAAGATGTGCCATGGTGACATAAACAAGAGACTATGATTAAAAATATAAGCCTGAAAGAACTATAAGTTGAAAATTAAGATGCAGTTCTATCCAAATAATGCTGAGGGAGGGTGAAGGAAATCTAGAAAGAGAGAACGGCAATTAAAATGGATATAACTCGCCTAATGAAATGTCATGCAAGTTAGCCTTCCTAACCTCAATTAATAATTCAACCAACACCACCACCATCCATTTTACAACCCCAGCCACCAATTTCTTTAATTTCTACCAGCCATAATAACCATTGATTCCAACATGAACACCACCACCAACGTTAAAAACTGAAAGAATGTGTTAGACAGACTAGTTTCTATAGAAGCTCGCTGCATAATATGTGAGAATGGGGGTGGAAGCTGGTGTAGATGAAATTTTGAAAATGGAATGGTGCTTAAAGTCACTACAAGCAACCCCTATAGAGTTCTCGATGGTTATCATCTGACTTCTGTCGAGAATGGCCGCATTGAAGAAAATGAAGGCTTGGTGTTTCTGAGCTGAAGGAATAGAGTGTAATTAACAGTGATAAAGGAGAGCCAAAATGGCAGAAGGAAATGTACAAAAAATTAGACAGTTGATAGACCATGATTTAACAGTAATTTGAAACCTAAGAAATAGGAAAACTAGACCACATAGTGTTAGATTTCTTTGATAATTAATTGAAAAACAATCGAACTAGAGTATGGAAATGGAAAAGCAATGCAGGAGAAAACAATGCATAAAAAAAAATTAGTAAGGGTATTCTTCTCTTCATAATTCAATTTCGTCATAAATCTAATAGCCACACATCAAATTCTGCCCAAAATTGATGAAAGGACATAGTGTGATAAAAATGCTAAATTTAGGGTAAAAAAAAAATCAAAGATTGCCATATAAAAAAGAGCTAAACGCATAGATATTTGGTGAAATATAATGAGAAAACAGAAGAAAGAAATATGGTTGATAATCAGAAGCCGAATGAAGAAAAATGAATGATTCCGAAGGCAGAGCACCCTGAAGCTCCCACTTGACCATTCATCACTGACACTATACACATTTTAAGCACACCCCATAAGTAGCAGATACTTCTCCTGCCACCAATTACTCGAACTTATCTTTCATTTTTGTAAAAACTAAATATTTCTTCAGGTCATTGGTTAGTACGTCTTGATTCAATAAATCAGATCAACACCAAAAGCGGAAATCATACATAGATGCCAAAAAGCTGGCACTGAGATTATTCCACTGATACTTCAACCAGTAGATTTCTGCAAATCATACATAAAGAGCTAGGAACCAAACAAATAATAAGAACGGGAAGAAGGGATAATTGCTTATAACTTTGCCAGCGGACAATGGCAAGGGAACAATAAAAGCAAAACCACGTGAAAGCCTAATTCCTCACCATAATACTGAAGTCATTGCAACGCGACACTACAAAAACTAACTGAAGATACACTCCGCACACAGAGAGAGTTCTTCAATGAACTGAGAGAGAATACAGCATACCTTAACGTGAGAATCCGTAATAAAATTAAGCAGAAAACCATACAGCTGGGAAACATCTTCCCAATCACTTGCATGTCTAATCTTCAGCAGATAACCAATGCACATCAACCCAGAAGAGGTGGCGGCAGGTGACAACGCCTTACATTGAATGACGCGGACTAACAATTCAGACAAAACGTTCATCTTCTTCTTGAGAACTGATCTGGACACTCTAGGCATTATCACGCTTAAAATTGTAAGAAGAGCATCAACGGCATGATTAGGAGATTCGAGGGAGGAGATGTCAGAGTAGAGGCGATCGAGAGAAGAGACTGTGGCACCGAAATAGGCAACAGGAGAAAGACTGACGTTCTGGTCCTTGAGCTCCTGAGACATGGCTCCAATGACGGCGCATAAGTGCTGATGATCCTCTTTGTTAGAGCTTCTGAATTTTGACAGAATTGAATCACATAAATCTTCAGGTTCGTCAATAAAATGGTCGAATCCTTCACTCTCGATGCATTCCATGACTATAGAGATTTTGGACGCCTTGTTATGATGCCAAAACAAGCTAGTTTCGTGTTATTTGGTTCCTGCAAAATTTTGGAATCAACCAGCTACTATAAGTCAACAAAGTTAACAATCCATCAAACCATTAACAAAGAATCAACCAACTCCAGGAAGTAAACGAATAACACACATTCCTATACTAAGTTACTAATTAACAAGCAGATTAAACAGTTCATTACACCTCTATACAAACAATATAAATTGGATAAAAGAAGTTACGAATTCAAAAGGGGGGGGATAGCTCTTGTGGAAACAGATTCCGGCCGGAGGCACCGATGGACAGAAACGTCCGCGTCTCTGCAGATTTCGTTGCTGCTGCCTGCTGGTCGTGCAAAAGAAAGTAGTGAACAATTGGGGCGCCGGAGAAAGAGGAGGGGAGGTGTAACTAGAAAACCTGGACCGAATTTGGGCTGGGCTGGAGCCGCTGAGCTCATTTTAATTGAGGCTTCGCTTGGTATTGACGGGATAAGTGCATTTTGACGGAGAACGCAATGCTTCGTCTCTGAAAGACCGAAAGAATGTACGGGGGAGGGGGACAAACGGAAAAATATTTGATTTTATATTCCGTTTGAACCTGATGAGTATAGATATTAAAAATAAATCTAAATAAAATGAATAAAGATAAATTAGATAAAATAATTTTAAATATTATTTGGATGATATTAATTTAATTTGAGTGAATTGGAATGAATATTTTTTTAAAAAAAATTAAGGTGAACGAAGGTTAAAAAAATAAAAATAAATAATATTTACTCCTTTAAATTAAATAGATAGGTCACTTGAGATATAAATTAGGCTTGGACCATTTTTATCTTATCATGTATAAAATTTACTTATACTTTCACACTCACCTTCGTTTCTTGCAATCAGAGGTTAACAAAAGTAAAGTTAGTTAGGATGAATGAAAGTAAAACTTTAACCTCAAATTTTCTTAAACTTAACAAGTTATCTCCAAATAGGATGAATCTATTATTTTACTTCCATTAACTTTCATTCACCTCAAACCAATAGAAGCATTAGTAATTTAGTATCATGACATTTAAGATTTGACTTAATTTTATTTAAATATCATATATTTCAAATAGTTTTGGCGTCATTCATTCTTCATTACTGCCCAGTTATATTAATGTTGTTAGTTACAGATTATTAACTTGTTGAGAGAAACAAGTAATATTATATATTTTAAACTATTATTAGTTGTATAATTTAGAACTTTTTTGAAATTTTAAATGATTTTAATTTTTTGTTTAAAAAAATCTAGAAAAGCCCCAAAATAAAGTATTCAAAATTTATGGATTTATTTTAAAAATATTTAATATTAAAAGTTTATTATTTTAGTAATTTAAAATTAGAAACATTATATGATATTACAAAATTTAAATGAAATTATTTGAAATGTTATACCAAATTCCATAATTCCCAACTAAAATCTATCCAAAATGTTATTTAAAAAGGGCAGGACATTATATATTTTGTTGGTTAAAAGTCTTGTGATGTTTATAGCCTTTAGCTATATGGAATTGCAATTTGAGAATTGAAGGTTGTATAACTAATATTGAAAACTAGTGATTGAAAATTCATGTAGTTGATTTCATTTTCTTATTTGGTATGTTGTAGAATAAAGTAAGAATAATTTGAAAATAAAAATTTGTTATGTTTGTTATGTAAAATTAGAGTTGTGGATACAATATTAGTTAATTTAAAATGGGAATGATGTAATTTCCATTAGCATGTTACAAGTTCACTCCTAGCAATAAATTGTTGGGAATATATGGCATTCACTTGTCATTTCAATATATTAAATTGAGTCTTTTATTTCCATTCACGATCCTTTGTTACTAATCAAAGTAGCTTTTCATGATTAATTATTTAGGATAATTATGTATTTTGAAAACCTTTTAGTCTAAAAAAAATAAAATCACTTTTGATAAAATAATTTTAAATATAAGATAAATCAAGTATATGATTTTTATATTCATTTACATGATAGGACGGAGATGCATGGATCCAAAAGCAACATAAATGTTTACGTTGATGCAGTGTCTAGCAAAGTTTCATCACATAAGCCATAAGATTTATGCAAATACAAACAAAGCCATAAATGATTTTTCGCCTATCTTTGCCAATGGATTAATTAGTGACAAGGAGTGCAATGTACCATTCACTTTAAAGAAAATATTCAAGAAAATAAAGATCAAGCATTACTATTAGTAGATTCTCTAGAGAACAATATTAACCTAAATATCAAACTAAATATGGGAAAAGATATAAATGAAGTAATTTTGAAAATGATGAAATTCTTAAAGTAATTCACCTTTTAAAATTATATGATTATAGGTCCATTCTTTAGATAGTGGTAAATGCAGTGAATTTGAATAAAGCATTTTTAAACTTAATCGTTATTATATTTTTATATAGAGAATTTAGATATGAATAACATTTATGGTGGCTTTTTTTTTAAACATGAGGCTAACACAAATATTTTCACGTTAGTGTGACCAAATTACATGTTGTACGTATTGTATTGTCTAGGGAGTGATTGGTTGATTGAATATATAATGATCAAAGTCATTTGGAATTCTGGATCATTTTTTAAAATATGCAAGTAAGATTGAAATTGAAAAAAAAAATGCATCAATAAGAGTCGTGTTGTGTATATGAGATTTAAAACTAAAAGTTTTATAGATATTTTTTTTTCTAAAATTTGCAAGTGAAATTGAAGCCGCAATTTTCATAATTAAGAGTTGCACATACTATATTTTTAGCTCAAGTCAATTACTAAAGTAAGTACAATGAGAAAAACTAAAATAATAATATATATCTTAGTAATATATATTTTTGTTAGATTTTATTCCTTTGGTATAAATGATGTTTAAGTTTTAGTTGGACAAGTTTTAGTCTGGCATTTAGTATGAAATAGATGATGTGTGGTCATCTTATGTTAGGTATGGCAACATTCTCTATTTTTTACTTTGTCTTCGGCATATTATTCTTTTAAACTAACTTTTTTATAATGAAAAATGGGAGTGTTACGTCTCACCCTATAGCCACACCCCAACCTGCATCACACAACCAACACATTTCACATATATCACATATCTAAGTATTTTAGGAGATCCCAACAAACAATAGGGTCAATGAATTATTTAAAGGTATAAAACCAAACCAAAGGCTATTAGCCTCGAGGAAAAAGCATTCTCAATGCTTTTAAGTGTTTAAATCTCCAGAAAACAATATAAATAAATGAGAATATTCCCACACAAAAAAATTACCATTTTAACACCAAAAATGTTCCTATTTACTCAACAAAACAAAAGGATAAAGTGGAAGGACCATTTTGTCCCTTTTCACCCAAAATGACCATTTTCTATCTTATGGCATATCAAAGCCTTCACAACACCACAAATCACTTTTACTTCATGAATAGCATTTTAAGTAGCATGGATGACCTTGACATGTTGTCAAAATTCCATATTTGTAAGTAGGTTACCAATTTTGCCCTTAAGGCTTTAAATATTAATGTTAGCATAACTTATGTCATATTAGCTCGAATGCCAACATGTTATATATCAAATTAAGCCTAGTATTATTAATTAATATTACAACATGCTTAGAAAGAGAAGAAAAGAAAAAAACACAACCTACCAAATCCATATTAGTTAAGCCATCCAACATACACACACAACATATTTTTCTACCAAATAAAGCCATATTTTCACTAAGTTCGTGGATTACAACCATACAAATCATACCATGCTTTCTTAGCAAAATAACATGTTCCACAAATCCATACAACATCATATAACAAAATTGAACTCAACATATTAAATTATCAAACATGCTAAGAGGAATTGAATACACGCTAAATATCCAAGATACGCCATATAATATTTTATCCATGTTTAGTGTAATTAAGAATGATCTTACGTTAATTAAATATCACAAAGATAATCACAAAAGGGGATAGCATATTGCAACACCCCCAAAATTTACATTTGAAAATTTCATTTGTTATAGAAAACCATACACTAAAAAGGGGATGTTACTGTCGTGATCAATATAAGATTGACCCCTGGCCAATCTCATATTAACTACAAGGCTAAAGGAACTAAAAGTATTAACATGAATAATCAATAAAAACTATAATAGTTCAGTATTTTATAAATAAAATTAGAGTATGCAAATGTCAAAGTTAATACAGAATGGAAATTAAGTACAAATGACACCCACTATGGGGGAAGTAAAAATGTTAGGGAAAAGGGGAAATGATAAGTCCGGAGAAAACCCGCCCACATCAGCTACAATTGGTCATCACTTAGTTCCGCATGGACTCAAGAGAGGTCATTGCTCATGGGAATGAGCAGCACCCATAAAAGGAGTGATTAGTACGCTATGTGCTGAGTAAGGTAACCATATGATTAAGATAAAGCATGGCATGAACAAGTAGATAATGTATGCAGTAAATTATTCAGATTAATCACCATCATTAGAATTTAGGCCATCAATTCCGTCATTACACATCTCTCGATTTATATCCACATGAGTACAGGAACCCCACTATTATAGCCTATGACACGGAAACAACTACTCCAGAGTAAAATGTGCCTTGTCACTATTATAGTCGTTGGAACAAAAACAAGTACTCCAAGGAAAAATGTACCTGACCATTATTATAGCCAGTGGAACGAAAAAAACTACTCCAGGGCAGAGCGCACATGCCCACTATTATAGCTAGTGGAACAAAAATCATCCTAATCTTACCCTAACCCATATGGTGTTCCATTGTAAGTAATTAGTGTCTTTTACGTGATTTATTACCATACAAGGGTTGGTTTATCGAGCTCAAAATCCCCACTATTATAGCTGGTGGAACAAAAATAACTACTCTAGGGCATAACGTTCCTGACTACTGTTATAACCAGTAAAACGGTCTCCAAGGCAGAATGCTTCTAGCCGCTATTATAGTCGGTGGAACAAAAATCATCCTAACCTAGGCCCGGATCATAAATCTTTCACTTTAAGTAATTCGTGTTTTATTCGTGTCTTATTCCACAAGTAAACATCGACTAAACATGCATGCCCCAAAGGACTTCCCGACTCATTATCACACTTCTACCACAGACTTCTTGAATGACCCGGTCCTATAACTTAGGACCTCTACACCCTCCAAGACTCCAAGAACTCTTTTTCACCTTCCACCCTACTTCCCATTTCTCCACCTATATTCACCATCGCTTACGAGGGTTTTTCCTTGAAAATCCTAATTTGGACGATGTGACCCTAGCCTCTCTTTTTCATACATAGCCCATACTCCCCTTTGATTCCAACACCATCACTCCACTCAACCCACTCCAAGCATCATAACCCTACCCTCCCATCTTCCATATGTGATAAGGAAACTCTAGCTGGTCATCTTGAAACCCTAATACACTTCTTTTCTTTTATACCATCCCTTCACTCATAAACTCCACCCTCCTTTTCACTTAGCTCTCACACTTCATAAGACAAACTCCTAATCTCGACCCAAATTCCAACCAACCTCTATAAATTCTCCCTTAACACTCCATACTTAGGATTTTCCCCCAAAAACCCTAGTTAGGATTCCATGCATACTTCTATCAACCTATGTACTATATTTTCCCCAAACACTCTAATCACCCAAACTCTCTTTCATCCCCATGTTTAAACCTTAAACTAACTTTTTCCACGTAAAATTTTTTCCCATACAAAGACTAACCGCCCCGCGCAAGCCTCACACTTCTCATGCAAGATTTTACTATAAAATTTCAATTTATTATTATTATTCATTTATTTTATCACCCATAGGTCATTAGGTACTTAGGATTTTCCCCACTTCTTCTGACTCATACCACCCCCTTTATTTCCTTTAGATCCCTATAACCTCTCAAACCACCTAAGGCCTCTAAGCACACACGTCATACCATAACAACCATACATAAGAGCATGTCATAAAATAACAAGTCATATCACCCATATTTCAGATATCATAAATCATACACAACATACCTTAACTTCTTGCAAAGCAAGCTATGCTATACACATCTTTAGTCCACATTCACATACATATACACAACACATATCATTACAACCATAAGTACATAAATCATAATAAATCAAAGCCTTAACCATATCCTTACCTAATAGGACACCGAGCTTGGAGTATGAATCCTACACCTCCTTACGGAAAGGATTTGGGTCACAACCTATAAGAAATGGAACACTAATTATTAAACCTTCTTCCTTTTTCTTTTATTTTTCCTAACTAAATATTAGTAGTAGTAGTAATAATAATAATAATAATAATAAGCTTGATAATGGTGAAATATGTAAAATAATTTATATTACATAAATACTAGGATTAAGGGCACAACCAGAGAGGGAATAGTAGGTTAGGGTAGCGGCGACGTCGGTTGCAATGAAAGGTGGTGGTGGCGGTGGTGATAGAAAAGGAGGGATTTTGGGGTTGGAAATGAGGAGGGAAACTAGGTTTTCTTGGGTGGTAGGGTTTCTATGTCAGAGGGAGTTGTGGAGGTGGTGGTGGTGTCTCACAGCTGCTGCGCAGGCTACAGCGGCGACGGTGGTCGAGAGATAAGGAGAGAAAAGGAGGAGGAAGGTGTAATCCCCCAAAAATTTTGAAAACCTATATTTTAATAAATAACTTTTATTTGAAATAAAACTAGCTTTTAAAATTATTTATTTTAATTATTTTATAGATTTTAGAGTATGTAAATTTGGATAAGAGCATTTAATAAAATAAAATTAAATAATTTTCTATTTATCATATTATTTTATTTAATATAAATTTTCAAACTAGTATTTTACTATAATTATCCTTTTTAAGCCCATATATTTAATTATATTAAATTAAATTATTAAATAAACTTATTATCAAAAATATTACATCCTATTATTTTATAAATTTAATTATTTTCAATTTTCCATTTTTCCCAATTTCCTTTTCCTACCTTTTCTTTTCTTTCTCCTTTCCCCTATTTCTTTTTTTTTCTTCTTCCTAGCTTTGGGCCGCCCGGCTGCCGGCCCGCTTCCCCCCTTCTTGCGCGTTGCGCCACAGGCCCGTCTTCCCCTTCTCCACCTCGCGCGGCACACCCAGCACACCCGGCCCGTCCCTCCTTTCTTTTCCCCCTAGACCGGCTGGCTTGCCTTATTTTCTTTTCCTACGCCGGTCCACCCGCCTGCCCTTTCTTCTTCTCCTCTTTTCTTCTCCTACGCCCGACCAACACCTTCTGCCATGGTCGAGCACACCGTCGCCTGCAACCTGACCACCACCTACCTCTCTGCCCTCTCTCTTCCTCTCCCCCTCGTCATTTTCTTTCCCAATTTGAACCAAACCGTCCCTGTACCATAGTCCGCGTACCCCTCTTCCTTTCCCTCTTCTCCCCTTCTCTTTCCCCTGCCAACCGACCACCACCTACCACCTGCGTACGCTCGCCGGCCAGCCACCTGCCCCTCTCTTCTCCCTCTTCTTTTTCTTCATCTCCCCATCCCTTCATTCCCCATAATTTTGAGCCCTCGCCTCCTTCCCTGAGCTCCCTCTTCTCTCTTTCCTTCTCCCCCCATTTTTCCTCGGTTTTTTATCGCCGCCGCTGACTGCCGCTTGCACCACCGCACCCAGCCCCTGCGCCGCCTCCTGCCACCACCCCCTACTGTCCTACACCACCACGCCGCCCCTCGAGCCCTACACTTCCTCCCTTCTCCACCCTTTTCCTTTTTCTTCCCATTTTTCCCCTTACCGCCAAGCCTCCTGCAACCGCCCCTTCCGCCGCCATCCGGCCACCTCTGCCACCACTCAACCCACCGTTCGACACCCTACAACCCCCTCTACCACCCCCATACCTTACTTTCCCAAAAACAGCCCTTGAACCCCTTCATTTTTCCCTCCCCTTTTCCTTCCTTCTCAGCCCCTCCACCTCGACCCATCTCGGCAGCCAACTTTGCCGCCTTGCCGCCGCCGTCTCCGCCGCCCTCTATCGCCGTGAAACCATCCCCAACCACCACCTACACCCCCTCTTCACTCCTGCACCATCCCCTTGCCTTGAAACCTCCACCAACTACCTTCTTTTCTAGCCTAAAGACACGAAACAGAGCCATATCCTCCTCCCTTCTACCTTACCCCATTCAACCCTTTTTACCCCATTATCCTGCATGAGACTCACGCTGTTCATGCAGCGTGAGCTCCCCCTTGTTTTGGAATTTATTTGGAAATTTTTTTAGGTATATTCATATTTAATTAAAGTGTATTATTATTAAATAAATTTGTTTTATAAAGTTTTATCCTTTAATTTCTAACTTCTAACCTAATAATGATTAATATTATTTTTAGGTGTTGAGTTGCTAATAAAACTTGAATATTTAACCGGGATACCGGTAAGATTTGATATTTTGCGGGATTAAGGTAACCGTTAATCCTCCCTTAAATACATGGAAAAACTTATGCTAGCACATTAGGGATTTTAGTATGATTTTATGCATGGTTTGTGTGCTTAGCATGATATATGTAGATGGTTGCTTATATTGATGGATAAAAAGGAAAAGCATGATAACTTTTGTGCCATATGTAGGTATGTTAATCAAGGAAGAGGTTGATTATTGATGGAAATATTAAATGCTTGTTTATGATGTATTATGTTGCTAATGCATAAATAATATTATTGTCTAAGGATATTTTAGTGATATGCTTATGAAGTATGTGATCTAATATATATGTAGTTGCTAATGGGTATTATGTTGAATAATAACAAGTTGGTGGACTTAAATGATAAGAATGAAGTGCTAATATTGGTATTTTATGTATTGGTGGTAAATTCATAAAAGTGGTGTAATAAAAGGTTAAGTGGAAATTTTATAAGTGAAAAGGGGTATTACGGTAATTTTTGGAGAAAAGGGTAAAGTGGTAATTTTGGAGTCAAGGGGCAATATAGTAATTTTATAAGTAAACGGTAAGAATGGTAATTTTGGAAGTAGGGGTAAAATAGTAATTTTGGATGAAGGAGGGCATTATGGTAATTTTTCAAGTAAATGGGCGTTATGGTAATTTTGGAAGTAGAGGGGTAAGATAGTAATTTCATAAGTAAATGGTAACATGGTAATTTTATAAGTGAATGGTGAAAGGGTAATTTTATAAGTAAGGGGGTATTATGGTAATTTTGGGAGTAAATGGGCAATATGGTAATTTTGGAAAAGAAGGGCAAAATGGTAATTTTGGGAGGAAAGATAAAAATGGTAATTTTGGGTGTAAAAGGGTAAAATAGTAATTTTTAAAGTAAAAGGAGTGTTATGGTAATTTTATAAGTAAAAGGATATTATGGTAATTTGGATGTTAGGGGTAAAATGGTAATTTTGTAAATAAAAGGATGTTTATAGCAAATTTGGAAGTAAGGGGTAACTTGGTAATAATGATAATGACAAGGGATAAATTGGTAATTAAATTGTGATTAAAAAGGGGTAATTGGATAATTATGATAATAGAGAGGGTATTTTGGTAAATTAACCAATTAACGGGCATTATGGTAATTTTAATAATGGAGAAGGGCAATATAATAATTATAAATATGGATAAGGGTAAATTAATAATTATAAATATGGAGAATTGTAGAATGGTAATTATGACAATGGAAAAGGGTAATTTGGTATTTTAATCAACTAAGGGGCAATTCGGTAATTATGATGATGGAGAAGGGCAATTTAGTAATTTATCCAACTAAAGGGGAAATTTGGTAATTTAGCCGACTAAAGGGTAAATTAGTAATTATTTAACCAACTAAAGGGGTAAAATGGTGACTATGATAATGAAGGAGGGTAATTTGGTAATTTATCCAACTCAAGGGCAATTTAGTAGTTATAACAAAGGAGAAGGGCAATTTGGTAATCTAATCAACCAAATGGGACATATGTTAAGTGTAGAAATTATGAGGGGTGAATGGTGATCTAAAAAGGTGTAGGAGACAATTTGATAACCTAAATTGGATAAGGGGTAAATTGGTAATTATGCAACCTAAATGGTAATATGGTAATTTGCCAAGTAAGGAACGGATGACTTAGCAATTATATAAGTAAGGGGTAAATGAGTAATTTGTACCTAACATGTCGTTGTGATTGTGGACTATTATAATATGATTTAAATAATGTTGATTAGCCAAGTAAGAGTATTTGATAATTAGTATGGCCTTAATGGTTTTCTCTGTGATATCCTGGATAATCATCTGAATAAGAAACGATTAATGATATCGGAACGATTGAAAGTAAATAAGTATCCGATTGTTGTGCTTTTCGTGATCACTTTAATTAAGACACTATTACTTAAAGTGAAAGACCTCGAGATCGGGAATGGTGACTCCTTAGGGGTCGCTACCCTAAGGACGTGGTTTAGTCCACGATTATTTTGGTATTTGCTGGTGTGCCTTTGTGCCCCAGCCAGGCCCTATATCTTACTCTTTCTAGCTCTACGGACCTAGTTAGGGGGTATGCATACTTATGGATTAGGTGTCCTTGTTGGTAGGGTACTGAGTTAGCTTTATGCACCAGTACGACCAGGGTACCTTTGCGTCCTTGGGTTCGTGGTTGAAGGGTACTGAGTAGCTTATATGCACCGGTACGACCGGTGTACCTTTGTGTCCCGGGTTATTGATCTCCCATCTGAGGTAAATAAATATGATTGTTGTGCTGATTAAGTAAAGGAAAGATACTAATTATGAAAGTGAAATATTAATGAGCTAGGCCCAATCGATTTATGATATGAGTACCGGTCCACCGGATATAATAGTGGTCCAAGAGCGTGTTGCCCTGGTATGTGATTATGAGTACCGGTCCACCGGATATAATAGTGGTCCAGGAGCGTGTTGCCCTGGTAAGTGATTATGAGTACCGGTCCACCGGTTATAATAGTGGCTAAGAGCGTTGTGCCTTGGATGATGATTTTATATATATTCCGGTCCACCGGCTAAAATAGTGGGGGTCCCAAACTCAATAAAATCAGTTATGTATGTAGATAAAATTATGGAAAAATACTAATAACTTATAGTGGAACACCATGTGAGTCAGGGCCAGTTCGGTCCACCAGCAAATAATAGTGGTTAGGTGCGTTCTGCCCTGTGTGTTTACCTTCCGGTCCACCGACAATAATAGTGGTCAGAGGCGTTTTGCCCTGTGTGTTTACTTCCGGTCCACCGACTATAATAGTGGGGTTCTCGCACTCACATGGAAATAAAATATGAGATTGATTGAATGATGTCGGAATAATGGCTTAAGGCCCGAATGTATTGATCTTACACTATGACATGGCTTAAGGCCAAAAGTATCGATCGTGACTTATAAATTATTACGTATGTTATTGTTATGTATGCACCTCTCATTATTTATGCGTGTAGCTTGCATTATGTGCCGTATGCGGGCCTGTCTTTAAGTGTGGTATTAAAGGGTTACTCAGTACCGTAGTACTGAAGGGATTCCCTTTATGGGGCCCCTGCCTATTCAATGGGCAGTGCCCTTGCAGGTCTTTTCAGGTGCTACTCAAGTGGGCTACGGGAAAGAGAGTAAGGAGTTATCCGGTATCGTTAGGGCTTTCTCTTTCTCTTTAAATTCCTGGTTTTAATGTTATGTTGTTACTGTAACCACCATTGGTGGATTTTATTCTTGTAAATGATTTGATGCGCTACTCTGATTTATGTACGTTGAATTTCTTTCAAATTGTATTTCATTTTTCTTAGCCTTAGCACTTGGTACTGGAACGGTATGAGTGAACCGGTCTGGTACTAAGTGTGGCGGTAATACTCCCAAAGTTCACGTTTTATTAATTTGCTTCCGCTAATTTCCTTTAATTAACAAAATTTTTTAGTAGTGAATTTTGGGGGTGTTACAGAAGGAGGGAAGGGAAAGGAGAATTGGTGATGTGGGAAGGTATGTGGAGGTTTTCTGGATAGGAATAGAGGTAGTGGAGGTGGTAGTTGTTGTAGTGGTGGCGATGTAGGGTGGTGCAAGTGGCGGAGATGTGTACAAAAAGGCACCTCAAGCTGCCCACTTTGCACAGGTGGGAGAGAAGAGGAAGGAGATTTAGGGGTAGGGGAGACTTTGTTCGATGGAGGGTGATGCAGGTAAGAGTAAGGGTGGGTGTGGCGACGATGGTGAGGCATGACGGCAACTGTAGTGACGATTGAAGAGAGGGTGCAAGGAGGCTGGGGGATTTTCTATAAAGGAGAAAAATAGAGGAATTAGAGGTGTAGGGGGTATAAATAGGGGAGAAGTGGCAAAAGGAAGTAAGAAGACAGAGGGAGGGGTGGTTAGTTGTCGGCTAGTGTGCAGGTCGGCGCGACTTGCACGGCCAGTGGACAGGGTAGGGTTTTGGTAGGGTCGTAGAGGGTTAGGTGGGAGTGTTGGGGATATAGAGAGGAGACCAGTATAGGGTAGTGCCAGCTGTACGCCTTGTAGGTCAGGACGAAGGGATGGTAAGGGTAGAGAGAGAACCATGGCTGCAAAACAGCCATGCTCGATATGCTGATCGAGGGAGGTTGAAGATGGGGGTAAAAAGGGAAGAAAGGAAAAAGGAAAGGGAGAAAGGGAAAAAGAAGGGGGCGCGCCATGGACAGAGGGGGTTGGGTCGTGCGAAGGGAAAGAAAAAATAAGGGGAGTAGGCCGGGGGAAAGAAAGGAAATGAGAGGAGGGGCTAGCGTGGCCCAATCCGGTAGGGGGGAGAAAGAAGAAAAAGAAGATAAAGGGAGAAAGGAAAAAGAAAAGGAAAAAATAAAAGTGAGGTGACTAGGTGTTTCGGGATTCTTTTTTAAAATTTGAGCAATAATACAATTAGTAATAATAAATAATTAGTTTTTTAATTAATTTAGAAATTATTATTATAATTTACTTAAAATTTATTTTAGTTTAGTAAATTTAATCCCTACATTATTTTCCTCATTTTGGCCTTATTTATTATTATTATTATTATTATATCATTATTTTATAAAAAAAGGTATATTTAATTAAATCTCACCTAATAATCATTATTTTCTTTTTAATTCCTAAAATAAGGTTTTGGGTATTACACATATACACACAAACCATATAATCCACCAACCACAAGACTTCTTGAATCACCTTAAGAAATTACATACAAATACATATAAGAAACTACTCTTTAACAAACTAAAACAAAGGAGATAAAACCAAAGCAAAATAATATGACGAAACCTCAAACTCAAAGGATACAGAAGAGGATGGATGGCCTTGAAAGCCTTACAAAATAAGAGAAGTATGATGCACAAACTTCAACAAACACTTTAACTTGAATCCATTTTGCTCGATAGACACCAAGGGGTTAAATCCAAGGTTGGGTGTTGGTGGAATAAGATAGAGGATGTCATGACATAAAGGAAAATGAGAGGAGGAAGTGTTGACCAAAGGAGAAAAGAAAGATAAAGGGTTTGACTAGTTATGTAAAAAAATGAGGCGAAATTGAATAATGGTAAGTGTCAAATGAGATAAAGACAAGGTTAGATGTTTTAGGGCCTTATTTGTCTCAGATTAACTAGCTACAAATATGGGAACAAGAAGAAGAGGTGCATAACCATGGTGGAGGAATTAAGACTGTGGATGAGTTTGATAAGTGACGTGAATGTTGGGATAAATATGATATGGGTTTAGATACAGTAACTAATTACAATAAGATCCCCATTATAGGTATTTACTTGGCAAGATGATAAAAAAATAAGGGGAGAAACTCACAACCACAAGGGGAAGGGAGGCGTATAGTTAGATACGAGGGAAGCAAAGAATAAATAAGGAAGAATGGAGTTAAGTGCAATACCCGAAAATTCACTACTTTTTTTTAAGCGGAAGAATTTAAATTTTAAAAACCTGTGAATTATGGGGATGTTATCGCCACACTTAGTACCAAACCGGTTCTCTCTGACCGTTTTAGTACCAAGTGTCGAGGCTAAGAAAAGATTAATATTAAAATTAAATCAAGAGTTCATGAAAGAACTAGAAAGATCATAACACCAAAGATCAGAGTACACGTAAATGATTGTAATTCATATTCAAAAGAGAAATAAGCTTATAACCGATAAAAAGGTTCATTTTAAAATACTCAATACAAGAAATAAATCAAAAAGGGTAAATCCGATACCAAGGAAATAGCAAAAGAAGATAAAATAATAAGAAGAGTAAATTCGGCCACACTACTCTCGAACTTTGAGCCAACCACAAGCTCAATACCCAACTCCGCCTGATGTCTCGCCCACCTGCACAAAGTCGGAAGGGCCTACTACTCATGGGAATGAGCATCACCCATGAAAAGAGTGATTAATACGCTACGTACTGAGTAAGGTAACCGTGCACTAATGCTAACACACAAAATCATACAAATAATGCAAAAGAAATAAAAGAGCATAATCCATCAAGATAATGTAATATCAAACAATCATTCGGGTAGATACATAAAGGCCAATTTATAGTCCGCATTAATTATTTAATTAATATTGATTAGAACTCATTTCACACCATATTTTTTTATCAAATCCATACGAGTACGGGAACCCCAATATTATAGCCAGTGGACGGAAACACACAGGGCATAAAGCTCCTAACCACTATTATAGCCAGTAGACCGGAAACACACAAGACATAAAGCTCTTGATCACTATTATTCGCCAGTGGACGGTCTAGCCCCTTCTCGCACGGTGTTCCACTATAAGTACTTAGTGTCTTTCCCATGTCTTGGCACAAATATATTTTGTTTTGTTGAGCACGGAATCCCCTACTATTATAGTCGGTGGACCGAAAACGCACAGGTACAAAGCCTGACCACTATTATTACCGGTGGACCGGTCACATATAGGACATCATGCCCTAACCACCATTATTTGTTGGTGGATTAGTGAAATACCCCAAAATCCTAAATTTCGAAATTTTGGCCAAATAAGGAATTAGTAGGAAATTAAACATATAAATTTAATTACTTAAAATATAGGGGATAAATTAAGGAAAATTAAGAGGGAATAATAAAGAATTTAATTGGATGAAAATTTGGGTATTTTCCTAATTTGTATGGAGGTTAAGGAAATTTGTCTAAAATAGCCTAACTAAGTAAAAAGGAATTTTATTTAATAGTTTATAAATAGTTAATATTCTAGACAGCCCCAAAAATATTCTAAATAATTTATGCAAAATCCAAAATCCTAAATAAAACATTTTTCTCCTTTCTTTTCTTCCTTTTTCTTGTTTTTCCTTTTTCCCCGTCGGTTGGGCCTCTCCCACGCGGCCCAGCCCTTTTCTCCTTTCCTTTCTCCCTCCCCCGCGGCCCAGCGTCGTTCGCTGGCCGATGCTTGCGTGTAACACGGCATTTTGCCCGTCAACCCGCCGAAGCGCCGCGTTACGATCAACGAACCTCATAACCGTTGCCAGCCCACGTTACGACGACACATTTCGATCGTATAACTTATGAAACGACGTGTCGAGGTTATGAACCTTATAACCGTTGTCGACCGGCCGGTTTTCCCCTTTTCTTTTCTCTCCCTAGACCGCCGGTTCGCCCACGCCCGTCGTCTTCTTCCTCGCGCAGGCCTGCAACTCGCAGCCTGTCGCCGCTGACAGCCCTACCGTCCGACCGTCCTCCCTCTGCCATTCCCGTCCCTTTCTTTCCCGATTTGTCCCAACCTACCGTCCTGCACCGCCCAGGCCCTGCCCCCTTTCCTTTCTCGTCCAAACCGAGCTAGAACCTGCTGACAGAGAATCTGCAGGCCTGCAGATCGCCCCTGGACGACGTACTGCCGTGACCTGGCGTGTCCCCTCCTCCTTCGTCGTTTTCTCCCCCCAATTGCCTATAAATACCCCCCTTCGACAGCCATAACCTGTGCTGCAAAAATTACCCCGAAACTCTGCCTCTCTGTCGCCTGAAAATCAGACAAAGCTTCTGCCGCCGCCGGTGATCGCCGCCGCCACCTCTGGCCACCAAAAACACCCCTGCACCTTCCTCGACAAAACCAAACCATCGCCGCCCTCCACCATGCCCTGCACGTGCCGCCATAGACGTGCGAAGTTCCCTGCTGGAAAATCCCCCTTCCAGTTGCCGCTGCCCCTTACGCCGCCCGTAGCCGCCACCTCTGCCGTGTTCCGCCCTCCTTCCACCTTCTAGAGTAACCTGCAGGTCCTCCCCTACCTGCCCATACCCTCCTTAACCCCTGCTTCCTTCTCCACCGGCCTCCACCATTTTCCACCACCTTCCTCCTCCTTCGGTCGCCGCGTCCACCACCGTGCGCCGCCGCCCTGCTCACGCCACCACCCTCATTCCACTCCCCTCTCCCTGCTGTCTCCTCCCAATAAGTTTGAATCCCAATAAGTTTAGAGAAGGATGGAGTAAGATTCAAACTTCTCGATATTCAATCTATGATGTAAGTTAAAAATGACATGCTTAGGAGAAGGGGTAAGTAAGATTCAAGTAATGAATGATAAGAACCGATAAATCCTTATGCTTAAAAGTAATGTATTGAATCTAAAAATAACATAAATAAAGCTAAATATTATTTTAATTCATTATTGCATAAAAAAAATATTAAAATATAATTATTTATAGAGTTTAATAATTTTTAGAAAACAAAAATGACTAATTCAACTCTAAAAATGTGAATAGGATTTAATTGGATTGTGAATAGTAGTTATTTTCATCCTAATAGTTGTTTATCTTTTTAAATATTACTAGAAGACTAAAAAAGGCCAATAAATTCAAATATGGGTGAATCATAGTGATTTGGATAGAGTGTGATATTCAAATGCAACACAAAAAGTCTTACGGAAGTCAAAACCACAAGAGGGATCAATTAAGTGACCAAAGCATTTCAAAAGTAAAGTAAAAGTTTATAATTTTTTTAGGTGCTATAATGAATGTAAAGTAAGGTAGATTTTTATATTTTATTATATTAAATCTTTGATAAATCAAGTTTGTAAAGAATGGAGTATTGCAATTTGTTATTTGATCTTTGTTAGATAATTATGTTGTATAATTTATGCTATTATTTTTATGGTTAAAAATTGTAAATAATTTTTTTAAGAATAAGACTTGAAAGGTGGCTATATATGATTTGAGAATGTGCATGTGTATACATACATACATACATACATACAATGATGCAAACACAACAACATTAACTATGAAAGTATTCGACCCAAAAAAAATTTCTAAAGAATGACTACCTCAATATATATATATATATACACACACACACATACATATAACCAAATAACAAGGAATAAAAGTTCCCTCTTGTATAGATCGAGAGACCCTTTCAAGATAGGTTATATTTATTTAATTGGTATAATCTAATTTGATTTATGAAATTTAATGGATTATTATTGTTATTATTATTAATTTACTACTGTTTGTGACAAAATTAATAAATTTTTTATTACACCTATTACTCTATTAGAGTTGTTATCATTACTATTATTATAATAATTAATTTTATAGTACTATTATAATATTAGTGATTTGATCTAATTATAATGGGTATAATGCGTTCTAAAAAAATACTAAGGAAACATAGCCTTAAAAGTGTACGTGGAAATAATTGCCAAGAAACAAAGAAGAATAACTTAAATTAGTGGGGACTAGATGTTAGGACATGTTTTCTCATCTTATTTCTATCATATTAAAATTTAATATAGTAATATAAAATTAATGATTCTAATATTGAAAGCAATGACGATGATGACGATGATGATAAGAAAATATTAATTATGATGATAGTAATTACTCCATCGAGTACAAATACAAATATGAAGTTCTATAGTAACAAATTGGTACCGTTGTAAATATCTTATTTGCATATTGTGGATATAAATTTATATTTTATTAAATTATATGCTTAGTACTTCCATCAATACCATCAATTGTAATACTTTTTTTCATTATAATTGTACTCAACTCTACGTATTATCCACCTTCGTTTGTAATCTCTAACTTTTTCTCGTAATAGATGTAATAAGTATAGATTATATATATGAAGTGATAACTCACATGTATAGTGATAACTCACATGTATAGGGATGACAATTTTTCCCGTGGGTTCGGAGCCCCGTCGGGGATTCCTTGTTCGAATTTGGGTTCGAGAATTGTTAATGGAGATTTTTTCAGGGACTGAGCGGGGACGGATTTCGGGTCCCCATCCCCGAATCCGCCCTGAATAATTTATATATGTATATATACACAATTATTTTATAGAATATAAATTAAAAGTATAATATAAAAAATGCTTGAGGATGGGGGATGGGATCGAGTCTGGTTTTAAGATCGGAGAATAAATCGGGATGGAAAATAGATCGAGGATCGGGTTGGGTATCGGGATTTAATCCACATCGAGATTGGGTTGGGGAATCTCCGATAAAAAAAATCGCAGATTGGGTCGGGTTCAGGGATTATTTTTTCGTCCACATTCCCGACCCGCCCTGTTGCCATCCCTACACATGTATCAATGTGAATTCGAAGTCTTATTTTCTTTTCCTCTCTATATTGTTATATTATTTTTCTTTAAATTTATCAATATTAAAACACGTTATCAACATGGTTATGCTCTATATTAAAAAAAAGGATGATATTGTGTTGATCTTATTTGGGACATTGAGGTGCTAAGAAGCCAATACTCATAGAGTTTATGTATAGTTCAATCAGTACAGAGATGTTAAATTGTTTTTGGGTTATCCCATGCATGCTTAATAAAATGGAGTGCCTTATCTTCATTAATTATCATTCAATATGGATATGAATATTATGTGTTACTAAGGACTAGCCTATCATTTTTATTTCTTGTGCGAGATATCAATTTATGCATGCATATGAAATGTCACATATGTGACATATATTACAATAAAAAAAAAATCAAGAACAACAATCCCATGCATAATTTGAATTAATTAAACATTTTAAGGAGAATATAATATGGTCTAAAATTGACTCGGAACAAGGGAATCTTATTTTTATCTCCGCCTTTACTTTAATCTTATGCTAATTGATATTTTTATTAATTTAATAGTATATATGGGCAATGTGTAATTTAATTTGATTGTATGCATAACGATCTTCTTTCCAATTATGAGATGGAGGGTAGGGATAAATGGCGGTAGAAGCTTAAAGTCTCACATTCAATAAACTCAGACTGGATCTAACATGATCAATTGAAAGATCAATAGTGATGGATTGACAGCCACATTGCCTATCACTATGCATAGATCTCTACCATTTGAAGATGATGGAAAACCATCTAAAGTGGGAATATTAAAATACTAGCATCAATTTAAAAGTAATGGATTGATGATCTTATAACCCATAATTGTGTATATAAATTTGACGGATCAATGATCACATTGTCTATATTTCCATGCATATGTTATCACCTAAAGTTGATTAGAGAATATAATGCAAAACTCCATTATTTAATGTTGGTGGAGGACCACCAAAAGTGGCTCAATTTTTCCCACATACCTGAAGTACAGATACATGATCGCACAAGGGTCATTAGAAGCATAAAGCTCCTGACAAACTATATTATTTACAACTATGTATCCGAGGTACATAAGGATATGACACATTTAAGGTGGAAGATAAAACTTCACCTACTTATTTAATAGTTTTGAAGGCCATAAGCACAATTTGATCCCAAAAATCAAATGATTAACATGTGATAAATACTTTATGTGTAATTTGATCAAGGATATTAAATAGTTAAAAGTATTTCAAGACTTATGTAGTACTGGCAAGACGATCGTATGGTATTGAATACCTCAAATGCATTTTGATTCAAAAGATCTAATTATTTGATGGTCTATAGACCCAAACACTGACTTTATTATTGTACTTTTAATTTATGTAATTTTAATTCTTGCAATTTAGTTCCTATTTTATTTTAATAATGAAATAATGATGATGGTTTTGTGCATAATTTTCCAATCATTTATTTATGAGACTATGTGCCTATTTTGTCATTAGTAGTGGTTAAAACCCATCTCCTCTTCCACTGCAGTTGTTGGAGTATTTATAATAGTCTTCTTATTATATTATAGTTTTGGTGGGTAGAGACATTTTGATCGTTGAAGATTAAAGCTTTCTATCCAATAAGCAGTTCGATGGTTGAAACTTTCCATTTAGTTATTAGTGTAACGGTTGAATCATAAAGTTTTTCATTTAATATAAATAATTTAATGATAGAGATTAAAGGCTTTCCATCTTATAAATATGAATACGATCTAGAAGATCGATTTATCTGACTGAAATGCTATTATCCATTATATTTTAAGGATAATGTATTTTATGATCTTATAATTGATATGAATGTACACATGTATATGGCATGATAAACCTATTAAATAGTTTTCCAAAGAAAGCAAATAGAAAAATTATATATGATATTGCAGCTAAGTTCTTGGAGAACTTACGATGGTCTATGGGTATTTGACAATATTGTTACCATCAATATCGGCTAGAAGAAAGCCCTAGATAAATGCATAATATATATATTTGGTATATGTAAATAACCAAAAGGTGTCACTAACAAGAAATTAGTAGACCACAAAGTATTATTTTTGTAGCATGAGAAATGAGATCACGTTAGTGTAACAATGATAGACATTATCATTAAAAATATATGAAAGGCTACTTAGAATTTTAAAGATTTATTTAATTGATGGTTTCATATGAATGACATATTATTCTTGATGATTTTGTAATTGAGTTGTTCTAATTCAAGCAAAAATGTAAAATCTCCCATGTCCTTGGTAAAGCTCAAGTGGACACATATGGATCAAATAAATATGTCATTTTATATAATAATGCATCGATGTAATGTCACATGTTATATTTTACAAGTAATATTATTGCATTGACACAAAAATAAATAATCGTCTCATTGAAATCAAAATATAATCAATGCTTCAAAGTTAGAATCATAACACCCTATTAAAGTTGTTGATTATGCATTTGATTTGTAAACCCTTGTTATTGAGGTATAGAAGTGATATGCTAATATGTATGCAAAGATGTTTGGTATATATCAATCACATATCATATTATCCTTTAAGCTAGGTTAATTAGGATAAAGCCGATGCTTATGTTAAAATTTTGGACAAGTCTTATGCGTATCTACATTCTCCTATGTACGTGAAATTAAGCCACAAAGATGGATATGAATGTTTGTCTCCTTATCCTCAGGGGGAGAGGAGAGGAGATTGAGATTATCAAGTAAGTAGGTACTTAGAAGGTGTTTTCCATGATATATGGAGCCAAAGAAAAACCAAAGTGCATTAAATGATGCTTATGCTTATTTAATGTAGCTTAGCAACAACTTGCATTTATTATAGCTAAAAAATTATAAAAGTCATATATGTTTGACTAAAGTTCCAACTCACATGGAAGTTTTTGTGGTGGTTTCAAATAAGTCAATGATAAGTATGGTACAAATATGCTAGAAGTATAATGAGTTGACATATCCATATTGATAGGATTTGATAATAGATATTACCGGCGAATGAAATATCCTTACACTAGTATAAGGTGGTATAAGGTAGACATTGGTGATGTCTTTATGTAAATAGTTGCAATTCATAAATGGACAAAAGATAGAACTGTTCTCAATTTATTATGAAATGTTATTGGATGAAATGATTGATAAGTTGGAATAGTCAAATGTATTTGTTTAATGAACATGATTTGTACGAAAAAGAAGTCCAACATTTGAAGGTGTCAGACCAATTGACTATAAGTGGGTGCTTGTAAATAAATGATTTGAAAGTTAATTTGGTGACACATTTTTATACGAAAGCCAAGTTTTTTTTAATATGACATATGAATGAGACATAATAAGCTAAGGAAAAATAACTATACTATTTTTGCACCGAATTTTTTAGTAATATTTTTAATGAGGCAATATTTTAAATATATACTCTTAAAAGAAAATGTATAAATATCAATTTAAGAGGGAGCGTTATAAATTTACATTGTAATAAATTATAGGTTTAATAAGTTGTAATAACTTACTCTACTATAATCATAGCATTTCAACTCTACATATCATCTACCTTTTTTTTTTTTTTTTTTTTTTATAATCTCTAACTTTTTTTAATAATAATTGTAATAAATATAGATATTATATATATAAAATACCGTGAATTATATAAGAAGATATAACTCACATGTATGAATAAAAATCAGCTGAATTTTTTTTTTTAATTTGGGGTTTTCGGTCTCACACAATCAGCCAACCAGGTAAAAATTACTCCGAAGGCAAAGGTCAACTTCAACCCAAAGAAAATACGAGAAGTAAAGAACATACGAGGCATAGCCTTGCCATTCCGTGACGATGAATGTTGTTACAAGTTACAGCAAACAGCAGAATGACAGATGCCGATAATAATTATTAGTAATGCCACGTATTTACATTGCATAACCCTCCAACCAAACAAACATTTATGGAGTACTACCAGTCTGCTACTACCACCAATCGCCAATATATATATAATTAAATCCTTAATTATTAGGATTCATCTAATCAAAATCATTAAAATTAATGTGAAGCGGTGATCCTACCAACCGCACCGCACTACCCCTATCGGACTTGAACATCTCCGCCTGGGGCTCGGCGCCGGACTTCGACTATCATCCCACAACTTAACTACCCTGCCATCAAAAACACTTAGATCCTGACACCTGTACCACCCCATATCTCTCATTCTTATCCTCAATACCGTCTCTGCTCCCGGTACCAGTTCCTCCTCCTCCGTCCGCCACCCTTCCGCCGCCGCATCAACAGCACCTCCACATTCCGCCTCCGTCCGCGCATCCTCTCTCTCCGCTACCTCCATCTCCGCCTCATCATCACTTTCCCGATTCCCTTCAAAGGCCGCAAAAAATTTCCCCTTGCATTTGGTCAACGCTGAGTCTCCTGATGTCTGATGATGAATAGGAGAAGCAGCCGAAGCCAACCCACCCCGAGACCCATTTGTGGAAGTCGCGCTGCTAAGAATCCCGCTCTCTGCTGGCTTATCCCGATCCAATGACGGCGGCGACGCTGAGATTTTATGGCTTTGATTGCATTTGGATTTGATGGAATGATTATTGACGTTGGCGCTGAACCTGCTAAACCGCCAGAAACTTATGGCGGCGGTTAAGACGGCGAGCCAGGTCCAGACATTGTAGAGGAGATAGTTGAGAGATTTCACCTCGGTGTTAATAAAAAGGAAACCATCGAGTGGTGAATCTAAGTTGTTCATTATTTATCTCTGCGTTTCCTCTTCTTAGTGGGTTCTAGAGAGAGAGAGGGGAGATATAAATATAAAGAATGGGAGGGACCGAGGGAGTGAGGTAATGGGAGTGAGGGGGGGAACGGGGTCGGACGATGCATATTTATTTAGAGGGCCGAGAGATGAGAGGCAACTGGCGGGGAGAGAAGTCTAATTGCAGAAGGGATCTCCAAGCGAGATGCCAGGAATCGAGAAGTGAGATGCCAAAGGCCCACCTCTCCAAAGGATATACACGCAAATCAGATTTACTGACGGTTTGTTCCAGAGGGGTTTATACTTTCACATATGCCATGAATGCCTTACATTATTCAACGAATCCGACTTGTCCTGACTGTCTCTCATAACAAACCGAAGTTTAATCCGTCGGCCTTTGTAAGTAAATTTGACGTTTATAACCAATCGGGTTCTTCTATTGATATTATGATGCTTCACTTGACTTACGTTAAAATAAAATAAAATGTCCAATGTTACATAGCACATGCGCTAAAATATATTAAAATTTACGACAAATGCAAGCTAAATTATCCATAACAGAGTTTGAGTTATTTCATTGTTATAAGAGAATATTACTGTAATATGGAATGATTGAGATCGGTGAGGTCATAGAATAATAATTTAAATTAGCATTTAGAGTACCTAAAGATTTAAGTTTGAAGTATTTATACACCTCTAAAATAATGGTGGATAAATTTCACATTATTTATTAACTAAATAAATTGAGTGATAATGTGGGAAAATAATAAGGATAAAAAAAAGGGTTTGATACGAAAAGTAATATATTAATGCACACACAAAAAACTTAAACTAATACATATCATTCATTAAAATATTCTTATGTAAAAAATATTGTTTATTGTTGTGATCCCTTAAAAAGCTACTAATATTTTTGACCGTATACTTTGTAAACACTTTAATAATTTTCTAACCGCACATATTTGATTTTTTTTATTTAATAATAAATTCTACCGAAATTACTTTCTTACTTATTTCATGATTTTATTGTGATAATAATAGCATTATAGTATAATTTTATGAATGATTTTTTTTATATATATCATGAATTATAAAATTCTTAGATGGTCGTCGATAATCATTCATTTGACCTATCTTTTGCTTAATAACAATGGCGGATAGCTTTATATATTTATATAGATTTGATTTAAATACGTAGTCTATTAACTATGAACTTTATTTTTGTGGGAGAAGCTGTAAAAATAATCTATCAAATTATCATTTTTTTAAAGCATAATTATAATTCAATCAACCAAACAAGATGAAGAAATGAATTCGATAGAATATTCTTATTTACCAAACCTATCCATCCCTTGGTACATTTACAAGATACTGCAAAACAACGGCGGCTTGACTGCTTGAAGCCACGAGGCATATTGCTTGCGATTATGGGCTTTTGATCCGCAGCCACCTTAAATTGTTTTCCCTAAATTATAATATCCAGGTTTGGCAAAAAAAAAAAAAAAAGAAGAGGGAAATGAAAGGCTGTAATTAAAGGACTGGAAACCAAAATAAAATGAATCTTTCTTGTGGTTTAGGTGAGATGAGTACATGGACCACATCATTGTCTAAACACATTATTTTCCAACCAAACTTGACTAAAAACAAACAGAATTTATTTTTCCAATTAACAAACACGAACATAGGCAGATTGCTCTAGCTAGCTACCTACCAATGAATATGCATGGGGTACATTCTCAAACGCAAAAATAAAATAAAATTTGAGTGGTCCTCTGTATTTCTCAATACGTACTGTCCTTGTGTTTCATAAATATTATGTACCGCATGTTCCACTACGAAATAGCAAGACAATTAAGGACCATATATTAACGTGAAACACCACAGGTCTCGGTCATCTTATAAAGTGCTTTCAGATATATATATATATATATATATATATATATAAATACGGTAGCTCAATCCCCCCCCCTCTAATATATAGTTGTCTTCCTTTTGTTGAAAATTTTAAAATTAAATTGTCTTTATTTTATATTATTAAAAAAATTCAAAATGTTATTCAACTTTTCTCAATAAATAAACATATATTGATATATTTTTTTATGTAAAAAAAACAATATTGTGTATAATATTGTGATAATATTCATTATCAAGTTCATAACATAACACATATAAGTTTATGATATATAATGATTAGGTTAATCATGCATATCAATTAACAAATATGTTCCTCACACATAGAAATTAATTTCCCCACATTTAACAATTATTTTCGTAATATAGAGTACACGGATTCATAGCATAGAGGGTATACATTCATTATACAAATATTATATACAAATACCTTCAATTGAAAAAGTAAATACCTTTGTACATAAATATATAGGTTTATTATATGTGATAAACCTAAATATTTTATCTGTTTAACTTATAAATTTTTATGCAATGTACCTAAATGTTTGTTGTAATAAACATCATTGTTTTATTCGATAAACCTAAACTAAAAAAGTAAATATCTATAATAATTCAAAAATTACTACTGAAATTTTTAGTTTTTGCAAAATCATTAGTTATAAAATAAATGGTGTTACATTCATATCTAATATGTAGGGCTGTAAATGAGCTGAGCCAGTTTGGTATTCGGCTCAGCTTGACTCGTTAAAAGCTCAGTTCGGCTCGTTCGTTTAATTAAACGAGCCTAAAAGTGAGGCTCGGGCTCGAAAAAAGCTCGATTCAATTCATTTTTTGGCTTTAACTCGTGAGCTCGGCTCAGCTCGTTAAAAGCTCGGTTTGGCTCGTTTGTTTAGTTAAACGAGCCGAGCCCAAACATCATTTTAGACTCGTTTAGTTAAACGAGCCAAACCCAAACCTAGGGATATTCGGCTCGGCTCATTTACAGCTGATAGATGAGATTTATATGTTATTTTGCTAAGTAAAAATGTCATTTATTCCTCATTACTTTTATAACATGTAATCTTTTCTCGAGTTTTTCTCTTTTGGATAGATTTTGCAGGAAAAGATAAAAATGAAGAAATTCAAAGGAGAAATCGATGGAAAGAGAAAAGGCAACAAAGAACACATCAATAGATATGGAATCAATGGAAGAAAAGACTGGAAATGAAGAATATATATCAAAGGGAAGATTGTGTTGAAATTTCATGAAGAAATAATGAAGGAACAAGAAACACGCCCCCCCCCGTGTTTCCTAAACACGGCCCGTGTTTTTCTATGAGCACACAAATTTCAGCACTTAAAATTCAGCATTTGGCCGAGAGTTCAAGGAAAAACACGGGGGTCCCGTGTTTCCTAAACACAGACCGTGTTTTTCTCAAATTCTGTAACCGTTCGCGCAACGTTTCCCCGATATATTTCTAAAGTTTGAACATTCGAAAAGGTGGTTCGGGGGAGTTGGAGAATGGGATTATCTCTTTCTCTCTATACTCTCTAGATACCACATGTAATTTGCAATTCCAATTCTCTTTCTCTCCATTGTATTCAATTGAACAATCAACAATCTGCAATTCAATTCGATAAGTTCTTCTCCATTCCTCTTTTAATTACAAGTTTTGATTTTTGATTGAATGCAATTCAATTCTCTTTGTTGCATTATTATTTTTCTTATGTTTGGTGTTTCATTGTTAATTTATTTATAAGCATTGATGTTAATTATAGATTATTGCATTTAATTGTGTGTTATTGCAATTATGTAGATAGTATAAGGTAGAAGGATTTGATGACGGAATTAGGGTTTCAGATATGATAACGTATTTTGAATTCATGATTCTAAATTAAATTTAATTGAATTGATGGACGGAATTGAATGATCTCGCATCATAGATTAAGAATTTAAACTAATTAGACTGATCACCTATCTAGTTTAGATCTTAATCTACGCTAGGATAACGGAATTAGCACGTAATTGTTAATTAACGTTTCCAGAGTAGCAAAAGATTAATTATTAATCTTGTCCATTAATTCGTTCGATTGCATGATCCGAGCTTGTGTGATTATGGTCGTAGTTGACTGCTTTCCATTCGTAATGCTGCCATTAATTGAATCTAGTGTTCTTAACCTAGGTTATTAATTGGTTAGATGATAAATTGAGAGCTTATTCAATTTATTAGAATTAAGAGAAGGCAAAGAGATGAATTATTATGAGTTTCTACAGGTCAACGATAAATCATTTAGAATTTTTCGTTTCTCCATGATTATTTGATATCCTAATTCCATAATCAATGCCTTCCTGTCCTTATTAGTTAATTAGTGAGTACAATGTTTTATTATTTATCCATAGTTTAGATATTGATGATAGAATTATACGTTATTGCATAACCGGGGTTTTAACATCGATTACAGAATTATTGATTATATTCCATTCCTTGTGGGTTCGACTCCTTCTTGCCATATACTACGTATTTGGAAATTAGGATTTATTTATTAAATTTGTTGTGCATACGACAGTGCATCAACAACCCTACTAATATGAGTATAATTTATCATACTGTTCTCACATCAAGTACAAAATACAACGTTAATGAGTTTAAACAATATAACATGAGAATGAAAGGAAATTCGTAAAACCTAGATCAGAGTTTTGAAATGAACCCTCAAGTATAGTATAATCTAAAATATAATAAAAGAGATCCTATAAAATTAAGAGTCTATAAGGTATATGTACAAAAACGCTATTGACCAGATAACATATACTCTACTCCCAAACTTAAATAGATAAATTATTCCTCCATATGAAGCACATCATACTTAGCAAAATCATCAAAATGGTCTCCAAAAACTTGTGCATTAATACCAAGGTTATCTACACATAAGAATGGATAGCACCCATAAACATGATGGTCAATACTTGTGTATTGAATAAGGTAACAATACACGTCATAAGAAAATGAACATACATAACATATGAGGTCATATGAAAGAACTATACAAGTACTTTATCTACACCACGAGATGAATCAAGAGAGAACCCATAATAGAGTTCTTTATTAGGTACACATACACTGTATTTACTAAGATACATTGAGTTGAGGGAATCTACTATTATTGTCCGGTGAAATGTACTGGTGCAATTATCAAGGTAAAATGCTCACGACAACTATTCTCATCCGGTGGAACATAATGATACAATTCCCAATGCATAGCTTTCTTAGCCACTATTATTGTCTAGTAAAAAAAAATGATACAACTCTCAGGACTTAACACTTTTGACCACTAGTATCGTTTAGTGGAATAGAATGATTCAACCCCAAGGCATGACCCTCCTACACACTTATACAAATCTCAAGAGATCACACTCATGATTACTATTCACATCCAGTGAAATAGACTACTACAACCTAGTTCTAAATTACATACATTTTCACTTTAAATATTAATGTCTTATTAAAGTATTTGTTATCTCATCAACATCCTGCATACTTAGAATAAATACACAGGGTACAAAAATCACAACCACAAGTAAACTTTTATCATTCCCCAAGCGAAAGGACCACAATGCTCTTATAAAATTATAATATTACAAGTCAAGTGCATCTCCTCCCATGAGAATCACCAAACCACTGATTTTAGTACAACATCCTAACATATCATTATTAATAACATATCCAAAAATTAATGTCTAATTAATGTCTATTCTCAATTTAAGTTGTTTTTATCTTTTTATCGGATTTATGCTACTCATAATTATATCACAAAACATACTCAGCATATTTTAACCAAATAACACTTTAAAAATTTCAAAACTCCATATTGAACCCAAATTGACAAAAATACCCCTATATTCCTTAGATGCCTCAAAACCTCTTATTACATAACTTGTGTCATATTCAACCAAAAATCTAATATGTTACACAAGAAATAAATTATAAAACCCTCAAGGGTTGCCACACCATACTCATTTTCTCACAAACTCATGAATGACTCAAGTATCCTTAAGATTGATATCCGCCCAACATTTCACAAAACCTTACAAGTCTCAACAATATCAACTTCTGATCAATATGTTTTATCACAGCAACATTTATTCCTATTTACACCCACTCTCCATAACTTAATTAAAATAATAAACTATACCAACATGCTTAGGGTTACAAGACAAGACTTAAAACAAGCAAGATCACATAAGTTCACAATTTTGCATAAGGACCATACTTTCACAATGCGATAAAATAGGATAATTGAATAATACCACATGATTTCACAAAATATAACTATAATAACATGATATTGCATGAAATTAACACACAACATCAAAATCCAATTCCAAGACATGTATCTTTACAAAATATAACAATGGTCTCTAAAAAAAACACTTATAACCTGCCACCTCCAAAACCACTAAAATATCACCTAAAAGACAAAAACAAACACAAATATAAATCATGGAAAATCGCTCAAGGAAAGGTAAGGCAAAAGAAGAAGGATAAGAGAAGAAAACATAAGCAAAGGATGGTGAATAACTCCATGATGAAGTTGAGCTTGTAGGCTTGAATTGTGTGACCTTTAAGGTGAAAACTATGAGGTCCTCATGCTATGGATGGTTGCCAATATGAGGAGTGGATGATGGGTCTTGGTGGCTACGTGAAGAGCTAATAGAGCCAATGTGGTGCAATGTGGGAGATGGCTGGAGGTGGGGATGTTTGCATGGGTAGGTTAAGCTAGTTGAGTGTTGCAATATGAGGCTTGAATGTTGTTGGAGGTTGTTGTTGCATGAAAGATAGAAGAGGATAGCGGTGGTGCAATGTGAAGAAGCAAGGTTGGGGTGGAGTTTTGTCGCAAACATGGTGGAATTTTAGAGGGGAAAACACAAAAAGAAGACCCAGGAAAAAGAGGAGAGAGGAGGGAGCTCGGTTGGTGAGGTAATAAATGATATTAGGAGGTAGGGAGAAGAGGTATAAGGTTGAGTTACGTGAAAAATGAGTGGCATGAGGGAGTTGGTGGTGAAGTCAAAGTTAGGTTGCAAAGTTTGTGGAAAAAAACAGGGATGGAGATGGAATTTTGTGTGAACAAAACTTGAAGGAGGGGTGATGATGATAGCTGAGTGAAGGGTTGGATTTGGTTGGGTTTCATGGTTACAACAATCAAATCAAGAAAATAAGGCTTCGTTGGGTATGGAGAGGGCTCATATGAGTGGGGTGAGGTTGGGAAAAAGGAAAGAGAGAAAAAAGAAGAAGGGGAGTTGAAGGTTAAAGCTAGGATTTAAGGGTTAGAAAAGAGTTAAGAAACTAATTACCCGAGATTAAAATTAGACTAAATTTGGAATATTAGAATATCTCAATACATGAATTATACATTCATTTATGTAATGAACCTAAATGTTTTATGCAATAAACCCGACTATTTTACACTAGGTATATGCTATAAATTTCTGAACCTATATCAATTATCTGGCATATGATATCGAGCAACTAAACCTATTTTAATTTCACTCCACTAAACTAGAAATTCTCATCCTTGTAAAACATTTTCTTTCTCTTTTTTTTTTGTTAAACCTTTCCTTTCTCCGCCTTATTAACTTTGATCCAACAAGTGGAAGAACAATCAATACTTTCTAATATTAATGAAAATTGTTAGAGTTGGGAATGAATGGAAGAACAATATGTAAGTAGCGTAAAATACCAGATGGAATCATATATTGAGAATGGTGGCTTATAAGATAATACTCCATCTGTATGGAAAAAGAAGAAGAAGTCATTCTAGCACTATATTTTGTGTAAAAAAGAAATCACTTAAAAAAATGTTAAAACATACTTTTCACCTTTAGCCTTATTTATTTTTGTTTCATTATCTTTGCATTAAATAATTTATTATTTTTTACTAAAAAGTATAAGCAAAATTTTTAGAATGTTTTTAATAGTTCATTACAAAATATGGATAGTGTTACGGTAACTTTATTTTTTTTATACATAATACATAGTAAAGAAATGCACTTATTTTGAAGATAACCTAAGTTTCAACATTAATTAGAGGTCGGCAGTTTGGACTGAGAAATGATGACGGAGGATAGAGTAAAGAGAAGAGGATGAAAGCATAGTATCACATCACAAAACTATATGATGAATGAGAGACATAGTGTTTCTTTTATAATTTAAGTTAACTATCGATGTAAGAAGTTCTCGGTGTATAATATAAATAGAGGATGTAAAAAAGGCTCTAAATATTTTTCTTTTTCTCTCAATATAAGCTAAAATTTGAATTTCGATAATCCCTTTTTTATTTGTTGTCTTGTCTATTGTGTATTTCAATATTTGATGAACTGATCCGATATCTAAATTATTTTTATTCAAAAAAAGTTATATAACTGATTAGGTATATATATTTTTTCAAATCAAATAATAGACACACTCAATAAAAAATTAAACAAACCAGATATTCAATATGAGAAATACGAATAATATTTAATCCCATAAATTATATACAAATATGAATATATACTCTAAAAATTAGTTATTTCTAGTAAATTTTATACCTTATATTTTTTTTAAATATTAAAATATTATTAGAAATGTGGATTTACTAATCGAATGTATTATAATTTAAGGCTTGAATCAAATAATTAGATCATATTAGTTCAAATTAAATTTATTTATTATTGAGAACTTTCTATCTAATATTATTTATTTTTAATACGATCTGAAGTTTCATATATCTATTTTTTTTTTCCGAATATCCAACTTATGAGCACCCCTATTTATCTGACTTGGCATGACCAGAAAAATAAATAAATATGTTTCTTTTAATCAAACTTGCCCATATATATTATCTATGCTGCTACAATTTTAATAGTAGATACGTCTATATTGTAATCTAAAGTCATTTACACATCACATTTGTGTTACTATATGCCTCACTTTATATGGGGAAAATTCTCTTCTTTTCATAAATTCTAGAATGTACCGTAAAACATTTTTGATACAAAAAAAAAATCAATGTATAGAACTAATACTTCGATTCTAAAAATAGAAACTAAATAAATAATTAGAATATACTTGAGTGAACGTTTTGGATTCATACAATTATTTACTAACCGTAACTTTAAAAAATGTATACAATTTCTAATAAATTTATTTATTAAATAAATTAAAACAGCGGACAGCAATAAGACAACAAGAAGTAACTCCAAGCAGTAATCCCTCAAACATACTACCTTATAACCAATATACAAATAACAAGTCCCCTAACGGCAGTTGAGAAAAACAGCTTTCTTGTAGTTCAGTCAATTAATGGAAATTCGGATTCCTCTATCATAGTCTTCATGTAACTTTTATTGTATAAAGTTTTCTGAACGAACCCATGCTCAATATATGGATTGTCTAGTACTAGAAGGTCACGCAAATAGCCATCAAGTTGTCAGAGCATTTAGTTTATTATTCACAACATATACATATATAGTCGGTGATCACTAAGCATGATGGATAGTACTCTCGCCGACAAGTATCGTGTAAAACAGCGTTATATTGATTTGCCAGAAATTTTTAAACCGTTGTCTGGAACTATCGGCAACGTCTCGTATTCTTAGTATTGTTTTTCATTTGTATGGTCCTAAATATCAATATCATAGACATACAAGTAAGGAATTTGGTATGAACGACTTACAATAATAACGTGTAATAACGATAGATCTTAAGATAATATGACCACGTTGCTGACATCATATACTTGCACCAACCAAAAATATACTCCCACCGTTTCTAGGGTAAAGTTTTTTTTTTTTTTTTTTTACACACTACTTTAAAAAATAATAAATATTACAATTATCCCTAATTTCAATAAGTTACATATTCTGAATAATATGAATACGTCTAATATTACAATCAAATCCTTTGTTGAAAAATAAAATAACATTTAATACATAAAACAAAAAAAAAATCAAAAGTAAAAATAAAAAAGTAAACTCCTATTATTGTAAATACATTATTTTTAAAGTAAAAATTTTCAATTAAACGAACTTCATTTTTAAAACAGAGGGAGTATCATTTTAGTTTTTGAATGCATAATTCTAATAATTTTCTTAATTTACCCATATTAGCTGTTTACATTGCCTTGGAAAGCCCCGGGAGATGGAATCAAGCCCTATTTGGGCCGTGCAAACGTAGATTAATTGCCGATAAGGCGATAACAGTTACAAAACGGGGCTACACCATCCTAATAAGTAATATGTAATACAATACATTCAAGAGAAAGGAGGGACAAATATCAAAAATCTTGAAGTTCAGGTCCAAAATCACTCCAAGGTTCACAGATTCATCCGCCTTGATTAACTTTCTGATAGATGTCATATGCTTAAATCCTTCGAACACTCCCCGAAATCTTGATATAATACCTACGACATATCTTCGTGGTAAAGATGAAGCCCAAGCCCAAAACGGGCACAGGCACGACGAAAAGCCATTGCTTCTGCCTTTTGTACTGGACCTCCAAAGCCCGTGTCATCAACTGAAGCAGTGCCGGTCGCCTCTCTATAAATCTAGTGTTTCATCAACCCAAAGTTCGAAATAACGTTAGGTCCATAGACTCCATACTTAACAGTTGGAATATTCTCCGCACTTAAAAGTTTCAAGTCTTTTTAAAGATCTATTGGGACAGAAAATTACTACTTCGAAAGGGAGTCCTTTCAACAACTCGGTGCAACAATTTGTCACCACTTTAACTACCCATACCAAAGCTTGCACAACACTAAGAAAATTCACCAAAGCTTGCGATTAGAATGAAGAAGAAAAAAGGGTATTAAACTCTCTTACCCACCCACTAAGAAATAGTCATATACATATTATCATATTGTTAGTTTTACCAGTCTTGGAGCTGATGCTATCTCCATTTTTTTTTTTACTATCATTATTCATCATTAAAAACAAGAAAATATGCATATATGCACGTACTTTAAAAATCAAATCTAACAATAATACTTTAATATTATAAATCAATATAATTTGAAATAACCGAACGAGCAAACTAAGCAAACTTTGACATCCCAGAGTCATTACAAGACTATATATATATATATACAAACATACCACCTGTTTATGATAAAACTATTACTACAATAAGTTAAGTGTTGCAGTGTGTTAAGTTGTTCCAGGCGCATCAGTCGTGAAAACTAGTAGGTAGTAACGACGTAATGACCCGGAAAAAAAACATACTAACGTTTTCTCTCAACGGAAGGAATGGTTCACAAATTTTTTTCTCAATGGATGGCGGAGGGATAATGTTCTTTAAGAAGCGATAAATGGACCTTTTTAATTTTTGAAAGGCTTGTACCGGAGAGGAAATAGGTTACTTAAGATGCGCTGTTGCAAAACACAATTTACCCATTCACAAATTCAAATTAGAAATATTTCATTAGGATTCTAGATGTAAGACGTTACTCCAATACCTGTGACTACAACTCAGTCAGTCAATCCCTTCCCCATCCCTCTTTGCTTGGTCCAAAGCTGCTTCCTACACATCTAAAGATACCATAAGGACCTCTTCGTATGACTTCACAAAGAATACCTCAATCCATTTCTGACACTCTTCAGTGCAGTCAATCAAGTTAAACATATATTGATATGCCCTAGAGCAATGTGAACTCACTCTTCTCTGGATAAGCTATAATCATCAAAGCATCGCTTATCTCTTAGAGCTGTTCAAAACTTGAGTAATCACTTCCCATGTCAGCATCTTCCATTATTCAATACCATGCATTATTGAGCAAACCACATAAGGGGAAGGAAATGAAACGGGAAGATACAACAAAATTTTGTGGAACTCTGGACATGGATTATAGTTTATAACGGCAACTACTGTTCAGGAAGGCACTAACAAAAAGCTAGCTACCACTAAAGAGGAATGCATGAGAGAAATAACAAGTGTCTTCCATTTCGAGCTTTTGAAAAAACTAGATAGATGATGTAGAGTGTGATTATAGAAGAAAAAGCAACATCCATAGGAATTAGCCCCTCTACTTTTCTGATTGAAGCTTCATCTTAAAAATACTGAACATGCCACTTCTATCCATATATACTTAATGATTGAACTAGGTAACTTAAAGATGATAACAGTACCTCAGCATCAGTCCCATAGAGAGTGACACGGTATACAAGAGAGACAGACTTGCCATCAGCTGAATAAGTGATGTTGCGAACCTCGCCAGACCATTCTGAAGAGGATCAAATCATCCAGAGAATTCAGTGAACTGATAATTTTAGTTTCAGGATAACAGATCCAACTCTGACAGAAAAGGCGGGTGATTTCAATTAATACCTGGAGCATGCAAGTTCATAATTCTATTCACAACATGCCTGCACGAACACAGTTAACATGAAGAAATAATCAGTGGCCAGATTATACTACCACTATAAACTCAAATAGGACATTAGACTGTTAATCTTATTTAAATGGCGTTTCCCTAATTTAATCAAATTGGAGATGGAACCACAAGTGAAGAATGCCAGGACAACAAGAAAACGTATTCAATGCCAAATCGAGTAGCTCATCATAAGTAATATTCAATTAATAGATTCAAGGCTACAATCATCGATTCCCTAAATAAATTGGAACACCCAGCTGAAATTTGCGAATGAGATATAAGAGTCAACCACAAATAAATGAAGTTATATAATCACTTTGCTTCAAAATTAGAAGCATATGATGATACAGAAATTAATAAAAAATTAAAAAATAGCCATTTACCAGGGGATATATTTCATGGCAAAACCATCTTCAGAACGGACTCTGACGAGGGAATCGGGGACTTTTTTGTTGAGCTGCTTAAGAATATCAGACAGAGGCCTGCTTATCCCCGACGTTGCTAATCGTGCATCCTCCTCCTCCCCTTCTTCTACTTCCCGCTCTTTCTCTGAAAGCCGTGGACTCTTGCCGTCGGTAGAAGAAGACGATGCCAATTTCCTACAACACCTTTGGTGTAACTGTGGCAGCAATTTTGAAATGGTAGAAGGAGCAGGCACCGTCATTTCTAACCAACTGTTATTTCCTGATGCAAACACCTCGCGTCCTGATCTTACCGATTTTAATAACCACGATGCCATTTCTATTTCTGAGCCCTAAGTTCAGCAAGGGCAGTACGCTAAAACCCTCCATAGCTCCACTATTTGAACCTGAAGGGTTTCACCGTTAACAGCGTGTACTGGTCATGTTAAAACGCCACGTTTCTGACATCCCTTTCTCTCATCTACAAACAAACGGAGGTGAATTTAAATATTATAATTGAACATAGTTTTATTAAAAAAAATATTAGGACAAATACGAATGATTCCATTATTTTGAAATAAAAACTACAACCACACTATTTAATATTAACAATAACAAATACAATCTAATAATAATAATAATAATAATAATAATAATAATAATAATAATAATAATTTATCATATTTAGACTTATAGAGATAAATCCGTCTAACAATAATAAGAATAATCACCTTTACTATATATCTCATTGTCTTTTATGTTGTTGGAAAATATGTACATATTGTTTATGTCAAATGGTAGCAACATACACTCCAAACAAGGCAATAAGGACTTGTTTATTATGTTTTTGGTTGCCTAGTATGCAAGACCATAGCTCTCACTTTCGTCATCCAATTCACCACCACATCCCATCTACCCATTAAATGTTAGGCGCATCTCTGAATATTCAAAGCAAACTGGCATTAAATAAACACATGATCAACAATCTCTACAACAACATTACATAACACACATCTATTGATTAAGACCATACCTTGAACAAACAATTTCTCCCTCCTAGGCAACCTATTTCGCAAGACAAGTCAACTGGAACCTAATATCTTAGTAGTGTGAGTGGTTACCAATCCATCTGTGCCCACCATTGCTTCAATTTTCTTTGCCTCAACTAATGATAAGCCCTCTTAATGATATACTCTAGCGGACTCTCATGCATCCGTCTAACAATAAGGTGTTGCACTTTATCCCTAATCTAAAAAACTTGCATATAAACCTTGGATGTATACGACAAGTGGCGATAGTCCCAAACATGTATGGAGGATTCTCCATGTTTACTTATTGGAAGTGCTATCATCATCTTGCCTAGACAAGGAGCTACGAACATAGTGGAGAGTAAAATAGTACAATTAAATATGATATACAATATCGATTGATATTTATCAGGCTTTTATAAATTTTAAAAGTAACAAAAATTAGACGATGAAAGTGAAAATTTATAAATTAAGGGTTAAATTAGTCTATTACGATAGCGGTATTTGACGCCAATCACTATAATTTGTTTTTTCTTAAAAAGAACAAAATTAGATAGGCAAAATAAAAAGTTATAAATTAAAGGTTGATATTATACTATGAGAATGACAAACATTTGGCGCCAACTACCACATATTTTTTTTCTTGGTTCTCAATGATGCCACAAAAGACATGATACCATTGGTGATAAATATACATCGGTCTCACTCTTTTTTTTTGGTTTGATGTTATATACAATAAAGTCTGCTACTAAATACAACAAATGTATCACTCAAATTAACTAATTTATCTTTTCTTTTAAATATTCAATTTTGAAACTCTAGGTTAAACATTTGTTTTTTCTAAGTTAACACCCCCTTATACCAAAAAAATCCACACTTGCTCCCCACATTTCCCTAACCCCAATTTTCTAACCCTAAATTATATTAATCTAGAACTTAATCTAGATACCAGGAAATTAATATTCCACCTTACCTTAATTATCTAACCCTAAAATTTGGCCTAATTTTAATTTATTGATGATGAAACTATCCTAATATACTAGCCTAAGTTATATTAATATTATCCTAATAAAAAATAAACCTATTATAATCTTTTTCTTTTCCCTATTTTTCCATTTCTCTTATTTCTTTCTTCATCCGACCTTCTCTTTCCTTCTTCCTTTTTCCCTTTCTTCCTACATGAAACATTATCCTTAGATAATGCTGCCACACCTCCATCACCTACCAACCTATTCCCAGCTCCTACGGAGGTGGGATTAGGGTTGAAAAATCTCACCCTATCACATCCCCTTCTCTCTATCTCTGTACATGTATATACATATATATACCCAACAACAAATGTCCCCAACCATCTCTTTTCTCTCTCTTTTTCTTCTATAGAACTCCACCACCAAAGCGTCATCTTCTCCTCCTCATCAATGTCTCCAAAATAACCCCCAAAACCACTATCTATGGTCCTCATCAAAATACCCTCACCCCTTTTGGTCACTTTTGTCATTCCTACTCCTAACCAACGACCATTCTCTCTAGTACATCATCCCACCTCTTGGCCAAAAACATCACAAAAACCCTCCTCCCCTTTTTTCCTTGGCTATAGCCACAACAACTAAACACCACTCCCGCCGTTTGGCAACTTTCACCGTAACCAACACTTCACCTTCAAGCCTTCCAAATGCACCACACCTCTTGCTTCGGCTAAACCAAATGGTGCACACCACCCTCCTTTATTTACCATTGATTCCCTCCACCATTTGGATCCTTTATTCATTTCTCATCCCTTAGTAATGACAACTTGTGTCGTTTCTCCACCTTCTCCCTTGGCACAACCCACCATTCCTCTCTTTTTGGTTTTGTATTCCTAATCACTCACCTTAGTTGGTTTGGTTGTCCTATTTTCTTTCACCCTTTAACTTCATTAAAATTTCCTTAATTATGTGGTTTAATCCTAATGGTATTTTATTATGATTTCTTAGACAATTTTTCCGAGGTTCTAAAAGAGGCAGAATAAGATTTGCGTGCTTAGAGATCAGAGTCATTTTTGTAAGGATACTTGTCGCAGTCTAGTTTTTTTGGTTGCTAATTTGTATCCATGTTTTTGTTTTATACCATGTTTGTGTTATCATGTGATTAAATGTATGATTGTTAATGCTTTGATGTGTAGTTGATATTATAAGATAGAGTATAAGTAAGTGGAGATTATGCGATATCTTTATTCTATATAGAAAACCCTCGGTATGATATGTGGTTTCATATTAGCTTATGAACTCACGATAAATGTGAAATAAGTTTAATAAGGCATATGGAGATAAATTTTGGTTTTGGAAATAATGTTACCAATATATGTAAGACTTGTATGAAATAAGTATTTTCTTATCAATAAGGACATTTTGGTTAATATGAGTTTGATATGAAGATCATGGTATTTTAAGGTGTTGTGTCATATAAAATATGCTAAGGAATTTATATGAAGTGTTTAGATAGTTATGAATGACCCAAATTTAATAAAATATGAAAATGGTTTGATTTAAAAATAGTAACCCTAAAATAAGAAGTCTATTATCACATGTGTGAAATAGTAGATTTACACCACAAAATTCAAATATGTTGTTAATATTAGTGTTTTGGAAGTTTGTATTCAATCTAGTGATTTTTTTTATCCTTATAAGAAAATTTATGATGGATTTGTAAAACTAGAGTTTATAAGCCTTGGGAATAATAAATTTTGAGATATGGTTATTATATCATGTGCATAACCTTAGATTTAGGCCTTGAAATTTGATTATATTGATAATAATAGTATTTGATAAAGTGGTACTAATTTTGGTGGGTAAAAGAGTAATAGAAGAAGAGTTATAATAAAAGTCCCTAAATAACGACCTTATGATCTTGTGAGTTCTTTACCTACTTAAAATATGTTATGTACCTTCAAAATCAATCATGAATAAGACATTAATCATTTAAAATGAAAGATCACATAAGTCAGGCCAAGGTGTTGGGTATATTCCACTGGATGATAATAGTGGCTCAGGTGTGTTGTCCCTAAGTGGTGCTTCAGACTGGTCCACCGGTTTAATAATACTAGTTAAGGAGCATTTTGTCCTGAGAGGTGTTGGGTACATTCCACCGGATAATAATAGTGTCTTAGGTGTGTTGTCCTTGAAAGATGCTTTAGTTTGTTCCACCAAATTAAAAATAGTGGGGGCTATACTTAACGCAAATAAGATTTTAATTTGAGATAAGTAACTAATGAATAAGATATTAATAGCTTAAATTGGAAGAGTGCATGAGACATGACCAAGGTATTGAGTCTCTTTCATCGAACGATAATAGTAGCTCAGGTGTTCTGTCTCTGAGAGGTGCTTCATATCGTTCCACCATTTTAAGAATAGTGGCTCATGAGCATTTTGCCTTAAGAGGTGTTGAGTTTGTTATATCGAAAGATAATATTAGCTCAGGTATGTTGTCCCTTAAAGGAGCTTTAAACTATTTCACCGATTTAAGAATAGTAGGGTCCCTAAACTCAACATAAATAAAAGAATGAAAATGGTTATATCTAATAAAGAGGCATGCATCAGTAATTAACTTGTGATATTTTGTGTGTTTCGATTGTGTACTTATTATTTATTGTGAATGCATATATTTAACTATATATTTGAATCCACAGTACTTCCACCTTGTTTAGTACGTAGCGTATTGACCATCCTTTTCATGAGTGTTTTTTTATTTCCACGAGCAGAATTCCCTGATGATTCTGTGCAGGTCATTGAGAACCAGCTAAATGATTTTACTGCCTATGATTTGTTGTATGGGGTGGAGTGATTTATGTAATAGAGGTTTGGGATGAAAGTTATATTATCTGGATGATGGTATACCTTGATAGCTTTTTAGACTCTTAGATTTATGGTATCCTTTTTGTCTGTATTTGTCATTGTACTCGGAGTAAACTTCCAAAGTTGTATTTGTATTTATAAAATTTCTTTTATTTTATATTTATCTTGGTTCAAATTTTAATTATTTTAGCCTTGTAATTGATTTGAGGATGGTATAGTGAGTCATACTTACATCGATTACAACGATAATATTTGGTATTTTGATTATAAGTTTTTGCTGTAAAATAAAAATTTTCAGTAGTAAAATTTAGGGTGTTATAATTTTGGTCATTTTTGACCTAATGTACCTAATTTAAATAATTAGACATAGGATTAACTTAGAATATTGATAGATTGATCTTAGTATTGACTTTAACCTATACTTGGACCATTAACCTTAGGGGTTGACTTCAATAATTAAAAATAAAGAAAAAATAGTTAAGTATGAAAATATGAATAATTGTGCAATATATGATATTTATGATTTCCCTATAAAATATTAATACTTAAAATGAAATATCTTGAATTTGGGAATGGTTTCTCTCTAGGATTAATTACCTTGGAGATGAGGTAGAAACCCTCAATTTGTTTTAGTTTGTTAGTGTGTCGTTGTGCTTCAGCAAGGCCTCAACCTACTCTATAGATGACCTATGAACCCTATACGGGGTATCCATACTTAAGGATTAGGTATCCTAGGTTTGGAATGTACTATGTTGCTTTGTGCACTTGTAAGATAAAAGTGTTGTTTTACTTGTAGATTGGATGGTTGGAAGGGTATCATGATGCCTTGTGCACTGGTATGATTGATGTACTTTTATATCTCTAGGTTTTTATTGTATCCCTTTGAGTAATTAAAAATGGAAGTAACTATTATGTAAGAATGTAAATGGTTTTTTCTAGGTTGTTTGTTAGGTAGCTTCCTTTGTGCTCTGCTTGGTTTTGGTAAGTGGTTTGGTAGTTGCCCCAATGTTCTACCTTGGTATTTATAATTTCTTTGGATTTATTAATTTGGTAGTTGCATCAACATCCTACCTTTAGTATTTGGAATTGATTTAGGTTTGTTGATTAAACAGTTGCCTAAGTACCCATCCTTAGTATTTAAAATTGATTTGATTAGTCTGTTGTGGACATGGATTTTCATATGGCTATTGTTTACTTTGAGATGATGTGAATTAGTTAAGTATGATTGGGTGTTGAGCATAAGAATTCGATGTTGTATATACTATCCCATGATTATTATATGTTGTTATGACATGTGCTTTGTGCTGGAACATATTTTTGGATTGTTGTATGATTATGTACAATATAAGCATGTTACCTCTTATGAGTTAGGGCGGAGCTAGGGGATTTTCATGGTGTCACGAGACACCATAAAAATTTAGCTAAATATAGTTTTATACGCTTTATTATCAAAAGGTGTACTTGGCACAATGGACAGAACACCATGGAAATACCAGGGAGGATGCAGGTTCGAGCCTCATGAGGTGCATGGTTAGCCATAAATTTTTCTACTTATTTACTGAAAAAATAGTCATTCCCATGTTTTGATCCTAATACCTATGGCTAAACTACCTTGAAAATAAACTATACTGGCTACGCGCATTTTCTACTTGTTTGTTTAATCGACTTATTTTACTTATTGCTCAAATAAGCGTACAATTAATTAATAAATTATTTGTATTTGAGTGAGATATTTCCATAAATTTAATTTAATATTTTTAATGATAAAATTCATAACTCAAAATGAAAACATTATTAAGGTAAAATGAATGATATATTAATTTTTATTTTAAGTATTTTAATGATTAATTATAGTTAATAAAATATATAAATATTATTATTGTTGTTGTTGTTGTACAAAGGACACCATGAAATTGGAAGCCTGGCTCTGCCACCGCATATGAGGTATTGTAGTTTACTTCGTATGAAGAAGTCCTGTTGATACTACATTTGAAAATGAAGAGGTGAAGGGCATGGAGTGGTATGAAGTGCGTAAGAGTGTCAAGGATAAGTGGAGTCCTTAGAAAGATGTTCAATTCTCGGAATGGGTTTACGGGTCTAATAGTTAGGACAAATTGATATTACACCTTCGGGTGTTAGTTTTTGTGTAATCGGCTTTCCTTTAGAATCTTATGTATTTTGTTGTATTTTTATTATCATTGTGTATGGAGTATATTTATCCATAAATTTATCTAAGTTATTGTCTGCTTTTTCCACTGTTTTATTTTGGAACTAACTTGTTTTGGGCCTTACCTTTTGGAATAAGAAACGTAGGAAAACCAGACTTATACTAAGTGTGGCGTGGCGGTAACAACTATTATTTGAGATTAATGCTTCAACAAAATAAATTTTGTAAGTAATAAATTTAAGGGTATTGCATTAATAATTGGTAATGGGTTATTTATAATAACAATTATTATTATTTAATAGATAGTATGTAACTATTTATTTCAGTCATGTTTGATCAATACTTATTAGATAACACTAATAATAATAATTAATAATTAATTCTAATTGAGAAATAATTGATAGTTAATAGTTAATAATAATTGATAAATTATATTTAACAATAAAATAATAAAGGATTGGACTTTTTATTAAGGTTAGGATTGGACCTCGACCAAAGTAGTTGGTAGAGCTTCTATTGTAGTAGTATTGGACTATTAGTTTTGTAGTTATTTTTTATCTTACAATGTTTATTTATTACAATGTTTATTGATAAAATAATTAGTACTAATTAATATTTTATAGGTAATAAAAAAAACTTTATTACGATGTTTATTTATTTTAACTTATAGTAGATATTTAATAGTAATTATTAGTTAATAAATATTAACTATCAAATATTATTTGAAATAAAAAAAAGTTTATAATAAAGTACTTTCTAGTTGATAATATTGTCTCATTTCCGATGGCAAAGGCTGTTAGTATAACTTAGAGTTGTGATTCAATTACCTATTTTAAAATAATAACATTTGCAACTATTGATATTCATTACCCTAGAATTAAACCTCAATATGCTATGATTTAAAATTTAATGTGTATACATTATTATGATGTTTATTTATTTTATTATATTAATTTATAGATAGATGGAAAAGAAGAACAATTGCCTGAAAGTTTCTTATTGCCTTCTATTGCTACTTCAAGTAAGATAACTAAGGGCATAGCTATTGTTAGTGCGAGACAAGGTGTTGCAATCCACGCTTAAAGGCCCATCCAGGGATAAACACTCATATATCACTCAAGGAGATGGAAGGTGATACTCTTAGTGTTTATGGTGATCAAAGTTTTAATACTTATATATAAAAATATATATTATTATTTTTTAAAGGAAAATTAATTTTAAAATAATTTATAAAGTTGAGTTTCAAACTCAAGAACATGTTGATCGGTGCAACAAAACCAATCGATTGGTAAACTATGACTTTGGTTTTGTTGGTTTAAATGAACCAACTGATTGGTATGTCTAAACTAGTAAGATGATTCTACTATAACTCATGGTCCCTATTATGATTTCAACTTCCAATGTCCTTTAATCATTTATATAGATTTGAGAACCTATTATGTGTTGATTATAATTTTTAGAGGATTTTAAACCCTCATACAAACTAACATTTGGATTTTGCTAAAATGTAATAGTATTTTCCCTCCTTTCCCCTTTTTCCCCTTTTACCATTTATTTCCTCTTCCTTATCTCTTCACCCTCTTAAATTGTGACGCAAATCTGTGGTAACCCAAAATCTCCCCTTTTAGATTTTTTTTTCGAGTTGGTCTACGACCCCTTTAAGTCCTTGGTCATATCTTATTCCATAACCACCTTTTTCACCAATTTTCTTCTCCTTACTTAAGTACCATCCCTTTACTTGTATTCTTATCTTTTTGATTTTGAATAGATCCTTTTCCACTTTCATTTTGTGCTTAGCTAACTCTCAAGCAAGCCCACCTTTAAGCTCTTGCTCTCTTTTGGCAAGAAAACCTTCAAGTCTGCTTTTATTCTTCCTTTGTTCTCTTCTCTATTTTATTATTTTTTAAAGCTCAATGAATTTTGATAAATGAATTTCTTTGATTCTTGATTAGGTGAGCAATAATCCTAGGGTTGGAGTAGCATTAAGGAGTAGTCTTCTATGCTTGAAGATTTGCTAAATAAGTAAATTTAGCTAGACCTTGTAGATGTAGAATAACATATTATGTGCTATGTGAAATTGTTTTCTAGCATGTTTTTTTTATGATTTACATTTGGTTAAAAAGTATGTTTTAAATGGTTCTAAGCATGAAAATTTTTTTAGGAGCATGGTAGGTTTGGTCGTTTTAAATGATAAACTATAAAATTGAGTGTAGCATGATTCTTGCATATGGTGATTTAAGCATGGATTTATGAAGTATTAATGCTATGTGATATTTCTTGAAAGTTTCATAGATTATTTATGTGTTAGTTTGTGTTTGAGATCATGTAATGCTTCCTTTATATTTTGTCCAAAAGAATTAGTCAATTATTCTAGTCACCTGGTTCATTAGAAGTTTATAAGTATTTTTCATGATACTAGTCGGTTTGTTATGTTTTGACTAGTCTGTTAGAAGCACCATTTAACTGCTTTGCCTGTTTTACATTATTTTCTCTTGATCTATTTCCCATACTAGTCCACTGGTTTATGGCACTAGTTGACTAATTTATGATACCAATCGACTAGTTTGTCTGAAATTTTTGGTGTATTTTCTTAGGATTAACTTTCTTGCTTGGCCTTCTTTAATCATGATTGAAATGTGAATGATTACATTAGGTGTGGATGCATAATATGAAATTAAGCATTGGCCTTGAATAAGATATTCTTAACTAAAATAGAGGATAATAGAAAAGTTGTGATGAATATCTATATTTGGTTAGCTAATGGTTTTCATCCTCTCTATTTTGTGAGATGTGTTGACTATCTTTATTAGGTTAGCTGGTGGTTTTAATCCACCCTATTTTGTGTTGTGCTAGTTATCTATATTAGGTCAATTAGTGATTTTAGTTCACTTTACCTTAAATTGTGATGACTATCTATATTGATTTAGGTTATGGCTTTAGTGTAACTTACATTTGATTTGTGCTAGTTATCTATATTGGATTAGCTTGTGGTACATAGTCCACTAAATTGAGCATAGAACGTGGGTATAGTATTTTATATGAGTCAAGGACGAGATTATAAGGTGTTTGAGTATTTGTGATAGTATGTGTTATACATGCATGATTTATCACTTTTATGGAATATACTATTTGATACATGCTTCCTTTATAAGAAAGGTCTTGTTAACTCTATACATTGGTGTACTGAAACTACACTTGTAGGTGACTTCTTGTAAGTACCCGATGAGGATGATAATGATCTATATGTTGATGTGTCCAGAAAAAAAAAAGATGTTATTTGGGTTGAAACTTAGAGCAGGAGTTATCTACTAATGCATTTCAGATATTTTTGAGTTTTAGATATTTTGGACTATCACGTTCCATTTCCCCTTTTTTCTTGTATCTTTTTGGGAGTTGATCTCCACAACTTATCTTATTATATTATTATTGCTTTTGATATTCTTTATTTTGTGATTGGTTTGTGAATTTTGTTGCCTTTTCCTTAGCACTAGAAAGGTATAGACACTAAAATCATGTTAAGAGCGACAATGCTACCCACATTTTAGTTTTCACTCTTGTAAATTTGTAGTTTTAAACAAAAATAAATCAGCTTGAATTTTAAGATGTTACAAGAGCGATGCTTACCATAAGGCTAGTTCTCCTGCTGGACACATTGGTAGTGGACATGGTGGCGACGAATGGTGTTCCTCTTGCACATGACAATGCTTTTGATTGGCTATTGACCGAACCCGGTCCCGATGGTCCACATAATCTTGACCTTTTGTAGAGTTTTAAGGCTCATGGTGTATTTCATATAGAATCATGAGGTAAGTTTTAATGTATACATGATTGTATGATAATCATTTACCATATTATTGTTTATTTTCTATAATATTCATCCAATTTTATGAATGTCCCATGTTGAGGATCCCATGTTCATACACTTGAAAGAGCACTATATGCCTTTGATGATGCCAGAGTGATTATTAGTGATAGTGGGATTCAATTTCTTCGCTATGTTAGTTACAGACATCATAATTGTCTCTCATCTATGTCATTATTGAGAGGTGGCAGTCAAACACTAACAAATTCCACTTGCCATTTGGAGATACGACAATTATATTACACGACGTGAAATATATCTAAAGCATTCACTTTGATGGAGATGCCTATATTGGAGAGGAAATGGATGATGATGATATTGTTTCAACTTTTTTCGATTGATCAATCATAATAGCCATATTTTTTTTCTTTTTTCATTAGTCTATCCCTCTTAATCGATTCATCTTGTGTGAAAAAAAAAATGGATTTGATATAATGCACTCCAATAAATATTAGTTGGATCCTGAAATTCTAAAGTTAATCTTAAATATGACAAAATTACGAATAAACGTTATTAAAATTTATTTACTATCAAACTTCAAGCATTATGCTAATTTTAAATAATAATAATAATAATAATAATAATAATAATAATAATAAGCATTATGGAAATATAATAAATAATCAATAAATTGAAAAAAAATTAATCAAGGCCTAAAACGTTCAAGGAAAGCTGGCCAAAGGCCTGCAACCTCACGTTAGTATCTGTACACAAATTAATGATACGGCCGTTTCATGCTTTGCTCGGCGCTGTCGAAAGGCGTGATGGGCTAACGCCTAAACGCGACAAGCATTTCCATACGCACTCACCTCACGGCCGCGGACACTACCTTCATAAATCACGACGATCACACCACCTATCCCACCCTTGTCGACGTCCTCGTTCACCTTCATAGCTTGCACATCCTTCGGTCCATGCACCACTCCCAAACCAAAAGAAAATTTATTTTAGCCGCTGCAATAATATGTATTCAGTGTTTATCATCGTGCTACTAACCTACTCAAGTCTAAGCTCAAGTTCTGTTATGGGATCGCAACAAGTGCCTGCAATCTTTGCATTGGGAGATTCGTCGATTGATTCTGGCAATACCAATTATCTGAATTCTGATGCTAAAGCAAACTACTTGCCTTACGGATGCGATATGAAGGGAGGGCCGACTGGAAGGTTCTGTAATGGCAAAACCATTGTTGACTTCTTAGGTAAAATTATATGTTCATGTCTTTGATCAGACCTATATTTCTATATGTGCATGTTTTCATGATAGAACGGTATTGAAAGACGGTTCATTTCTTCAGGAAAATAATAATAATAACAATTGATTGCAGGAGAATTGTTAGGGGTGCCATATTTGCCAGCATTTTCCGACCCATCTATCAAGGGAGATAAAATTTTAAGTGGTGTAAATTACGCTTCATTTGCAGCTGGTATTTTGGACGAGACCGGCAGAAACTGGGTAAGCTGCAGTATACAATATATGTACACTAGTATATACCAAATTTTATCTAGTAATCTTACATATGTTGCTTTATATATAGAGCTAGTATTAGTCGGACAAATTACAACAATATACATACGCATGTATGTATATATATATACGTACGTAATACATACTCGTGCATGCTACAGGGCGATCGATTTAGCTTAAACCAGCAAGTACTCAATTTCGACGCCACCTTAGATCAACTAAGAACAATGATGAGCGCAAGAAATCTAAGCCATTACCTAGCCAAATCCATCGTTATTATTTCAATCGGTACCAATGACTACATAAACAACTATTTACTACCATCCCAATATGCTACCTCAACCTACTCACCACAAGATTTTGCAGACCTTCTCATAAACCACTACACACGCCAAATCTTAGCACTGTATAACGTTGGATTGAGGAAATTCTTCCTGTCCGGAATCCCGCCTATCGGTTGTATCCCCAATCAACGAGCAGGCGGTCGGGCGCAGGAAGGAAGATGCTTCGATTCCTTGAATCAGATGCTTGGAAGTTTTAATGAAGGCTTGCGAGCTTTGGTCGTTGAGCTTAATAGTCATCATCCAGGAGCAATATTTGTTTATTGGAACGGTTACGGTGTTACGGGGGATATTCTTAATAACCCGGCTGATTATGGTTTTAAGGTGTTGGATAAAGGGTGCTGTGATGTTGGGGGAGACGATGGCGGGGTTACTTGTGTGCCTTATGGTAACATCTGTGGGAGTCGGAAGGAATATGTGTTTTGGGATGGGTATCATACTACGGAGGCTGTTAATTATGTGCTTGCTCAGAGGGCGTTTGTTGGTTCTCAGAATGATTGTTATCCTATTAATATTCAGCAGCTAGCTCTCATATGATTGTGCTCAGAGGGCGTTTGTTGGAATGTGTATGTTTATCTTACATTGAATATGGCCTCTCATTTTTCTTTCTTTCTTTTACTTGTTTGATTTGGTAGGTAAGTTTTAGCCGCCCCGGGGGGGGGGGGGGTGGGATGGATGTATGCATGAAACATGAAATTTTCGAAAGTACTACACAATTTAAATGTAGCTCAAGCATAAGTTTTGTATAGTTTATACGCAACTCACTCTACTTAACAAGCCTTGATTATAATGAAAGAAAGGATAATCCAGATATTTCATGCTAAATTTTGAGCCAAAGTAATAATAATACTGTTAGAATATTAAGAAAATAAATTAAGGAGAAGACAATATAGAGAGAATAATATGAAAGACTATTATTTTATTATCTTCATCACACCTATATATATATATATATATATATACGAGAGAGAGCTAGAGATGTGAATAATGAGAGTATTAAACATATAATTTAATATAATACACATTAATGAATTTCACATCACGCTTAAATGTACATCTATCATTCCTCATAATTATATATATATACACACACATACATATACATACATACATATATATATATATATATAAAGGTGTAAGAGCACCTCAAAAGTACGTCCTCGCATGTAAATGTATCTTATTCGTGAATATTTGGTACTTTACATTAAGAGTATACCTTTAAAATAATGTCTCATTAAAAACAATGTTAGAAAAACCTAGTGGGACAAAATCAAAACTAAGAAAAATAGTATAATTTCCCCCCTCAACTAAGCACACCTCCTTCATATGTTGCATTATATATGACTTTGTTTGTATATACAAGCACACTTCAATAGTGCTTATATTTGAAATTTTATTAGTAAAACCTTATCATAGACAAAAATGAAGCTTTTGTAAAAGGATGTGTGTCATGAAATTGAATTTTAGATCATTTCCTTGTGAACACCTACTTATATCTAATTAATCTAACACTTTTGAATATTAGATTTTCTATCCATATAGATCACACTCATTAAGTAGAGACATTCAACTTTCCAACTCGTCTAATCATTTGTACAATGACATTTCTTAGTGAATCAAGAATAATTCTCATTAGTATACATTATTAGCTATAATTATTTAGCTAAAGACATCAACAACGAAGGTAAATATCAATTAAAGAAAAAATGCTTGGGTTTTATTCCAATTAAATAATAAAATATTTTGAATTTCCAATTAAGGTAATAAATCTAAAAAATCTATTGTGTTAAAGGTAAATTTCGGCATATATTTATGTTGCCAGAAGTCACTAGAATTGAAAAAATTGTGATTACTTTTGTATTTATACTATAAAATCTAATTATATATTACAACTAATATAATACATTTATTTATATATTTTATACTACCTATTATGCTTTTCATCTAAAATTAATCAAAACAAATGTAAAATAATCAAAACAATAAATCAAACAAATCTTGAAAACAAAACCAAAAAACTTAAAACAATTAAAACATGAAATTGAATAGAGCTTCAAAACAAAACAAACAAACTTACAATAGTTAAAAAGAGAAATTAAATGTAACTTAAAAACAAAATAGGAGCTCTTTAGTGTCTTTTTATTATTTAACCCTGGCTTGAATATCACCCACCACAAATATATTTCACAGTCGAGAGTAATAGTAACATTAGTTCCTTATCCCTATGTAAAAAAGTGACGCTGGTCCACCTCAAGTTTGCAGATGACCTACTGCTGTTTAGTCGAGGGGATATAAATTTAGTAAGATCCTTAATGAATACTTTCAGCCACTTCTCATCCCTATATATTTGAAAGCTCAATGTACTCAAAAGTAGTATCTTCTATGAAGGTAAGGTGTCTGTAGAAACAAAATCAACTATACATTTAGAAATCCATTTACAAACAAGAGATCTTTCGGTGAAGTATCTAGGGATACCATTACTTGGATCCACCCCTGAGGAAACAATATTACAAACTTTTGTTGCAAAAGTTAACTGGAAAGCTCAACCAATGGCAACACAAAACTCTTAGCTATGTAGGAAGACTCCACCTTATAAATTCTGTGCTTATGGGGATGCAAGCATACTAGAGCTTCCTTTTTATGTTACCAAAGTAGATCCTACATGATATTAATGTTGTTTGTAGATCATTTCTTTAGATAGGGTTGGAATCCTCTCGAAAAAGTCATGTTGCATGGAAGTAGTATGTTCTCCTAAACAGGAAGGAGGTTTGGACATACTAAATATATAATGGTGGAATCTTGCAACTATTGGAAAGCAACTTTGGGCTATTGTTAGGGAGAAAGAAGTATTATGGATCAAATGGATCCATGATTATTACATCAAAGGCCGAGATTTATGGAATATTAACCCTCCAACTAGTGTTTCTTGGGTTTTCAATAAAAACATGGGCACAAGAACAAAATTTCTTCCTACTTTTGATCTAGTCCAAGTCTCCAAAATCTGTTTGAAGACATGAGAATATAGCATATCAAAATTATACCACCTATTGCGTCCAAGAAAACCAAAAGTTCCATGGTCCAACTTGGTATGGAATAGACTTTCACTACCTAGACACCAATTTCCTCTCTAGCTAACCATACAAGGCAGATTATTTACAAGAGACATAATGCTTCATATGGGCTTTAATAGATCTTCAATATGTGAATTATGCTACCAATATGATGAGAAACTTTCTCACCTTTTATTTGAGTGCACATTCTCAAGATCAATATGATTGTTTATTATGGAAAAAACCAGAAGCTCACAATAGTTTACTACTTGGGGAGAGTTACTCATTGACTCGTGAAAGGAGTAAGGGGACCATTAATTCGTCAACAATTTTTTTTTGAGATTTAACAATGGGAGTATTATATCATATTTGGGAAGAAAGGAATAGAAGAATCTTCCAATGAAAAAAATAAGTCTGTAGTCTAGATTATAAAAACCATAGTGTGGGAAATGATAACAAGAGTTGAATTCTTTCATCAATGTAAATCATATAGAGATCTTATTAGAATAGTAGATACACTATTTTAAAGTTTTTCCTTCCTTTTATAATGGTTGGAACTTTAGTAATCTTCTTTTTAAAGTAATATACCATTCAATTTACTTATCAAAAAAAAAACATAGGTTCCTCATCTTTTAATCCTAACCTAAAATCTAAACCAAAAAACTATATCATATATATATAATATCCATACTTATTATATTCATTATGAGAGAGAGTTATAAAATATGGAAGGTGATGGAGGAGATAGATACTTGGGATGTTACAATCATGATAGGAAAATATGTTTTAGCAAATAGGAATAATGGAAGTATTAAACAAATAATTTAATATAATACACATTTATGAATTGTGCACCCCCCTAGATGTACATCTTCTGATTTGTATCATTCCTCATAATTACTAAATATACATGAAGGTGTAAGAGCACCTCAAAGGAATATCTTCATATACAAATGTTCTTATTCATGAATTTTTGGTACTTCCCTTCAAAAGTATACCTTTGAAATATCACTTTATTAAAAAAGTGATAGAAAAATCCAGTGGGGCAAAAGTGCAATTAAGGAAAAAGTATAATATTCTCCCTCTCAATTTAACACACCTCCTTCATACATTACATTATGTATTACTCTGTTTGTATGGGCAAGCACACTTCCATTGTGATTATATTTGAAACTTCATCAGTAAAAAACCTATTATGGAAAAAATGTGGTTTTTTATAAAAAGATATGTGTCACCAATTTGACTTTTAGATAATTTTCTTACGAACACCTACTTATAACTAATTAACCCGAAACTTTTAGTGTTAAATTTCCAATCCACATAGATCACTCTCATTAAGTGAAGACATTATGTAATACTCCGAATTGTAACCTAACCTTAATTTTAAATAATTAATATTTTAACCTAACCCTAATACCTAATGATTAATAAGTTAATATTATCATAATCCTTGAATCTTAAATTTAAACCTAACTCTAATCCTAACCCTAAACTCCTTTTTCTTTTTCCACTTTTCTTTTCCTTTTCTTTTTCCTCCTCCTCCTCCTTCTTCTGCCTAGTCTTCTTCTTGCCTTCTTCCCCTACATGATTCCCTCCTTCTTCAACCATTTTCCTTCAATTGTGATTCAAGCATCCATCTTAAATACTCTAAAATCATCAACACCACTATCATCTCCCTAAACCTCTAGGGTGTGTCATAGAAATTTTACACTAAAATTCCCCCCGATCTTGTTGCACCTATACCTTATTTGCCTCCCTTCTATCTTCCCTCACCATTCGCTCCACCACATATATATACCCTCCATTCCCCCTCCTTACCTCATTTATTGCCTCACCCAACCTTCCCTAGACTTTCCCCTCTTTCCCATGATTTCCCTGAGCTTTCATCCATTGTTCTTTGCCATTGTCATCCATACAAGCTCTACATATCATTTTCACCGTTACGTAACTCATCCTTTGTTGAATCAAAAAATCATGCAACTCCACCTTATTTGTGTCAACTTCTTATGCGGCACATCTCGAGCTATGGCCATACCTTGTGTAACCTTCAACCTTCACCTACATTCTTCTCCAACCAACCCATTGATGCAACACACACTACATTGGGTCCACATCTCACGCAAATCACCATCACTCTCAATTAACCTTCATGTAGCACCCCCTTCACTACATCACAATATTATGCAATCAGAATATGATGTGGGAACCACCCTAGCCATGTCACCCATTGATGCCACATATCTTGTGCGGTAAATGAGTTAAGCCAAACCGAGCCAACACCCTTAGGCTTGGGCTCAATTTTTTTAACTAAACAAATGAGTTGATCTTTTAACGAGGCAAGCCAAGTCGAGCTCATGAGCTAAAGCCATAAAATAAACCGAGTCTCACTTTTTTGAGCTTGGACTTGACTCATTAAACTAAACAAACTAATCAAACCGAGCTTTTAATGAGTAGAGTTGAGCCAAATACCATGCTAGCTCATCTCATTTACAACCATACAAATACCCCATTCATGCACCACATTCTCACGTATCTAGATTAAATTGTGCCATAATTTTTCTTATAGCTTTGTTTGCTTCGGTTGTTCCTCTTTTCCATCATCATTTGCCTTAAATTTTCCTCGGTTGATTTCCTAAGCTATAGCCATGTGTTATTCTTGGTTTATTGGTGTTTTTTATTTATTTATGATCTTAGAGGAGGAGTGTTAGGATTATTCATGCTTAAACCGATGTAGTTTTGGTAAGGATATACGTGGCAATTAGGGATTTTGAATGTTATGTGTATTTTGTGTGTAAGCATATGTTTGGTATTATTATATTGATAATGTTATTTTGTTAATGTTTTTATCAGATAATATGGTATCGTATGATGAAAATTGAGCAAAATGAGAAAGCATGAGCTTATATGATATTGTTGCGGTAAGTCTTATTTTGAAACCTTAAGCGAGGTAGTATATCTGTGGTATTGTAATGTAGTATTAATTAAGCATGTAAAGTGGATAATTAATATGAATAATATTTTTGGTGATGTAATAAATTGAGGGTTAGAAACTAATAATATTGAACTTGTAGAGTTTTTGTGGGAATATGGGTATTATGGCTATTGTAAGGGTATTTTTGTCATTTTATGATAATGTAAAAATAATAATGGCACGATAAAATTTGAGGGTATTATAAATTATTTTATTAGTAATATGATCAAATGAGGGTTGAGTATGACACAAGTTATTTGAAATGAGATTTTACGGCTTTTGATAAGATAAGGAAATTTTGGTCAATATTGGTTAAAGATGAGATTTTGATGATTATAAAATAGGAATAGGATTAAAATATTCTAAGTTTTATATGTGAAATATTTGTGGTAATTATGAATAGTGTAAGTATAGTAAAATGGAAAATAACTTATATTATAAATAGTAATCCTATAGGTAAACTCGTTATTGCTTGCGTAAGATGTCAAATTTAGAACTTCATTTTTGATATGTTGTTGATAATACTATTTTAGCATGGTGTGTTAAAATGGGTGGTGAGATGAGTCTTATGGGATGAATTATGCTTAACTTGTGAAATTAGGTTTCTTAATAGAATAATGGCCTTTTTTCCTCGGGTGATGCCTTAATCATCATGTGGCTGTATGTTATATGTATTGCATAATTATTTTAACTCAATATTTTGTACTGTGCATGTTTATATTTATGTCTGCATAGTGACATCAAGATAAGCACCACTTAATAAGGTATTAATCACTTAAAGTGAAAGATTACGCGAATGAGGACCAAGGTGTTATGTTCGTTCCACTAAATGATAATAGTAGATAGGTGTGTTTTTTTCCTTGGGAGGTGCATCAAATTGCTCCATCAATTTAAGAATAGTGATTAATAACGTGTTGCTCTGGAAGATGTTGAGTTTGTTTCATCAAAAGATTATAGTGGTATGATGTGTTTTTACCTAAGAAATGCTTTAGTCCGTTTCACCAGATTAAGAATAGTGGGGGTATTGAAATCAATGTAAATACGTAAATGGGTCATGATTATACCTTAATAATGGAACACTGTTTCATTTTCCTACTTGTATTGTATTATGTTTTATTAATATCCATGCTTATTGTTCCATATGACCTTATGTATTTGTATGTCATTGCTATGAATGTATTGTTCCTTTACTCAATATATAGTGTACTTATCATTCTCATGAGTAGATGGCCCATATAATTTTATACAAGTTGATGAGGACCACTTAGATGACTTGGCTACTTACGATGCTTTACCTTGGTAAGAGTGATATTATTATCTTTAAGGTGGGGGTATCAAGTCATATTATTCGGTTATTAGTTTTTTTATACTTTTTTAGACTCTTAGTTTCATGTAATCCCTTTTTATTGTATTTTATTTATGATGTACTCAATGTTAATCTCCAAACTCTTATCCGAGTTTCTGAATGATTCTCTCCTTCTCTATTTATCATGTTTAAGTTCTAATTGTTTTGCCTTGTATTCGATGTACGAATGGTTTGGTAAGCTAAACTTATGTCAAGTATAGTGGCAACACCCATCTATATTATTATTACACTTCTGCTAAAATGAAAATTTTTAGTAGTAAATTTTAGGGTGTTATACATTCGACTTTCCAAATCATCTAATCATTTATGAAATGACATTCCATAATGAATCAATAATAATTCTCATTATTATACATTATTAGATGTAATTATTTGGGTAAAGACATCAACAATGAAGATCAATATCAATTAAAGAAGAAATGCTTAGTACAATTAAAATTTGCATGCTTCGCAAATTCACTAGGCACCACCAATCTCACAGTTTGTATCACCCTAGAGGTAATTTTCAGCTTCTTGAGGTATGCAATGAGCCTTGAGGTCTCATGAGCAAGATTCTCATATATATAATAGATAAAGCATATAAAATTTCTCATGTCCTAATGGGATTATGTTATCAGGATGAACATACTTTAGGACTTTGAAGACATAGATCTTGTGGGTTTTAATGCTCTTCTTCATCCTCTTCTTATTTTTGTCACCAACAGCCATTCCACTACCTTCCTTGGGGATCACTTACCTTGTTTGCAACTTATTTAAGCCTTCAATTGGAGATGTTGGTGCTCAAAATTTCTTCATCCTTTCTGGATCATCCTTTCATCCTCTTAATTTGAACTCTTCATTATTCCTCGATCATTTTTGTTTCTCTTACTTTGTCACACTCGAGGGAAAAGGACAAAAATGCTAATATATTTTATTGAAGGTATTTATTTGGTTAAAGAGAATGATAAGAAATTAATATGAATGATTAAGGATGATGTAGCATAAGGTTGAGAAAGAAAGGATGAAGAAAATCAAATAGTTACCAGCAAGATCTCTATTTGAATGCTTGAAGACATCAAGGAGAGAGAAGGAAGGACAAAGATGATGAACTTGAAGCCGATGGTTTGAATCTGATTGTAAAAAAAAAATGGTGGACACCTTGACTCATTGATTGAAGCTGCTTGAAAGTTCGATTTGAAAAATAAACTCAAACAACAAAAATAGAGCTTCAACTTACTCGACTTTAGTGAAATTGAAGAGGAAGGTTTGAACACTTCAGTGGATGAATATGGCAAAGAAATATGAGCAGGATTGGGTGTTAAATTATTTGGCTCTTGATTTTGACCTACATAAGAAGACGGGGATGAAAGAAGAAGAAGATTAGAGACTACAAAGTTGAGTCAAGGTTGTAGGCAACGAACACAAGTTTTAGTTTATTTTTCTTGAAATGTAACTCATGTTTGATTATTTTTTTATTTTTTAAGGGTATTCTCTATTTTAATTATAATTAATTATAATTTATTTTGAATTTTATTTTAATTATGTGTTGGTTCCTATGAAAAAAATTACTTAGTTGTTGAAAATTTTAATATCTAACATAAAATACGTAACTATGTACAATAATTAGTTTGTTTTGCACAACGTAAAGTATAAAAATATGAAAATATTAATTTTTTAATGTATTATGGCTACCTTCTGTGACAATTTGGCCATATTTTCTTATTTGAAACAAATACTAAAATATTTATTCCTTAACTAAAAATTCAAAAAATATATATTCTAGATTGGAACAAAGCCCAAATGATTTTCCTTAATTCACATTCTCTCCATCAATAACATCTACCTCATATCACCTTACATTGATGTAAGGATAATGCATGGTATTTTATTCATGCAACATGATATACTATCAAATTCTAACCATACGGATATGTTTACTCGTTGCATCAAAATTTCTATCATTGTAAGGATCATAACTTTTCTTTTGATGGTTCAACTCTTTTGACACCTATAATATGATTCTAGTATATTTGTATCACACTTGCCATTAACTTGTTAGGGGTCACCATGGGGACTTTTATATGAGTTGAAACTTTATTTAACATATTTGAATTTCATAATTTTTTGGCAATAATAAACATAATATGTAACTAAGCTACATCTAATAAGCACAAACATCGTCAAGTGATTTTGATTTTCCTTTGGATCCATATCTTATGGCAAGTGTCTTCTAAGTGCTTCCTTACTTTATAATCTCAATCTCCTTTTCTCTCCCCCATAAATATGAAGAAACTAACATTCTTAGCCTTTATTGTAGCTTAATTTTATATCCACAGAAAAGTATAGGTACATGTAAGACATGTCTAATTTTTTTTAAAATAAGCATCAAGGTCATTCCAATTTACCTGGCTTAAGATATAATTTAATATGTGATTAGTACATAAAAAAACTTTAGATTCATATTGATATATCACTTCTATACCTCACTAACAAAGGTCTACAAATCAAATGCATAATTAATGACTCTACCATGTTGTTTTGCTTCCAACTTAAAGCAATGATATTGCATGATTCCAACTAGATGGTTATTTACTTTTATGCCAATGAAAAGTTGAAAAATATAACATGTGACCTTACATTGATGCATTATTATATATAATGGTATATTTATTTGGCCCATATATGTTTCCTTGAAATCTATCAAGGAAATAGGAGATTCTATGTTTTCTTCCATTATAATGGCTTTATTGTAAATTTATTAAGAATAATATATTGATCATATGAAATCATAACTTAACAGAATTTTCAGAATTATAAGTGGGTGCACTAACATGATCTTATTCTACATGCCACAAAGATAATATTTTATAGTTTACTAACATTTGGTCAGTCACCTGCATGGGCCGTCAATCCATCACTTTTGATATTTTCATTGATCATATTAGATCTAATTCGAATATATTGAAATAGAGACCTTTAGCCTTCCATCATAAATTATCTCTACCCTCTATCTCTTAATTAGAAGGGATGTAATCATACGTACAATCATATTAAAATACATATTGCCAATATACACAATTAGAATGGATAAAAATAACAATTAGTGTTAGAAAAAAACAATAATGGCATCAATTAATTATTAATTAAGTGTAAAACTCTATTAAATGTGGCCTTTTGTAACCTTTTTCAGTTACATTATGCTCATGAATTCATTTCATCTCAACCATTTTTTATTTCACAAGTTTATTGCATAATTGGAATAAATCAACTTAATAAGATACAACTAACTCAATATCATCATACACAAGAAAATCATACATTTAAAGGACACCATTAACTAATGATAGAATCTAAGGAATTCAATTGAACTGAAGAGGTTAAAGATTGATTCAAGTATTTATATTACGAATAAAATAATACCCTTTCACCGAATTATAACAAATATGCATTATAATGATACCAAGTATATGTAGGAATTAAGCAAAATGTACACAAATAATGCATATATGACAATATAATAATAAACAATTCCATCATGTTTCTTGTCAAAGCATATATTGCACCAATCATATATGTGTAGGCATCATTAGCAGTAACAATATCATGTATGATCCTATGCATGCTACAAGCATATGTATATGTAATATTTTCGATGTGATTGTCGACGGAAGGAAAAAGTACCCAACGAACAATTAGTGTTTGATGGCAACCAAAAAAGTTAAATATCGAATAATAAGGAGCATTATAAATCCCTATATTGTTATTAAGCTAGAGGCAAATGGTAGAAAATTAATTATACAAGGTATACATGTGATGTTGGCTAAGTATATCTATTGGCAAGTAATACAGGCACTTATGAGTACCAAATTATTGTTTCCACATAAACTAATTAGCAACTCAAATACATCAACTAAATCAAGTCTGGGCTATTAAAATAAAATAAAGAAATAAATAATTATTAATATAAACTAAGAATTTTAGAGAAAAACCTATAAAATAAAGATAAATAAAATCTAAAAATATCAAATTAATTAGTACAAACTATGAAAAAATCTAGATCTACATCTATCCAATTATAAAATTCAATTAACTGATTTCTTAACTTTTTCAATTGCTCACTATGTGTTCAAGGGAATATATAACTAACAAATTCTCTCCTATAATTCTATCATCAATTATGAATCTCACTATCTCTAATCAAATGATTTAAATAAAAGATGGTGCTTCAAGTTCAATTAATTAATTATTATCTCTTATTGTTGTAGAAATTATGTAATTGTTATCACAATTCAATCAATTTCTATCTATATTATTTAACCTAAAGTGGAGAATTAGTTATCGATTTTAAGTAAACTGGTTAGATACTAATTAAAAATGATCGATCTATTAATTAAACACAATCATAAATAATAACATAAAACACATAAGATAATTTATAAATCAAACAATTAATTAATATAAGAAATAGGACTTCCTCATAAGTAAAATAAAATAAAAACATAATATTAATTAAAATTAATATAATTAAATAAAATAAAATATTACTTTGTATAGGAAATATCAAATATGAAAAAAATTAAAATATGAATAGGTGTATGTTTATGTATAGGTGTATAGGTATATGATGCCCCCTCTTTTTATTTTGCTATAGATCTTGTAGGCTCTATCTATCTTTCTTTTCTTATATTTTTTATTTTCTCACTTCATCTTTCTATTCTCACGAACAACTTGTTCCCTTTTTGAGCTGTACTTTTCTCACTTCATCGTAGGTTCTTCCCACCCCCTCCTAATTTGAAGCTGCTGGCCTGCTCCACCTAGACACAAAAGAAGGAGATTCCATACTTAAACTATTTTAGTTTAATTATTAATTATCCCCCCAAATATCTACTATCAAATATCTATCTTATTAATTATTTTAGTTTTAAATTTATGTTAAATTATAACCCTAATACAATTAAATTTAGGAAAAAAATATTAAAAATAGAAATTGTAGATATCGGCTTTATTCTATACAAAAATTTAAATCACTTAAATTTGAATTTGTATGTAAAAGTTATAGAAAAATATTACAAATCACCACTATTCAAACGAGAATCATCATTATACATGAAATTAATTAAAAAATTGAGATTATTATACTTTAAACACACAATTTCAAATGACATAAATAACCTCATATATTATTCAAATAAATAATTAAAAATTTAAATTGAAAGGATACAAAATATATGTACATCAACATCAACATCCCCACACTTAACTTTTTGCTTGTCCCCAAGTAAGATGCTACTCAAACCAAAGAAAAGCAAAATAGAACTAACTAGTCATTTTCATAGGTTTTACAATTACAATTAACATGTGCAATAAACCATTTAAACCTGATAAATGGACAAACCATATACTTGACTTATGTGACTAATCTTTAATAGATCAAGGTTGTAGTATCAAGAATCAAATAGAACTTCAAAATGATCATAATGGAGATAGGTTTAATTGTTTAATGAAGAAATGGAAAAAAGAAAAAACAAGATATCCTAAAACCTATTAGATTCATGTTGATATATAGAGACCTTTATTGTATATTCAAACTTTTCAAGGCAACTTCATATGACATAAAATAGCATCACACGGTCCAAATATATTTATGTTGGGCCTTCACATCATTTTCACCACTTCTCTTTAAATTATATGAAAGGAGACAAGCTATTTTTTCTCCTTTTTTTTTGGTTTCTTCTTTTCTCTTTTCCTTTTAATATTTTTTTTCTTACCTCCCTTGCACTCATTTTTTTGGATGCTCTTTAACACTTTATTCATATTCAACCTTAAATAACATGTATAAGTCTCACAAAAATTTCTACACGTTTCTAGAACAAGGGTAGATATGTGTTTTAGGTTTGCTTAGAAAAAAGTGTGGGAGATAAAAGAAATAAAGGCTAACGTAAAAGGCTTAAAGGGATTAAATAATGGGCTCACATCTTGTGTACATAAAAAGGGGTAGAAGGTTGTAACACCCCAACATTTACTATTAAAAAAATTTATTTTACAATGGAAGCATATAACTAAAATACCAATTGTTACCACTGTAATTGACGTAAGTCTGATTTACCATACCATCTTGATGCATATGAGATCCAACTTGGGTCTTTCTAGGTATTGGTGCTATAAGAAAGCTTAGAGCAATCGAAACAAATAGAGAAATGAGGAAGTTTGGAGTGGATAAAAATTGATTCTTGGTAGCCCATTGAATCAATACTTGCAAGAAACACTTAAAATTTAAATTCTTAGGATAAATCTTGAAATATTTTTGCAAATTCTTCAAACTCTTACACTTGAGAAATGAAGCGAAGACTCTTGGTACATAGAGAGGAAATGGGAAACCAAAAAGTAGAGTCCCTTTGCTTGTATTCTATCCTTGACACTTATAGAATAAGTGTAAGATTAAAGGTTACAAAATAGCCAACTAATACATGTGATTTGAGCTAAAATAAAGGAGAAAATCTACTTAAGTTCCAACCATGAGTTTTGGTCATGGGGAGGAAGTTTGAGCAGATTTGCAAGCTTCCCTGCCCACTTAGCACAGGTTCTAACTCATATAACAGCCATAATACTCAAAATGAAAGAGAAAAAGGTCCTTCTAATCTTGTAAGTAACAAAAAAAATTAAGGTATTTCTTCTAGCCTTCATTGTTCTTCCCCAAATATATATTTTTCTTCCCAAGTGCTGAAAATAACTTGACATTCAACTAGAGAGGGACTGGTGGCTGTTTTGTGTGGCTTCCAAGGGTGTAGAATGGGCTAAGATTTTTGTGGATTTTTATGGCTAAAATATTAAGATAAAATGGGTTAAAAATATGGAAAAAACTTGACAAAAAACGTGGATTTTAGTGTCACTTGTTTGGGTGGTTTGTGGAAGGTACAAAAGGGGGTTGATAAGGTTTGCATGGCTAGGTTTTGTTGGAGGATTAATTTGTCCAACTAAAGAGAGTTTTGTGGCTCTCAAACTTAAAAAAATTAATTACACAATTGTAATAATAAAATGAGGATGCTCCTAAAACATATTATTACATCAATTACAAGGCAAAACCCATTAAAAGTAAAACAGAGTAAATAAAAATGAGATCAACTTTAAAACACATAAAAATCAATTTGGAGATCATCTCTGAGTACAATATAAAAATATATATAAAAGAGATACCATTAATATAAGAGTCCATAAAGGTATTTAGGTAAATTCATCATCCGAATAACATGACTCTATATATAAAACCCTAGTACAAAAAATCACTCTACCTCATATAATGTATCATAGGCAGAAAAAGCATCCAATGAGTCTTCAACGATCTGCACAAAAGCATTAAGGTGGTTTGTAGGCTATATATTGAGTAAAGTGACAATACTATTGAGTAAGGAGTACAAATAATTATAGATATTTACAGCGGAAAGTAAACACGTATGTGAAGTACATAAAGCAATACAAGGTAATATGGATTCAGGTCTCATTAATAGATTTGACAACATCCATTATTTCATTATGTTAAGTTTAGGACCCTGCTATTCTCAACTGATGGAATGATTATTAATATACAACTCCAAAGAAAAAAACACCTGACCACCCTTTTTTACCAATGCAATGGTTATCAATACAACTCCAGGGCAAAACGCTCCTGGCCGCTATTCTCGTCTGATGGAATGAACATGTACAATTGACCCTGACTCACGTAGTCTTTAACTTTTAGTGATTAATATCTCATCAATGATTATGATCATTCTCGTGATTTATCTTAGATTGAGTTTAGGCCCCAACTATTCTCAACTGGTAGAACAGTTACCAATATGCAATCCCGAGGCAAAGCTCTCTTGGCCGCTATTCTCTACCTGTGGAACGGTTATCTATATAACCTTGGGATAAAATGCTTCTGGCTATTATTCTTATTCGGTGGATCAAACATGCACAACCAATCCTAACTCATGCTTTCACTTTAAATGGTTAATGAATTATTCATGGTTGATTTGATAGGTACAAAACATACTTAAGGTAAGAAAAACACCATCATATAAATAACAAGGTCGTTCTCAAATGTTAAGACCCTTATATTCCCCAAAAACCCTAATTTCACATCTTTAGCATAACTTCTTCTCTATTTCTCTTTTACCCACAATATTTCTTATCTATAACTCTAATATTATTATTATAAATACACCCAAAATTTGAGGCCTACATCTAAGATCTTACTTATGCTATAACCATCTCTCAAACATAGGGATGATAGGGAAGAACAGGAGGAAGAAGAAGGCATATGTTTTCTGGCATGAGATGGGCATGACAAAGAAGAACAGGAGGAAGAAGAAGGCATATGAGGACTAAGTTGGTGCAAGCTCTACAAAATAGATAAGATATTATAAGGGGTGGTGACACTCCATGGGTTGTGCAATGTGAGGTAGGGTGAAGGATGCGGTTTTACATGAGAAAGAGAAGGAGGTGAGTGATGAAGAATAAGGTGGATTTGGTTTATGGTAGTTGGTTGTTGGAGAAAATGGAAACATAGAAGATTAGGTTGGAAGAAAGTGACAATGGAATGGAGTAAAGGCGATGAATTCAATGGTGATGGTTGCACATGAGGGGCATCAATGGTGTTTGATGGTTTGAACAAGGATAAGTGGCGAAGAAAATGGTAGGAATTGGGTTGAAGGTGGTGGCACACTAGAATGGTTGGTGATGCTTCAAATAGGGAGAAGTGGATATGGAGGTATTTCAGCAAAAGAAACAAGAAACATAAGGAGTGAAGAGAATAATGCTTGGTGGTCATGGCTAGAAAAATGTTGAACCAAAAATGGGAGCAAGGGATGAGTTATAGGGGTTAGTTTTATGAAAGGTATGGGAGACATAAGGGAGGGTTTTGTGGTAGAGAAAAATAGGGATGGCAGGGGTTGTGTGAGGTAGAAAAAGGTAGTGGGGTTAAGCATTAGACTAGGCTTTAGTTATTTTCTAGTTTAGGTTAGTTATGTAAGGGTGTACGATTAGGCAAGAAAACTGAAAAATTAACTAGTTATGGATGAGGGTTAAGGAAAATGGTAAAAATTATTAGGATACTTTATTTTAAGAATTTTCTTGGGTTACAAACCAAAGGTTAATAAAAATAAATAAGATAAGGTTTTAGGGTTAGGTTTTGAATAAAATGCAAAACATCTAAAAATAAAGGTAAAAAAATTTTGGCGTGCTACAAATCAGGGTATACACTCGCAGGTAATCTATGATGAATCCTTTAGTGGTCATCTATCACTATAATTTTTTGTACCTATCTAATCATGATGCCTTACAAATAGCTCAACCTCAACATATCTTGGTTGTGACATATCAATAATAAACAACTCTAGATAACAACTTGTAGCCCACATCCATGAATCCGTCCAAGGGAGGATCGGCAACAAGTGATATAATCTAAGCATATATCGATCAAAGTATGAAATTTTCTCTATCAATCAACATATAACTAGATCACACGACTCTTACAATCCGCATAGGGGGGAAATCTTCAAACATGGTGTAGGGTATATATAGGGTATGCACAATATCTCACTACCTACAAAAGATAACAACCACTCAATCTTATCATCAAGGTTACTCTCTAACTCTTCTAAATTCAAAAATTAGTTAACACCCATTTACGACATGTATATGTAGAAATATCATCAACGTTTATGAGAGAGAGTTGTTGTGGTATTAACCTGTCCTTTTTTTTAGATAATTTCTAATGAAATCTAGTAAGGCAACTAAATAGTTGATGCATTTAAATAGTCAAACCCAAACCCAATCTACTTCCAGACCCACACTTATAAAAGTAGACCAAGCCCATCCTCAAAACTTATAGCAAAACAATATTACAATAATCCAAAGTGAAAAAATAAAACATATAAACTCAAAGCAGGATTAAATAAAAACCTAATATATACATAAGTTAAAGAAAAAAACCATAGGTATATAGGGCATATTTAATAGAATGCTTTTTACTAACCTCTATTGCTAGTCAAGATTGCTATAAATGGGCAACAACGAGGAACAAATCTAACATACATTATGATAAAAAAAAATTAGGGCATAAAATTCTATGAAATGACGTAAAGAACACAAATATTAAGGTAATGCTCACCATAGTTGTAACCAAAATGGATAATTTGATGAAACTATTATTGTGAGTGCCTTAACTAGTCCACAAAAACAGAGAAAATGACACCAAATAAGGAAGAAAACAATTGAGGTCGGTAGAGCTATCACCAAGAGATAGTGGTAGAGGAGTGTGCAATCTTCAAAGCTTTTAGCAGTTAGGAGTTTAAAGCATTAGTGGAGGATGAACTATGACAAGAAAATAGAGAAAAAATAAGTATAGGAAGAATGGTTAGCTAGATTTTGACAAGGTAGTGAGCATTCGACAACAACAATGCAGTTGAGGTCAAAAGGGGTGAGGTAGTTACGAGGAACTAGTTTCAAAATTTTGGAGCAAAGTAAATGCAAAGACATTTGTTGAGGAGAGAAATAAATGTGTTAGGGTAGATGTTAATGTAATATGTGAGGTTTTAATAATGATTCTTTATTTTAATCACTATAGATTAGTTTTTAATAATTATTATGTATAGAAACCTTTATTAAAACATCAAGAGAGATAAATGTATCAGGGTGGATGTTTATGTAATGTGAATGTTTTAACAAGGTTATTTGAAATAACTATTATTGATTACGTTATAATAATGGTTATGTTTAGAAACCGTTAATAAAACATGAATCTCAAGTTGTGTTGCAAATTTTCAACCTTATCATAACGGTTTCACTGTTATCATTCCTAATACTCCATTATTAAGAGTGATTTTCGTGGTAGTGTTTCAGCATTGAAACTGACTTGGTCCACAAGGCATTGGGGATTTCATTATCATCAGTTTAACATTCATCAAACATGACATCTATCTCACCTCATTCTTAACCATCAATATTCCAGTATTTGGTTCTGATTATAGTGGTTTGCCTTTTATAAATACAAATCTAACTTACTTACTAGAAGAAAATAAACTTTAAGTATTTGATTATTTATACACATCAACATATCATGAAAATTCCATTCATGAAAGGAGGGTTTGTTTGGTACGGAAGTATCCTTCACAAGTCTTTAGTGTAATTGAAGGGGCCCAAGGCACCAACACCTTCAATGTCCATCCTTATTCTTGATTCATTTTAATTTTTTGTCAATATGACATCATTTAGGATAAAGAAGGGGAGAAGTCTGCATTAGATCGATAGAGAATGTGAAATTGTAATGTGTAATCATCAATGGAGAAACAAAATCCTAGGAACGACCATGTAAACCCTCATCACAGAGTGGTAGAATTTTATTTTCCTTCAATAGTAATTTATGCGTTGTGCTTCTATCCAAAAAATATATATTATGCCTTGTGCATTAAAAAAAAGGAGATTTACCAGTCAATCCGATTTAAGGTCCAAGTTTAATTAAACGTAAAGCAATTAGTTTGTCTAGGTGAATCTTGATCTAAAGTATAGTACATACCTATTGCTTGTCATGATCTATGAATCAAGGAATGATAATCCCAAAAAACACATGATATTTCTATCCTTGCATACCAACAGGCGACTAAATGATGAGGCTTAAAGCTACAATCTTTGGAGTCAGACGACTATATATAGGGAGAACTATTTGTATGACTCGGACTCATGGTAAACCCTTTTATATGTAATGTGTGGGTCTTATAGGACACTATATTTATATGGGTAAAGTTTACTATGAGTTGGGCTCATGAAAAAATAATGGTTTTAAATATAAAATATGAATTCTGATTAAGGTGCTCCATGATGATTAAGTGAGATTTTGGTAAATGGAGTGTGATAAAGGGTGCAATGGCTCATATAACCAGTGGGAAAGCCTAGAAGTAGAGAAAGATTTGAATTCGTTTGGACATTAAATTAATCTAAGTTAAATTTCCATGCAGGTCATCATTGACGGTATTAAGGCTTGTTTCTCGAGATGGAAGACAAAGGTTTCAAAACAGGGTCATCGGCCTTTTGCACGTTATAAGTTGTCCAAGACCCTTCAGTACACATACTTTAATGGTAAATCTGAATTTGGAAGCCCATGCGGGTTTGACACATTGTATCATGCCGTATTTGGAAAGATAATCTTAGATATACCTTACCAAAGATGGATCCTTCGAAAGCATCACATTTTCATTACCGAGGTTAATGCCTCCTGTCGATTTTATATCATGACTCTCAGCGGTGCATCTTCCCGCACTTCCTTCGAAATTAATGTAATTCCTCAAAATGGTGACCATTGGATCGGTAGGGTGGTTTACTAGTCGAATCGAGTTGAAATTCAATCCTCTCGTTTAAATTTTTTTTTAACTCTAACTTGGTATAAATTTAAAACTACACAAATAAATTCGGCTTAAATAAGTTAGTGAACTATTTATCTCAGCTTCTCTAATATAAATAAATCAAATCATATTATTTAATATAATTCGTTTATTAAATTATTTGTCTTGTTTAAAGGTTAAGTCAAATTAATTCGCTTAAACATTTAGTAAAATTAATTATTTAGCTTGTTTATTAAATGAATTTAATATAAACATATTGAGTTTATAAACAAACAAACATACTAGATAAATTTAAGTTAGTTCATGAATAAGTAAGTCGAACCTACTATAACTTTAAGATTAATTTATTTAATAAATAAATTTAAAAATAAAATTTAAGTTTAATGTATTTATATAAATAAACGAGACAAATTTAAATACCGATGCACATAAGCACAACTATGGTTCCAAAAATTGCAACGATTATTAAATTGGTATGATTAACATTATAAGTGAAACACACTATAGGTGCCTATTTGGGGCGGTAGTGAAAGAGCGAAAAAGATATCCATACTCTGTCTTTTGCATTATATACATTTAGAATAATGTAAAATGTTTTTTGGTAAAATATTAGTTTTATATTTTTATTTAGTGCAAAATGGATATATTCAACAAAAAAGTGTTTTCTTCGGTCTCCATCACATCGTGCAAGTCTACAAGAGACGTGAAAAACAAGACATTTTTTTTAACCCCATTACTATCGTACCAAATACCCTTTATTTCTGATATTGAAATACCTCGTGTATGACATGATATTTCAGCCGACTCCTAATTTATTAATTAGTTGCACATTTAACGTACATCGATAAATTAGGTTGCAAGAATTAAGTTTTCGAGAGCCTTCTTTTGGTAAACTTGTTTGTTTATTACTTATTCCGTATTAAAGATAAAGTTATTTCAATACCTTATATATATATATATTTTTTAGATACTAATAAACATGATCTCAAAAATTTATTTATATCTTTTATTAAAATATAACACATTATTTAATACATAAATAATAAAAGAAAAACGTAAGGGTAACAAACTTTTCTAAAGTGATGTTTTTATACAATAAATTAATGATAAAATGACTTATTTTTTAATATGTTGTTGATGGAATGATACGAGTTCGATTTAACTGCACCATCAATCCTTAATTGAGTTTGAGTTAGCTTGGTTAAAAAATATTGCACTTCAACCCACATTGAATTTTAATACATTATTATCATTGGTCCGGAAATGGGTTTATGTTCTTGTAGTATCGGGTGGTGTGGGTTATTTTTTATTCGGGTGATTTTGATTCGAGTTAGTTTGGATACCAAATATTACAAAATTTGATCGACATTGGATTGGTTTCTGGTCGGTTTCAATTATTTTAGATTCAATTAAGATCGATTTTTAATTTTTCATGCTAGTATTTGTTTGAGTTTGGACTATTTGGTTTCGCTGCGGCAGAGATAGAATAGAACCTATAAGATCAAGAGTTTGGTAGTACTTGAAGGAACGCTTTTATGCAAGCTAGAAACCATCTATTAGACTAGAATACTTGATCATATATTAATTTTATCTTAATATATAATGGGATGCCAATATTTTTTTCACATCAACTTGAATCGAATTACATCGAAATGATTCAACAATAAAAATCCTGGCTGGAAAAAACAAAAGGTGCAAAAACTAAAGATGTTCTAACACGGAGCATGATACTTCGGTGGTATTAGGTCACGGCTTTCGTGTCCTAAATCACCGTATCGAATTCCGGTGGTTGTAATATATATGTTTTCTCTCCCCTTTCTTTGTATGTAAAAACCATCAAACAGCCAGAATTAATTACATTGAAAATATAATCAAATTTTATTTTAACTACTATCCGACGCAACCAGCATTAGGTATGTCAACTATATCGGATGCATACCTGTAAAATTAATTTAAACAACCATTGTCAGCGATCTTTCACGTAGCCTTATAATGTATCTGTAGCGTCACTTTTTAGCAACCAAAGGAGAGCTTAATTACCGTGCCATCTTTCAACATCAGAGTCGTCGGGATCAGATCCGATCAAATCTCCAACACTATATCTGCAACGAGAGAGAGAAACAATCTGAGGCAGCACCACACGAAGGTTTTAATAGGGACAGTTCAGCAAATCAATCTAATATAACAAGGACCGAATCAATCAAAATTTTCCTGACATATGGCTCTCTTCTTCACTATTAAGAGCTATAACAAAATATGGTAATGATGGCGTCTTAATCACGATCAGGGCACTTAAGTTTTCAGGTTCAAATCACCGATCCATTTGTTTCGGTTACCAAATCCTCATCGGGACGTGGTAAGCTGAACGTACCTAGACTAACAGTAGCCCTATTATTCTTACCGATCTATTTAATTAAAGGCTTTGTAAATAGCTAGGAAAATAAATAAAAAAAGATAGTAATTATAGAACCAATCAAGGGCGAGGAATTACTACTGACATTCGGTATCGGTCTTCACCCATTTACATCCCTCGTCGTCGTCTGAGTTATCCTGGAATATGACATCACGATCATCATCTTCAGTTATCGGCACATGTCTTGTGTCCAAGTACTTCTTCTTGATAATAATTGGGCCAGGTTGTTGGGGTCCTTGGGGATATATCTTCTTATGGAGTATCGCTCTTAATATCTGCAGTTGATGACAGCCATGAAGTGATTAAGCAAACTGCTGATCGCACATGACTACGAAAATAATCACCTATATACATCTATATCTATATATATACATACATGGATGCATATATGCGTGGATATATATGTATTAATACACACACACACCACCTTGGCCAACCTTGTCTCTACTGGATGTGAAACTGCAGGGGCTGGTTTTAAGGTGGATGGTATTGTAGGTACAAACCCGCTTCGGCAAGCAAACATCTTCTTGAGAAGGAACAATGACTTCTTCTCGATAGAATATCTTTTACTCTCTTCCAAACAGACCTCGCCATTCCCGGAAGCCGGAACCACAAATCTCGCCACGGCAGGACGTGCTTCTTCTTCGTTGGTACTCTCTGAACACACTGCAGCTGGATTATGTCTGAGGAGAGCAGATGATTGCTGATCATCTGAAAGAAGCACCGCACTCAGCTCATTTTGAAGTTCGCCCAACTCTTCTGGCGTGATCTGCAGACACTGCGTCGGAGAAGCTGTAGTGTCCGTCGGCGTTGGAGGAATATTTTCTTTAGCAGCCGCCGACGTCTTGTAACCAAATGTTCCGATGGTTAGTATTGCATTAGGCCAGTCGCTGAACTCCTCTCTTTGAGATCCTCGAGGGGCAGCTTGATCTGTATGCATACACACACAGACTTAATCAATCTACATTTTAAGGCACGTAATTACTGAACAGTGCATGCATGATGCATATATATATATATATATATATATATATATATATATGGCACATATATGTAAAGGAATATGTTGTGGCGCATGTATATGCGTGGATCATGCATATTTTCTCACATCGGACGGAAAGTTTAGGGTGGATTAGTTTTAGTATATAAACCTAGTGATCTACTAGTGATTCGGATTAAAAAACTTGGACGTCTTGAACTCGTATCCATTTCAGTAGCTACTAGCTAGCTAGCTGATCCCGAAAATGTAGACTTATGAAACCCCCCCTCTGCGGGAGGTGAGTTGGGTACATTTGCTATGATCTGATTGATTGGTACGAATGAATATATCCACCGCTATACTACCTGTGAGAGCTAGCTAGCTAATTAAAGAGAGCTTACTATGAGTAGGCGGATTGGTTTTCTTGGGGTCCTGCCTCCCATTGATCAACTTGTTCTGAAACCAATTCAATATCTGCAATCAAACGTCGGTGGGCAATCAAAGTTACTTGAACAACTTTCCAAAGATGCAGAATGTAATGTAAAGTAAGGAAATTAAACTTGCATGTACAAAGCAGCAGGCCTAATTAACAACATTAACCGATCGCTTACCCTCATCGCTTCAAGTGTTATTTTGACATGAGAAGATAGCTAGCTAGGACTAGGATACAATGTCTAGAGTTTATAAATATATATATATAAGCGCCAAAGAGAAGCCTAGGTTAGGGAGGTTCTTATATAGACCGACACATTCCATAGCCAAGCCATAGTCGTAGTAGGCACTAGGTAGCTCCTAATTGGGTTCAAGTTCCCAAGTCTTACCTTTTTATCCCCTCAAGTACCCCGGCCGACCCCCCCTTAGCTGGCTCTCTCCATAGTTTATACTTTATACCTATCTTCTCATCTCATCTAAGCTAGCTAAGCTATCCTATTCCAATTTGTCCAATCGACTTGTTTTTCTTTCTTTCTTTAGGAAGCAATAGTACGGTTTATTGTATTGGTATTCGGAAAAATATATTTCGTTTTAAGACCGTGGTATCCACTAACCATTTCATCTTTTAAATATGATCTCGCTCGGAATCAACTTATTAATAATAATTACTCCATCCGTTTTAAACAATTTTATTTTTATGATTGAATTTTATTCAAAAAAATAATGTTATTTAAAATTATTTAGGAATAATATCTAATTTTTACCTTTATTTTTTTTTTCTTTTCCATCTTTAATGTATTAATTACTTTTTTTTCTCTCTCTCTCTCTCTCTCAAATAAATATTATATGTTCGATCGAGGTTGGATTGAGATGAATAATTTTATTTTAATGAGAGAAGCTTCGACTCGAGTTTGAACCATATAACTCTTCATCATCCATCAAGCTTGAACTCAAGTATGGTTCATTTAATATTACACCGAAATGTGAGATCCATCTAACCTGAGAAGGAGCGGCTAATTAGATTTATAAAAGAATCTAGCAGGAGAAGAGCCTCGTGCATGACTTACAAACACAAGCGACAATAAATAGAGCACTTCGCTAGATACTTATATGGATGATGCCTTTAGCATCACTCTTTAACAATAATTGAAACCATCCATCAAGTCAAACTTTTATCGTTGGTGATGAAACTTTCACCTTCTTTGAATTTAATTACCACAATTAATTATTTACGATTATTATTTATTTTAGATAATTATTTTTTAAGAGTACTGGCTATCTAGATAATTAAAATACGCACGATATATTTTGCCCCGGGATGAAGCCGAGGGATTGTAGCTTGGGGGCCCGGGGGGGGGGGATCGAACGGACGCGTAAGGAGATATTGCATGGATACTCGGCGACAAACAGAGCCACGCTCTGCAAGAATAATTCAAGGGAGCTTTACCATACGGGTTTAGATATATGTTATGGAGATATGTCCATTTTTATCACGAGAAAACGAGACACGCTGTCCCTTGCCGTGCCCATTCTTTTTCCTACACTCGCTCGGCTGCACCTACCCAATGTCCCACCTCACTTTCCCATTTCTCACCCACTCTTCCCGCTCACCGCATGATGTGTATAGCCGGACAAGAGCTTTGTTTTTTTCTTTCCCCTCATTACTTAAACTAGTTGATCCTAAACTCAAAAAATAAGATTTTATTTATCTTATATTTTTAATTCATGATTTCGGTTCGGCTCGACTCGACTCGTTCCTTTAGTAAAATAAGTTAAGCCAAACCCTTATTTTAAGTTCATTTAATTAAATGAATAGAGTCCGAGTTCAAAAATATTCGCCTCGATTCGACTCATTTATAACCCTACAGCGACACCACGCCCATCTCCGTTATATTGCCTACATTTCATGAAGGTAAAATAAGATCAGCTCCTACACAGGTTTAATTTGCGGTCACAATTTGAGTACTATTTCAATTTATATTCAATAAATATGCCATCACATGTCATCAAATTTTCCTTTTTTGACCAAGACATGTTATGATCTTTTACCCCCTAATGAAAACGTCAAAAAGTGAGGAAATACACACACACGCACACACGCGCGCGCACTCTGTCTAATAAGAACTAACTCTTTAGTGAGAACTGAAAACTAGTATTTTCAGTGGAAAAAACTACATATATATGGTGAAAACTACTATTAGTGGGTAGAATAAACTACTATAAGTAGTTTAAAAAACTATAGTATTTAAGTGTCAGAAAAAAAAGAACTGTGTCAATTTTATAGATATTATATATTCATGTTTCAAGTTTGGAAACTACTTATAATAAGTGGTGAAAATTACTTTCAGCATGTGGATGATATTCTATAAGTCTCTTAGTAAACTATAGTATTTAAGTACTAGAAATAAAAATGGCAGGATTTTTATAAATATAAGGTATTTATATTTCAAGTTAGAAAATTATCCACAGTAGGTGGTGGAAATTACCTCTAGTGGGCAGACAAAATTATTATAAGTCTGTCAAAAACTATAGTATTTGAGTGTTGAAAAAAAAACTATGACATTTTTATAAATATTAGATATTTCTATCTCAAGTAATTAGAAAATTACCCACAATAGGTGGTGGAAACTACATGTAGTAGGTGATGAAATCTACTGTAAGTATATCAGGAAACTAGGGTGATTCTTAGTTCTCACCATAAAGGATGAATATTTAATGAGAACTAGCTCTGTTAGTAAGAACTGAGAACTAGTACTCTCGGTTAAAAAAATTGCTGATCTTAGATGGTGGAAACTACTCTTAGTAGGTAGAAAAACTACATCAAGTAGTTCAAAAAACTATAGTATTTGAGTATTGAAAAAAAGGCAGTGGCAATTTTATAAATATTGTATATTTATATTTCAAGTTTGTAAACTACCTACAATAAAGTGTGGAAAATACTTTTAGTAGATGGATGAAACTTCTATTAGCCTCTTAGAAAACTATAGTATTTAAGTGTTAGAAATAAAAATGGTGATATATTTTTAAATATTAGTTATTTATGTTTTAAGTTAGGATGCTACCCATAGTAGGTGGTGGAAACTATCTCTAGTGGATAGAAGAAACATTGTAAGTCTTTTAGAAAATTATAGTATTTGAGAGAAAAAAAAATATGGTGGTATTTTTATAAATATTAAATATTTATATTTCAAGTTATAAAACTATCCACAACAAGTGGTGAAAGCTACTTGTAGTAGGTGGTGGAACCTATTATAAGTAACTCAAGAAACTATGGCAGTTCTCAATTTTCACCATAAAATATAGTTTCACTAGATATAAGACCATCAAACCATCAATCCTCACACTTATTTATAATTTCGTTTACTACAATGTACTATAAATTTAAGAAATATTATATACTAAAATACATACCTAAAAATGGGGTCAATATTTATAATAGGTTCGCTTGTTAAATACCCTAACTTTTTTCCATTGTATTGAAAATCTATTATTATTGACTTTTTATTATAATTGTACTAATATATTAGTTACCAAATAAAATGAGATAAATGTATATTAAAAGATGAAAGTTTAAGTTTATCTATCATAGAGGAATGAATGAATTTTAATTTTTCATAGTTGAAAAAACACTTTTGATTTTTTTATGCAATGGCTAGAATTCATTACAAAATATTTTTTATGTAGTATTATAACAATTAGTATTTTATATAATGTAAATATAGAATTTATTTTAATGAACATAACATTATGCTGAAGGAGATTCTTTGAATTTAGTGTTGGGTTATGCTCATAAATTAAAGTCTAATAAAGATTATTATGATTTGAATACAAGGATCTATGCAAATATAAAAAAATGACTTAACAAACAGAAAGTACCTCTTAGCATCTAAGGGTATGCATAAATCAAGTCAACCTGGAATTTTGTGTTAAATTGAACTGATCAGGTTGGGCCATTTTTTTTAAATAGTTCAAATTATGGATCATATTTGTTTAAAAACAAGCGTCTGGGCCATTATGGATTTGACCCAAGTTTTTCAGTCAGTCCCTATTTTAGTCCATTTTACAAAATCTTTCAAAGTTAGATTAAAATAAGGTCAAAAACAAGTTATAAAAGGGTTAATTTCAAAATCAAGTCGAGCTAGGATCATTTTCAAAATAGGGTTAGTACGGATTTGACCTAATTTTTACGTTTTGGGTCCCCATGTAGACCTTTTTGAAATCAATTTGGATTATAGGTTGTAGTTTAGTAAAAATGGATCTTCGAGCCGATTTGGTCTAGTTTGAGTTTATCTAGTGCACACCCTTATTAGCAGTGCTATCAAGGGTCATGAAGGGGAGTGTGCACCAAATGTCATGCCTCTTTTGGTATATATCCAAATGAATGATATTAATCCAATATTAGCTTTGTAACACATGGAAAATTATTGTGCTGCCTCTCAAGGATAATTGCGGAAGCAATGTGAGAAAATTATTTTCTCTCTATATTTTTCTAGCGACTCACCCTTATATTTAGAAATAAGATGTGTCTACTAAAAATACTAAAACCTATTTAATTTGGTATTAGCCAGCTTTAATGGGCTTGGACCAAACCAAGTAACATAGTCTAGTATATTAAATCTAGCTCATTTTAATTTGCGACCTTATAGTCTTATACGACATTAATGGTGTGCCTAAAAAAATTAATACACAAGTCATAAGTGGTTTTCTAACAAGCATAATAGCTACCTAAATTTTATGAATGTTAAATGCCAAAAAAAACTTTATTCTCAATCAATTATATATAATTATCTCCATAATTGGTTTGTAGGGCTTATCACTAACATTTAAAATTTTGAAAGCATTCATTCCCTTGAGAAACACTAGAACAACATTCATTATTCGATTAGAAACAACCTTAAATGTTCCTTATACATTTAACTCCAAATAAATTTGCCAAAGCTTGGATTATATATAGTTAAACTTGATATTGATTATAAAATAACATATTTTAGATATAAGGCTAACATATTAACTTTTAAACTCCTATAATTGCCTCAAAACCTTTTGTATGTGATCAACATGTTGATAAAAATTAATAAATAATAAGATGACTAGTCCATGTTTGAATGAAGTCACAATGAGTATAGTAAAAGTATATAACAATAACATTTACTAGAAAACACATTAGAACACTTTTCATTTGACCTTGAAAATATATATTAAAATCACTATATGACCTTTATAGGTAATATAATAGATAACGTATAACCACTCTCTAAGCATCAATATTAGGGTCAATTGCATTTTAGGCTGATTACATAAGCCCCTCATATTTAGGCCATTAATGTTTTTCTTATTTTACAAAACGAAAAAGAAAAAGGAAAAATAGAGAGGATAAATTGGTTATATAGATGGACATTAAGATGCCAAATGTTTATATAAATTCCCCTCAATCTTATTGATAATATAATTTTCTACGACAAATTTTTTAAAAATAATAAATAAATGTATCTAGTCATTTGGAGCATACAATACTCTTTCTAAATTTTAGCATCAATCTTTTTACTATGTACATATAAAGCTTTTCATATGAATTAACCTACACTCTCATATGTTTCAATTGATATCATTCTCAATGATTATACTTAGGGATTTAAATGAGTTGAGCCAGGTTAAACTCTCCCACACTTTGACTCAATTTCTTTAATAAACGAGACTAAAATAAAGTTTGACCTCAACTTTTTCGCTTATTTAAGTAAACAAATGAGCCGAATCAATCCTTTAATTAGTCGAGCTTACTAGCCTAAGCTGAAACCAAACTTATTTAATAAGCAAACCTAAAATAAAGTTCAAACTCATCTTCGTTAATTAAATAAATAAATCAAATTAAGCTTTTAACGAGTCTATACTGTCTTTATTATACAACTTTAAAATTAACCTTATACTCTTGAAATTGTATTTTTTTTTGTATAAATTATAAGGTAAACTTCATATAAACTAACCTACAATCTCCCACCATCTTTAATTGTATGATTGTAGGGGGGTAAATTGTAATTAGTAAAATTAGACTATGTGCGATAGTATATATATGTTAGACAGCTATGGAACATAAGATAAAATTGCAAGTTAGTATTGGCATAAAAAGAGAAGATAAGGTCAGCACTTTAGGCATTGAATCTCACAAACAATAGATCTTTTCAAAATTGTCCCATTCCAATCGTCAACAAACCCCAACAATTCTGTAGTATATAAACGAAATAAACACCATGCATGTAGGCATGTGAACTTGTCCGCTCACATGGATGGGCTCCTTTCAGTATGCAATTAATCAAACACCTTCGCCAATATAGCGTTGGAACCGTAATCCAAGTATATAAATAAGGAAATAATGTAAAATCAAGTTGCGCAGAATTCTACGCGTCGAAAGACAGCACTGTTGATCAAGTCTGATTCTACAGCATCCAACCAGAGCATGTGTCAAAGAATTTTCGTACGTACTGCCCTTTTCCCAAAAATAAATAAATAAAGATATATATATATATATATATATATATATAATATAGTACTTCGACCGATGATCATGTATCTGATCATCAGAGACAACTGTTAAGAGTAACAATGATGACGCTGATATGGCGTAGTATAGTAGTAACTATCTCCAGCATGTAGTTTACTACTAGTGTGTAATTTATTATATACTATCTCAGTATTAGGTCCAGGAGACTTGATTTACTTAACCCTAGGAGGTTTACTGCACACCTTATTAATTATAGTAATTTTTCTTCCTTTTTTTGATCTACCAACCTATTGACTGTTTACGAAAGCATCAATTCATGATGATGATCATTAGTAATTTAACCTGAATTAATTAAAATCTGGCTTTAGTTAATGAAGAGTTTTATGGTCAGGTGTCAAACAAACATGTCTTCGTGTTCTTGTGGTCCTGAAGATCAAACATATATTCCTCCCTGTTGTAAGCAACCGATCAAGTTCCCATCCTATCTAGTACGTACAACAATATTTTAGGGGATCTAATTAAGAACTTTTTAATGTAATCCCCAAATTTTTATTTTTTAATAATATTTTTCTTACAATGGATTTAGAAAAATATTTGGCATATATGCTAACGGTTGATATAAATTAGTATAATATAATATTATATTATATTATATAGGAGGGATGATTACCTAAACCTAGCGATGAGTCAATAAACGGTGGACTTAACGTAACTAATTAAGACAAATAAGTTTTACACTTTGGGATAGATGTGCCGAGTTGATGATGAGGGTTGAGAGGTGATGTTGGTGGTGACCGAGGTTCAAGCTCCAAGCAAACTTAAGTAATTAAAAAGGTAAAGTTGTCTTGATTGGTTTGATTATTATTAGATTGATTATGGACACCATTTATTTACTATCTTTTGCTCTCACCTAAAATATATAATAAGCAGTCTTTTTAATTAAAATTTATTTTATTTTTAATTCACTTTCAATATCTGAAGTTTGGCTCCAACTTAACTCGGTTCGCTGTCCAAAGAGCCATTTATAGAGGTACACAATTCCCTCAAGAACATTATTGCAATCATAATGACTTTAACCTGAGATCTTTTTAAATTAATTATACTTAGACTCATTTGATTTATAGTATGATTATAATGGGAACTATATCCATAGTGAGTGAATGTGTAAATCAAAGCACTTTTGAATGAACCCTTAAATGATATATACCTCCTATGAACAAATGAGTCAACCTCAAACATACCCCACATTGAGCTCACCTCGTTAATTTTTAATTCATAAAATGTTCGTAAATGAAAATACAAAGCATCGTATAAACAGTCACAATCACCATAAAGATATTACAATACCAAAAGAGAATTTAAACCTAGAAACTTTGGTTACTATAAGCTAGCCTTAATCACTAAACTTTGATCTCATTGGTGAGCCTTACTAATTAATTAAATATCGTAAAATAGCAAATTGATTCAAAGTTCTATCAAGGCCAGCTAAGCTAACTCAACTCATTTACAACTTAAAGTTTATCATCAACCTATGTTCTATGCCAAAATACCATGTATAGTTTGTGTGACTCTCTAGCCTTGTTCTTTTTCATTCATAATTACTAAGTTAGAAATGTCTTTTGAACTAAAATATGTTCATGAATGTGGTTAAGGCTTTTGTATTTTTTACTTGTATGAAAAAATAATAGAAAAGAGTTTTAGAAAATACAAAAAAATTGTTTCCAAACACTGGTATGAAAAACCTTTTTGATAATAGTTAAAAAACCCTTTCGACGACATATCGAGCATCATAAAATCCTTCTACAGGCATTGCCATTGTATATATATATATATATATATTTAGGCTATTCTTTGAAAATTCGACGTTCAATGTCAATAAACAACATCAATACTATTTATAGTTATTGTTATAAATCCTTTACAACGACAAAATATAAAAACACCATTATAATAGTCTTTAAGATGACATTATTTTTCTTTTTCTTACCTTTGAGAGATAGCGTTTGAAAGCGTTCTCATAAAAATAATTGCCATAGTAAAATTTGAAAAAAGTGTTATTATATTCATTTCAAACCATTACATATACTTGTTGTTAACAAATACATAAGCTTCAAAAGCTTGGAATCACATCTTGATTACAAAAAAATTACCAAAAAACACATGCATCAATGCTTGGTGTATTCAACTTTAGCATTTACATAAGTATAGAACCAACAATCCTATCTACTAATACTCAACTGCAAAATCTTGTGAAAAAAACTAAAATCAAACCATTAGTTTCCAACCGGACTCTCCTATAATTGTTGTAGAAGATGTATGTTTATGTTCACAAAAGACCAAAAAATTAATTACATTATATTTTAGTTAATAAAATCTAATATCTCAATATTCATTTCTTGGTGTCTTTATTCTAAATTACATATATTTATTAAATATGATTAGGTAATAAACATACAAATAAAACCTTACTGTTATATTCCAAACAATCTTTATTTGCTTTGTTGAGCATCTTTATAAGTTATATCATGATCTCAATTATTTTGCCTACTTTATTTGGCTATAATTCCTTCCTAATACCCATGTGAATCAAATCCTTCCTGACATTGCGTCCATCCTTTGTTTTAAAATGAACATTTAGAAGTATACTGATAAGACTAACGAATGTTCTTCTCAATATGCATGGCATCAAGGTAATGTCACACAGATAAAGTTTTTAAATATAGAAGGCAAAATAATATGAACCTCTTCTTCTAACCACTCAAAGGAAATGCTTTGCCATTCTTTTTATCGAAAGGCAAATTCAAGTCATGCACATTTTAAAACACTTGGTCACCTCTTAAAGGCTTAGGAGGTAACGACTCTTCTGAATACCCATTAAAGGCCTTTTGCTACCTATAACAATGATGGTTAGTTGGCAGTAATCTACTATGCCCAAGACAATGAGTCTTCTTGCTAAATTTTAATTGAGAGAAGTTTGTTCTCTCCTTATATGTAGGGCATGCATAATGCCCATGGAGAGAATATAAAAAGAAGTTATCGTATTTTGGAAAATTATTTATCGTCAAAAGAGCATTGTCCTCATATTTAAATCCTCTTCTTGATGTGCATCAAATGCATTGACCCCATTATCCCACATAAGCATCAAATCATCACTAAGATGCTCTAAGTACGTAAACATCTAAATCATTGATGGCTGATTAGGCTCATAAATTATCAATGTTAACATTAAGTACTTATGTTTTATGCATAAATATGGAGGAATATTATATATTGATAAGATTTCTGATCACATACTATGGTTCACATACCCACTAAAAAGATTCATTCTATTAGTGAATAGTGCAAGACATGCGTTTATTGGTTCTTGACCGAAATTAGAGAACTTATGATCAAATGCCTTTCATTGAGGAGAATATGTCGGATGTCTATGTTTCCCATCACGTATCTTCTCAGTCACATGCCATGTCAAGTTCTTCAATTCTTTAAGGTTATTAAACAAACTTTGGAATATGGGTATTATTGGAAAATACTATAATACTTTTGATGAAACACTAGCTTTCTTGAACCGTGGTGCTTGGAATTCAAGGAAAAAATCCAATGACAAATTTTCATTCCAATAAAAGATACAATCATTAGGGTAGACATGAATTTATATATATAATTTAACCCTATAGAATAGAGAACCTTTTTTGCCTCGTAAGTTCAACAGAGAATAGCATTGTCCTCAATAAACATTTATCTTAACAACTCAAGTAGCAAGGAAAAACCATTATCACTCTGCCCATGACTTTCTTTCAAGTTGTTTAATCTTATTGCAACTAATAACTTTGTGAAATTCACACACCTATCACATATGAGTGTCTCTACATTAACAACCGGCTTATATAACATACCAAGACAATCATAAAGTTGTCTCCCATTCTATCTACCATGTTTTTGAATGATCCATCCTCGAGTGCCATATCCTTTGAGTGCACCCCTTATCCATACCATACGTAAGTAGATGACTCTTGATTTCATATAATGTCATCTTCATCAAATGGTAATATTTAGTGTAGGAACACATTATTCAATCTAGATTTTCAGAATGAATAACAATAAAATTGATAAAATCCTCTAATCAATCAACATATTCCTTACTCATATAGTTTTCATACATCCATTTTTTTTTATCCATGTTTATACACTATAATCCACACAGAAACCTCAACTAAGCACATGAAAACTACTAGTGTAATGCATCATGAATCAAAACAAGAAGCATAAATGAAAATAATTATATATGTCACAATATATTCTAATTAAGGCTACCCCAATTCACACAAACCACAAACACACACATGCATCTAGTAAAATTCAAGTTTCATAAAACAAATAAGAGGAATAGATAATAAGAAATTTACTTACAGTGAACTAGAAAAGGCTAGGGTTATTGCAACTAACACAATGATAAGCTCAAGTATTGACAACTTCTATTGGAGAGAGAAGTGATTAAGGAGAAATGTGCATAGGAAAAAAATCACATGGACATGATCCCAAAACCTTAACTAGGACAAAAAGGTAAGGTGATGGAATAACTCAGAAGGAACGATGATAGGAAAATGATAAATGAGAAGTGAATAATGTCGTAGGCAAAGAGAGGGTGTCCTGGGAGATGGTATAGGAAGAAAAAAATAATAGACTGTGATATAAAAAATGAAACAAATGAAATAGAAAACTAATCTTTCATAAAATACTACAAAGTCTATAAAAACATGACAATCATGGTAAATATAACGAGGTGGCCTCAAAAATAAAACTACCATCGTATCTCCAAACTTTTTAGGGGGAAAATAAATTTATAAAGGTGAGTGTTCATCATTAAAAATTCAAAAATACACCACCCCAAAAACTATTTTTGATAACTATTTTGAAAGGGTTTTAATAATAGTTCTGAATCGTTATTGAATTGAAAATTGTTAAAGCTTTAGTAACAGTTCAAAAACCGTCATAAAAAATCTTTAAAATCCACACAATTTAGTTCAAACTTTTGGTTTTAATAATGGTTCGCCTAGAAACTATTATTAAAGCAAACGGTTGGATAACCATAACATTCTAAAAAAAAACTAATAACATATTAATTAAAGCCCTAAATTATTAATTATTAGCATTAAATTCATGCTTTAATAATGATTTTATTCCAAAAGCATTATTAAAATGTACATGTTAGCATTAAATATATGATTATGTAGTAGTTAAATCCTAATTAATATTTAATGAGCATTTAAAAAATAATTTATCAATGGTTTTTTCTAATAATCGTTATTAAAAATGCTTGAAATATATAATAGATTAGGGTATTAATAACGGTTTAGAAAAGAACCATTATTAAAACATAATTATTTTTTTTATATAAATTTTATAGTTTTGTCTAAGCTACATACACAGTTGTATATTCAAATATTTATCAAATCTGCAATGTATAACACAACACCAATTCATGCTTATATTCCTCATAGGAAATACAATTAGTAGGCGTACTACAAATTAGTGGCTTTACACTGTAAAGTCGAAGTTCATAAATCATAAAATATAACTATGTATCAATGGCTAATAAACGCTTGCATGCATACATGTGCGTATCCAATTTCATAGAATAATATAAGACATATGAGATACAAACCAAAAAATACATGTAGATCTATAATACTAAGTGTGTGATCACACAAACTTGGCTCATTCATCTCTAACTTCATCAATTTTATCATTTGCATATTTCTGACCTTGTGTATATCCACTGATGAAAAACTACAAATTGATATGAGTCAATCATTCAATTAGTAATTAATATGTCATAGATTCAGTAATGAAAAAAGAAACATACATGGCTTAGATTTATATTCACATATTTTTTTGAGTATGTGATCCATTGCTCTACAAACATAGTATCCACAATCATTACCATTTTGTTGTTGTGGACACTACAAAATGAATTTAGTTATCTTGTTGTTCTCTTAGTTTTTAACCGGAATTGAAATAAAATATAAAATGATTGTTTTTCTACATACCATTATAGGCTTATACTCAAGATTCCTTAGGTCTAGCACGCTATTTCCACCTCTCCCTATATACGTCATCTGTAGTAACCTAATAACTAAAGTCAATACAAAATATTATAACTTTATATACCTCAAAAAATTAATGCAAAATATATGAATAAATAAGATAATGAAGTAATAAGTATACTAATATGTCAATTAAATCTTTTCCTTCAAAACGAGCGACAAAAAAAGAAACAAACTATTTTTAGAGGGAATCAAACATATGTACTTTTTTTTATCACAACGGATGGCAAAAAAAACCCAATATTCACTTGTGAGGTGAGGTATGAGATAACACTTATTGTTGTATCCGTCACTTAATATCCAATCCACTACATTTTTTTCTACCCTCACTTATTATAGTATAGTCAAATATGTAGTATGGACACACAAATATAATAGAGGATAACATCCCCTCAGCCGCAACATGACCAATAGTCATCTTATGAATTACAATAATAACTCATATTTATTAATAAATGATAACTCATGTGTGTGTGTGTATATATAAGAGGTCATAAAATTATACAAATCAATGAAAAGAGTTAAAATATATTATATAAAATAATACTTATGTAACATCTACGACAACACTCGTTATTAACCTTCATTCATGCTCATAAATTTTGCCGATAACCTTCATTGATACCTTTTAAATGACACCGTCCCTCCCAACATACTTGGAAGGACAACTAATAATAATTAGATCACTACCAAAGTATTTTTGGTTGTTGAAATACAAAATCATCAAATCTAGTGGTGGTCAACAGGGTTCTTATAATGTTGGCTCTTCTCTGAAGATGGAATTTTTTGTGGGGCAATTGAATTTTTTTTATCTGTATCTCTTACCTTTCTCGGTGACCTATTTTTTTTCTCCTTCCACTAATAATTCTCTTTCCCTTTGTCATAGGAACATTCCTATTTTATGATTTCTTAATTCATAGTAGTAACTGAAACATAATGACCATATATATATATATATATATATATATATATATATATTAAAGAGGGAATATATAATGTATGTAAAGTTAAGTATAACATGGATGGAGGATGTCATTATCTCTTCAGTGGTGAGATGTATCTGGTCTGTGGTCCAAGGCACCAAGCTTCTATGAGCTTCCAACACTGTATTTACCTCACCACCTTCTTTATAGCAAGTTAAGGGTGCATCTTCAATCATTGGATTGTCAATGCATATAAGCCTTGTATTTGGATCTAAGATAGATCCATGGACTATCAACATTTCAATACCATGATTGATGTGTACCCTTTCTTTCACCAAAATATTTGACGGGTCGTTATCTTACAAGTCACATTTATGCAAACCCTATATTAAAATATTAAATATTATTAATTATTGAGTTGAAAATTGATATTATATATATATATATATATATATATATATATATATATATAGTTAATATTCTTACCTCGAGAAGAGAATAAAAATATGTATCGGCTTCACAATTATCTTTAATGCTATTTACATTGGGTATGTGAAGGGGATCATGTGTATTTAAATCGGATGGCTTATTTCCTTGCAATTTGATGGAGGCCAACTCTTTCTCCATTTTGGCCATACATTCAAATGCCATGTTTGATTTTTTGGGTCAGAAGAGCTACTTATTCATTGGTATTCCAAGGTCCACGTGATTGACCACATACACTTATTCTTGTAACCCTTAATTCAAGACCCTTGTATCTTCTAGGCTATTCTTCAATTCCCATTCCTTGTGACACGATGCTATATTGATCTACACCCTCGATTGAATCTAATGTTTCACATTTATCCTATAATGTATGTGATTTAAAATATAGGAATAAGCATAATATAATAGTTTGCTCTAAGAAAACTAACTAGGATTATGGATATCGTCAAACTTACAATTCTTTTAGCATCATTTTGTACATCTTCATTAAGATATCCATATTTTTGTTTCTCTAGCCTTCTTCTATAATGTACTAATATTTATGGATGAAGTATATGGATCCTTGTCCTATGTTAAGAGCTATAATTCCAAAATATGCACTTAAATTTAACAATATGAAAACACATAAATCAAATTGTCATACCAATTCTTCATTAAGGCCTGCATAACCTTTTCTAGCCATATGATGGTGATAAATATTCTACTTAGCAATTTCTTTATTTTTGGTACATTTCTCCTATATTACAAGCCAAAATATATACTCATTGCTATTTAAATATCAATAAAATCTTCTTGATCAAAAAGATTAATTGTTATGCAACAAATACCTTAAGCTCCTCTGAAAGACAATATCCAATAAACTAATCCCAACTATCTTAATCAATGAAACCATAATGCTTAGGGGGATTTATGTGTAAAACACCATCCCTATTTTTGTACATTTTTTTATTGTTCAAGTATGCCCTAAATATTCTTAGACATTCACCGTAATGTCTAAAAATCCACTTCTTCATCATCTTTGGGACTATCTACAAAATAAGACATAAATATGCACACCAAAGTTAATGTATTAAAACTAATAGCGCGTAACATCCAAAAATTATCAAGAAAAACATATTATTTACCATGACTTCTTATCAAATATGTTTCAAGTGACCCTTTAGAACTTGCTTCCAATTGGTGTAGTAGATAGGAACATGGTTACAGTTGACGAGTGAAATGTATGTAAGAAACATATCTGCATACTTGCTGATAGGAAGATTATAAGTATTATATCTCAACTCTTCTTATTCTCTTCTATTAATCGTTTCAATGATGATTCTCATCACAATATGCCCTCTTTTCCCTTCTTCATCACTAGATTCCTTGTTAATGTTTTTTTAGTCATATCTTTGCTAAATTTCAATATATAAATTAGTACAAACAATGCTAGGAATACAAAATATGAAGTTAAAGTATCAAACACATATATCATATGTAGTAATGTTATGAAATAAGAAATAATATAATGTTTTATGAATGTAGACAATATAATAAGTTAAAATAACAACCATGCTCTACAAACATGTTAAAATGTTATTACCCTAACCTCATTCTTTTCCTTTTTTTCTTCCTTCCTTTTGGATCAGTTTTATGATCTGATACATATGTTACTTCACAATGATAATCTCTTCATAGATTCCCTCCTCAACAATACCATTGTAATTATCGATCAATGATTGTGTTGCTTGCACAACTTTGGCACACTTTTTCTCCTAATCGACATCATTTCCATTGTCACATTCATTGACAATTCTTTTCTTCATAAATAGTATCACATATCAATCTTTTATTAGTAAGATCAGTGACAAAGAAAACTTATGTTTCCTGCGATGCCAAGATGAATGTATCTTGTTTATGGCCTACCCTAGTGAAATCTTCTAATGTGAAACCATCTTCATATCTAACTCCATGATTTTTATCAATCCATATACACCCAAATATATGTACTTTAAACATAGTGTAATCTACCTCTCAATTTGTTCAATCATGCCATGATAATTCATAATATGCATATGCTAAATTATTATCCTTCTCACTATCAATATGCATTGTCTCAACCACTAAAGTCACTTGAAATACCCCAAAAATATTAGTTTTGAGAATTGTAGTTTAAAAGGATTTATTAGATAAATTAATTAAATTAATTATTTTTATTGGAATAGAAAGAAATTATTTAGGGCAATTTAAGAGGAAATTTACAAATATTTTTATAAGGAAAAATTTGGGTATTTTGCTAATTAAAAAGGAATTTAGGAAAAATCCTTTAAAAACCCTAAATTAGGCTAAAAAGAAAATTTAATATTAATTTATTGAAATATTTTATTTTTAATACCCAAAATATTTAGATTTATTTAATTAATCCTAACCCATATATTTTTTTCTCTTTTCCTCCTTTTCCTTTTTCTTTTTCTTTCTTCCTTTTTCTTTTCTTTTTCTTTCTTTTCTTCCTTTCTCCTTTCTTTTCTTCTTCGGTTTGGGCTAGCCCGCGACTCGTTTCCATCGTCCCTGTTCCTTAGGCGCGGCCCAAGAGCAAAACGATGCTCCTTCTTGATAAGTTCATATTTTGACACATTTTATACCCTTATAATCTTAGTTTTTAGTATTTTATTTAACTAATATAAGTGAATAATTATGATTTAATACTTAAGTGATAATAATTGCACAAATATTATTATTTAAGCTAAAATGATATAAATTAAGAAAATTTAGAATAAAATATTATTTATTAATATTTATTGAATTTTATGTTGCAGGTTTTATTTTTAAATAAAAAAAACGAATCGGACCTTTGGACCAACGGCCAAAGGCCGAAGGCCCAAAGGCCAGGGAACGACGAGTAAGCCAAAAGAAGCAAACGAGCCAAACAGGGCACCGCACGGAAGGAAGAGAATGAGAGAAGAGCCGCACGAAGTGTGTGAGGGCTGACGTGGAAAGGTACTCTAACGAAAATGAAAGGAGCCACGATCGACGCACGGAAAAAAAGCAACACAAGGCTTGGTAGAGGACAGAGGCGAGAGTCTTCACAGGCTCGGGCGAGAAAACGCAGAGAGTGGCCGGCAGGCTCTGACGCGAGGAACAGAGAAGGAAGGCTGGGCAAAGAGTATGGAACGCGCGGCAGCACAGCAGCAACCTCCGTCAGATATCAACGCCGAGAAAAAGAAAAAGAAAAAGAGAATTATTTACACGGAAATTAAGGCGGCGAGAAGAGAGAATAAGAGGAAATTTGATACCGGTAGAATTTATTTCAGATAAAATTAATTTTTATCTGAATAAATTCTTGATCTTTTATCCAAAATTAATTCCGGTTATTTCTTTCTCTTATTTTAATATATATTTTAGATATATATTTATATGTAATTAATTCTATAATTATGGCTGATTTATTGTTTATTGTTAGGAAATAAATTGAAACTCTGGATTAGGGTTTGAGATATAATTTTATTTTCTTTGTTTCGTGAGATTGTTTCTTAACTCTATTTTAATTGCTATCGTTTATATATATAATTCTGTCAAGTATAATTTATTTGGTGTATGCCTTGTTCTGGTTTCCTCATAAGTGACAGTATGTAGGATTATTTGCCTGCTAGGTGGCCATCTAAATATACTAGAATTTATATGTATAAATTGCAGCTAGGTTAGATAACAATTTACCTAATAGTTTTGTGATTCTAACCGAAGTAGTAAAACGTTTCGATACGTGTGGGTCAAGGAAAGGAAATATAACTAGACATGCGTTGTGTACTAGTTTGGGTACTTAAATTGATAGTCTTCCAATTACACTTAATGCATTAAATCTAGCTAAATATAGGAGTCGCTTGTTGCTGCTATATTGCTAGTATTTAGTAGGGTTAATATGGGCACGTTGTCGTATTAATTAATTAATGGAGGTAATATAAGGTGTATGGACCTGCGTTTGGTGTACAACTTAGTTGATCTATTTCTCATGATTAAAATATGACTTAGAAATTAATATTATATTTCGACCTAATCTAGTGGTGGATTTTGATTTCCCTACCATATCTGCGGGTTTCCTATTATTTTTATTGTTATTAGTTTACTTTATTTTATTTACTCATTTTATTATTTTTTTATAATCCCCCATTAGTATTTTTCTTATTTATTTATTTTGTGTTATTTAGTGTTTTTATTTTTTATTTGTTTTCAAGCTAGTTAGATAGAGGTGAGCCCTCTCAATCCTCGGCCTAGAACGATACCCTTATTTACTAGTGCTACAATTGACAACAAGAGGGTTTAAATTGCGTGCCGGCTACGGCCACACCAATTTTTAGCGCCATTGCCGGGGATTGGTAACTTCACCTTTATTTTGCTAGTATTTTTAGTGTGTTTTTATTTTTAGTGTTTGTGTTTTTTCTTTTAGTTTCGTTTTAGGTTATTTAGGATTTTTGGTGTTTTTGTTTTGCTCTTAACCTTTTCCTTTGAAGTGTTAGCGTTTTCAGGTGGCTATGAGAGGATCCTTGGGTTGTGGACAACTTTGCATAAATCTTAATGCAAGAGTAAATGAGGTACGTTCAAGCAATCTTGATGATAAACTTAACCAACTCACTGCTCTTGTTTTGCATGTAGCTACAACTACTGGAGTGGTTCATACGCAAGGAAATCTATATGCTTACAATGAACAAGCTATGAGAGGATGAGGATGGACACAATCCAGTGCTCAATATTTCAATGGTTTTCAAGGAGATGAACCCTATACAAGCACATACTATTCTAGAATGAGGCATCAACCCAACTTTGGATCGGAGATGAATGATCATTATTCAGTGCCATATCAAGACCCTCACATACACAAATATGAAGCTTCAAAATATTATCAATATCCTCAACAAGAATCTTCTCCAGTTTTAGAACCCTCAAGTTCAGAAAAAATGGATAAGCTTCTTGAAGCATTGACAAATGGTCAAAACCAGTTGGTAGACATCCAAAATCAACTGATGCAAAGTCAGATTTTACAAAATGAAAGGATGTCAGTGCTGGAGGATCAAATGGGTTATGTGGTTGACATGATCAATCAATTACAAGCAAAAAAGAGCTCTCTAGTACTTTGGTTTAAAATTCAAGTGAGAGTTATGAGTATGATGATGCCATATCTGAATGTAAAGATGAGCTAGGCGAGGAGGTTTCCATGGAGAACGTTGAAAAGCAAGATCAAGTGGAAGAAGAGCTTGTAAAAGTAGAAGAATAATCTCATCAAAATGAGGATCAAGTGAACAAAGAGAAGTATATGGATGACAAGACTATCACTTTCATCTACCATAGACCATCTTTGAACATTTATTCCCCAATATTTCTTGGAGATAACCATGAGACATAAGGTAAGCCTTTGAATCACTTTGATTTTATCTATGCTAACCATACTCCTTGTTTTCCCTCTTTTAGCAGGTTATATAGATCGAAGAATGAAGAGAGTAATCAAATCACCTTGGATACATTTAATAAGAAGCGTGATGCTCCAAAGGAGAGGTTTTTTTGGAATGATGTGTTTAAAGATTTTGAGATGGGAAAATATGTTCTTCCTTTGATAGAGAGATCACGATACATGGACATTGGGCAAAACATTATCTCTTTACACAGGAGCTTAAATTCCATGCTAGGTAAGTTACGTTCTTGCTGGATCAAATCTTTCATTAAAACCAATATTTTGTCTTTTTCTTCCTTGCAGAATAAAAATGATCATCACAAGGAAGGATTTGGTGAAGCAGCTTTGAAGTGGACGTATCCACCTTGAACGAGAAAAACCGAGATCATGTCAGGCTGAAGACATAAAAACAAGCGCTACTTGGGAGGAAACCCAATGTCATAAAGGAGTTTTCTACCCTCTAGTTATTTATTTATTTAGTTTTTATCTCCATACTTTAAATTACATGTTTCCTAGTTGTTTACACATTGAGGAAAATGTGTGATTTAAGTGTTGGGGTGTGTGTGTTTTATGTTTTCGCAAAAAAAAATAAAAAATAAATAAAAATTTAGAGTGTTTAGTATTTTTAGAGTCGCAGGAACCCTTAATTAGTCAATGAGGAATATATCTTTAAAATCTAACGAAAAGATGATAATAAAATTAAGATAAAGTAAGTGGAGATTTTTTGTGTTAATTTTGATATAGGGAACACATATCTATATGTCTAAATGTGAATGGAGAAAGAATATGTATGATTGTCTAATCACCAACATGACATATTGAGATTCATCACATTCCTTAGTGAGCTTTTGAACCATATATACCTTCTTTTTTTGAGCGAATTTACACAAAATCATCTACTTTTCTTGGCATTCAAAATTTCTTTGTAAACCTCATATATGTTTAATTGCTTTGATCAAATTATTTGCCATAGATCTTGTAATGGACTATAGAGACTACTAGAACTTACTCTTGTACTACTCGACGCTTATAGTCAAAACATGCTCTGATTGAGAAAATGATAAAGGCAGCTTAGGATTTTTCCATCACATGACCAAATAGCTTAACCTAATTTGTGCATCCATGATATACAACCCATAAAAACCCTTTGAGCCTATACAAGGAACATATACTTTTCTTCATTACCCACATTGAATAACTGTTGGGCCTTAATCTCCTTACCTTTGCTTAAAGCTAGTGGAAGGAAATCAAATAGTTATGGATATAAAGAGTGGTTGTGTATGTGTGTAGGTGAAAAATAATAATATGTATTTATGCTAAGAAAGGGGATTGGTTATGTTTGGTGGAGATAAAAAAAATGAAAAAAAATTTGAAAAAAAATGAAAAAAAAAAGAAAAAATGTTAGGATAAAAGGAAGATAGGGAGTTATAGAGAAGATGTTGAGAAAGTTCTATTTATGTTTTAATTTGGTGTGAAGGTGGAGAGGTGTATCATTAATCATTGATGTGGTGTTAAGCTTATATTTCATCTACTTATTAGATTCCACTAGCTCTTGATCTTTTTAGCATCACACTCATAAAATACTCCATACCCTTCTTTACCTTAAACCCCGTTACAACCAATAAGTGAGTCCTATTTGATTCTCAAGATGAGCAGCCTTTGATATGATGGAGATTAGTCACAAGAGTTAAGCATATGGTTTGGTCTATTTGGTAAGTATTTGATATCTTTCATGATGTTTTATCCACAAGAACATGAGCCTTCTTTGTTTATATATGTGAGTTGTTTGTTATCTTTATCATCTTATCTCACATATATGAGTGTTCCTATACATTTTGTAGCCATGAATCTAAGAAAAAAATAGAGGGTATCCATAGTGAGGATGAATCTTGATGCGACTAAGGCATGGTAGATCTTCATCCATAATATTTATCTGTTTATACCTGTCATGTTTATGTGTGAACCATATGTTGAGATTGATCCTTTAAATCTCCCAACGGTGAATCTTGGTTGATTGCTAATCTTGACGTTTGAAAGTAAAAGATTCTGAAGAAAAAATTGGTTAAGGGTGTTAGGTTTGATTTTATTTTATTTTATTTTATTTGTGTGTGATTTTGTGGGTATATCATCTGTAAAACCCTCACGAGACCTTACTCGTCCTCGATGGGTGACCTAGGGGTTTAAAGGGCTTATTGCACATGCTAAGTGTAATCGTGAGACCTACGAAAGTGGCTAGTTAATTTAATTTTATTTTTTTAGAGTAATAACTTGCTTAAGGACAAGCAAGAAGCTAAGTGTTGGGGTGTGATAAGTTCATATTTTGACACATTTTATACCCTTATAATCTTAGTTTTTAGTATTTTATTTAACTAATATAGGTGAATAATTATGATTTTATGCTTAAGTGGTAATAATTGCACAAATGTTATTATTTAAGCTAAAATGATATAAATTAAGAAAATTTAGAATAAAATATTATTTATTAATATTTATTGAATTTTATGTTGCAGGTTTTATTTTTAAATAAATAAAAAAAAGAACCGGACCTTTGGACCAACGACCAAAGGTCGAAGGCCCAAAGGCCAGGGAACGACAAGTAAGCCAAACGAAGCAAACGAGCCAAACAGGGCACCACACAGAAGGAAGAGAACGAGAGAAGAGCCGCACGAAGTGTGTGAGGGCTGATGTGGAAAGGCTCTCTGACGAAGATAAAAGGAGCCACGATCGACGCACGAAAAAAAAGCAACATAAGGCTTGGTAGAGGAGAGAGGCGAGAGCCTTCACAGGCTTGGGCGAGAAAACACAGAGAGCGGCAGGCAGGCTCTAACGCGAGGAACAGAGAAGGAAGGCTGGGCAAAGAGTACGAAACGCGTAGCAGCCTCCGGCAGCCATCAGTGCCGAGAAAAAGAAAAAGAAAAAGAGAATTATTTACATGGAAATTAAGGCGCCGAGAAAGAGAGAATAAGAGGAAATTTGATACCGGTAGAATTTATTTCAGATAAAATTAATTTTTATCTAAATAAATTCTTGATCTTTTTTCCAAAATTAATTCCGGTTATTTCTTTCTCTTATTTTAATATATATTTTAGATATATATTTATATGTAATTAATTCTATAATTATGAATGGCTTATTTTTTATTGTTAGGGAATAAATTGAAACCCTGGATTAGGGTTTGAGATATAATTTTATTTTCTTTGTTTCGTGAGATTGTTTCTTGACTCTATTTTAATTGCTATCGTTTATATATATAATTCTGTCAAGTATAATTTATTTGGTGCATGCCTTGTTCTGGTTTCCTCATAAGTGACAATATGTAGGATTATTTGCCTGCTAGGTGGCCATCTAAATATCCTAGAATTTATATGTATAAATTGCAACTAGGTTAGATAACAATCCACCTAATAGTTTTGTGATTCTAACCGAAGTAGTAAAACGTTTCGATACGTGTGGGTCAAGGAAAGGAAATACATCTAAACATGCATTGTGTACTAGTTTGGGTACTTAGATTGACAGCCTTCCAATTACCCTTAATGCATTAAATCTAGTTAAATATAGGAGCCACTTGTTTCTGCTATACTGCTAGTACTTAATAGGGTTAATATGAGTACATTGTCGTATTAATTAATTAAGGGAAGTAATATAAGGTGTATGGACCTGCGTTTGGTATACAACTTGGTCGATCTGTTTCTCATGATTAAAATATGACTTAGAAATTAATATTATATTTCGACCTAATCTAGTGGTGGATTTTGATTTCCCTAGCATCTTTATCATATCTGCAGGTTTCCTATTATTTTTATTGTTATTAGTTTACTTTATTTTATTTACTCCTTTTATTATTATTTCTATAATCCCCCGTTATTATTTTTCTTATTTATTTATTTTTTGTTATTTAGTGTTTTTATTTTTTATATATTTTCAAGCTAGTTAGATAGAAGTGAGCCCTCTCAATCCCCGGCCTAGAACGATACCCTTATTTACCAGTGCTACAATTGTCAACAAGAGGGTTTAAATTGTGTGTCGGCTATAGCCACACCACTTCTCCCCTTTTTCCCTGGAACGCTACGTTCCGTTTAAAATTTTTATAACCGATGCCGGCTCGATTCACCCTTCTCTTTTCTTTTCTTTCTTTTCCCCCTAGCTGGTCGGTCCACCCCCTTCTTCTTCGTTCCTCCTCCTCCCCGTCGACCTGCAACTCAATCATCCCAAAAATGGCGCCGCCGCCTACGCTCGTCTTGATTGGTCGTTTCTCCTCTCTTTCTCTTTCCTCCGAATCACCAGTCAACATGACCTAACCCACCTTCCTTTTCTTTCGTGCAAAATCCTCCTTTTCCTGTGCGAATAGGCTGCCATGATTTGAATTTGTACCGGCCGATTGGTGTTGCCGGCTACCTTAACCCTACCTGCATTACCCTCCTACCGACACATAGAACTGTACCCTCTCCTCTGAACTCTATAAATACCCCTTGTTTAGTCTCAAAACTTTTTCCCGAAACCCTAAGAATTTACCCCTACGCATCATCGCAACTTTAGACGTCCTTTCCTCCACCGTCATCTAACTACACCACCTGCTCTACCTACCTAAGTCTTCCCTGCACCGCCCTCTAACTAACTACACCACCCTTTCTCCTCGATTCTTCCTGCACGAGCCACCACAACCATGCAAAGTGTAACACCCCCAAAATTCACTACTGAAAAATTTCGTTTAAATCAAAGGTTTAGCGGAAGCGAAGGATAAAATTGTAAACTTGGGGGCGTTACCGCCACACTTAGTACCAGACCAGTTCACTCCTACCGTTCCAGTACTAAGTGCTAAGGCTAAATCCGATCAACATTAAGTATGAAGTATCATAAAACGCAAGGCGACATTTAACATAAATCATTAATAAGATATAATTCAAACAGAAGTTAGAACATGATTTAGGATTACAACCCCAAATTACATTCTTCAAAATAGGAAACGTAATACAAAATACAGCTAAATAAAAAAAATCCCAAAGGATCAATATCTGGATTGCCTACTCTCTCGAGTCAAGCCTTCTACCCCAAAATAGTATCCGAATGTAAACCTGCACAGGAGGTCTGCTCCCCACCATCAGTGGATCATCACAGGACCCATTCAACCAATGTATTATCAGTATGGGTCCGATACTGAGTAAGGTAGCAGGTGCGCTAAGACCGGCATACAAAACACACAACACAGTATACATGGCATAATCACTTGAGCAACATGTAGTAAAATAGATGATAAAGGCTAGCTACGGTCCAGATATACTTGTTCTTTAGATCTCTGGTAAATATAGTTGATTCACATCATAGTCCTTATCAATTCATGTGAGTGCGGAAACCCCCCTATTATAGCCGGTGGACCGGTCATGCAGGGCAAAATGCGCCTGACCACTATTATAGCCGGTGGACCGGTCATGCAGGGCAAAACGCTCCTGGCCACTATTATTCGCCGGTGGACCGGTCTGGCCCCGACTCACATGATATTTCATTGTAATTACTTTGTGTCTTTCCCATGTCTTATCATTATTACGTTCGGTTTGTTGAGCACGGAATCCCCCACTATTATAGCCGATGGACCGGTCATGTAGGGCACCCCGGCCCTAGCTACTATTATTCGCCGATGGACTGGTCTGAGTCCGGCTCAACATCTTCCTCTTTAAGTGATTAGTGTCTTAACATATCTTATTAGAAAGTATTTACCCTTGAAATGCATAGCTAACTATATCCACACTTATCCTCCCAGGAGGGCCCGTCCATATCTTGGGACTATTGCGCCCCTTATCACACCTCGATGTTTACTTTCCCTTTACACTTACACATAATGAAAACCAACTCCTAAGGGTGTGGGTTAAGGCCCAGCACCTCGTGACATCCACTCCACATGCTATCTCCCTCTAGGGTTTTCCCTTGGAAACCCTAATTGGACCTATGTGGCCCAAATTTCTCTCACTTACACTACCATTACTCCATTTATCGCCCCACACCTCATCTCATTTAGATCCAAACCCAAATCATATCGCTTTACCCCTCGATTCCACATGTGACCGAAAAACCCTAGTTAGCCACTTCAACCCTAGCACCTTTCTTCTCCCACAAGTAACCCCTCTCTTTTTCACCTAATATCTCTTCTCTCCCATGACACCCATAATCACCCCTTATACAACAATTTCCACTCTTAACCCGTACTCCACTCTCCCTTAATCATTTTTACTTCCACATTTTCTAGATTACTACTTTCTCCCAAAACCCTAATTGGGTACTTTATACACCCTTACGCCAACCTACGTATTATTTTTCATCCCAAGTCTCCAAACACTCCACAACTCTCCCTTTAACTTATTTACACCTTAATACAACTTTTCTCACGTAATTAATGATCATCCCCATGCAAGTTTTATCCAACCCATGCAAACTCTTGAAGTTCCCATGCAAACCCTAGAATTCCCATGCATAGTTCTCATCTCTTATTCATTTTGGTCAACCTCATACCAGTTTTATTCCATCCATGCAAACTCTCGAAGTTCCCATGCAACCCTAGAATTTTCCATGCATTGTTCTCACCCCTTATTCAATTTGGTCAACCTCATGCCCCCCTTTAGCAACTCACTTCCCATTCATTTATTTTTGTCCTTTCATCTCCATGTCATAATAATAATCACCCTAACATGCATGTCCTAGAGGGTTACATCATGCCACAGCACATCATAATCACCACATATGGATATCACATTCATGTCACAAGGAAAATACATACCACATACCTTAACTCCAAGCTGCGCTACGCATAAAATACGTTAAGGACAATCATGTGATACACAACAGGACATGATATATATACAAAGCATTCAAGGCATACAAGTCACATAACACGTAGGAACCTTAGCCACATCCTTACCTAATACGACACCGGTCTTGGAGCACGTTCCTACACCTCCTCCGGGTTTTGACTTGATTCGCCTATAAGAGGGAAAACTATGGATTAACTTCCCTCTAACCAAAACACCATTCTTTCTACCTTACCCTTATCACAACTTACCATTAGGGCTAACAATAATAATGATACCTTTATAAGTAAAAGTAGGGTTATTATTCTTAAGGTAGCTAATCATGCTACTACTAATCAAAGATAGGTCTTAATAGTTACAACCATTTAAGGTAATTATAATAATATTTATATTATTAACGATAATAGTTTCAATGTTACTAATAATGGTAACAATAGTAGTGCTAGTAAGGTTAGTATTATAATAATACTACTAACAGTAATAATACTAACAATAATAGTAATAATAACAATAATAATAATAATAAATAATAATAATAATAATAATAATAATAATAATAATAATAATAATACTAACAATAATAACGATAATGATCTTAAAATAGGGATATTAAAGTTATAGGCCATTAATAATGATAATAACAGTTATAAATATTCTAAAGTTGGGTTAAATAGCATAGATAATAATAATAATAATAATAATAATAATAATAATAATAATAATAATAATAATAATAATAATAACAATAACATTAAGCATAATACTAATAGTACTACTAAAATAATTAGTATTAGTATAAGGGGGTTTAGGGGCTAGGGAGTTCAGAGAACCACCTAGGGGTGCTGGTGGCACAGGTGGCGGCGACAGTGATGGGGGAGAAGAGAGGTGGAGAAGTGGTGGAGGGAGGAGAAAGGAAGAGGAGAGGGTGGAAGGGGAAAAAGAAGATATGGGGAGGTAGAGGAAGCTCCCCTGGTGGTTTTAGAAGGCAGAGGGGGTGCTGGAAGTGGTGGCACCGGCGGTGGGCGGTGGTGAGAAGGGCGGTAAGGCTCGAAGCAAGGCTGATCGGGAAGAGCCCTTTGCACGGCCGGGCTGGCTCTTGCAGAGCAAACCGAGGGGTGAGGGAGGCCTAGGTTGGTGGAGGGTGATGCAAGGGAGAGTTTCTTGGGTGGATCGGGCGGCGGAGATGGGCGCCAGCGACGGGGTGGCTATCTGAAACGGGGATGGCGCAAGGGTGGTTTCTGGGCTGGGGTTTCAAAAGAGCCCAATGCTGGGCTCGTGGGGGTATTTATAAGCTCGAAAATGAGGGAGGATTGAGAGAGGGGGCAGAGGAAGGTACGAGCAGGCGGGAATTTGGCAGGCCGGCCGTCGGTGGCAGGCCGACGCGGGTCTGCCATGGCAGACCTGTGGTTCGGTCGAGAAAAAGGAAGGGGGCGGGAGCAGGCCTGTGTGAGGTGTTGGGGTGGTCGGCCGGTCGAGGAGGGACAGACGGGCAGTGCAGAAGAGAGGGAGAAGGTGTGCAGGCGGCGCAGAAGGCTGGTCGGCGCAGAAGAGGATGGCGGTGATTTGCAGCGGGGCGCGGGGAAGAAGAAAAGGGGAAAGGGGCTGGACCGGTCGGTCCAGGGGAGAAAAGAAAAAGGAAGGGCGACCAGCCGGGCGGTTCGGGCGAAGGAGCAGCGGGGCAGCCTAGCGTGCGAGACGGGGGAGAAAACTGATCTGGGCCGGTGGGCTAGCCCAGTCGGGGAAATGGGGGAGAGAAGGGAGAAAGGAGGGGGGGAGAAAAAGAGAAAAGGAAAATAAGGGAGAAAAAGGGATTGAGGAAAATAATTAGGGAAGAAAATAATTAAAATGACTTATGGGGTGAGTTATAGTATTTTTGGTAGATAATTAAAATTTTAGTAATTTATCTTATTATATTAGTTTAAAAAGGTAGATTTTAGAAAAATACTGGTTTATTTAAATAAAATGAGTATGATAAAATAGCAATTTATTTATTTTAATTTATTAAACACTCACATCTAATTTGGTATACTTAAAACCCACAAAATAATTAAGTTAAATAAATTTAAAAGGCAAAATCCTCAACGTAATTAAATTAAATAAGTTTAAGAGTTAAATTATCCCTAATAAAAGTAATTTATTAAATTATAGGCTTTTAAAATTTTTGAGGGATTACACAAAGTCCCTTGCACAACCAACCAAATTTTTACACCTACTGCCCTTCGCACCATTGTCCACCACCACATCTGCCTCTATCACAGCCTCCTCCACCACCCAAAAACAGCTACCAACCCTCCTCCATCTCTCCCTACCCTTCTTTTCCCCTTCCTCCTTCTCCTCCTCTCTTTTTCTTCTTCTCTTCATTTTGGCCGCCGCCACTGCCGCCGTGCACCGCTGCCATTTGCCGCGCCACCATCCTCACTTTACTCCCCTTAGTCTAGAATACCACCAATACCTCAACCTCCACCCTTATTCTCCATCTCTTCTTCTCAAATCTCAACTCTTTCCATTTCTTTCCTCTTTTCCGGCCACCGCCACCACCGCTGTGCACCATCGCCGGTGCCACCTATCTTCGCCGGCCTAAGGTGGAACCCTGAACTCTCTCAGCCCTTCTCCCCTATTTATTTAAGCTTGTTTTATTTTATTTCAATTTTTACCTAATATTCAATTATTATTAGGTTCAATATTACTGTTATTATTTCTTATTAGGGTCAAGAGACTATATAAATTATTTAGATTATTAGTTTCGTATTATTAATATTATTAGTATTATTTTAAGTTTTATTATCATTATTATTATTAGTAGTAGTATTATTCTTATTATTACTATTATTTATTTAGAGCGCTGAAGCCCTACTTTATTATATAATGCGAATACTACTACCGTTAATAATAATAATAATATTATTATTATTATTATCATCATCATCATCATTATTATTATTCTTATTATTATTCTTATTATTATTATTATTATTATTATTATTATTATTATTATTATTATTATTATTATTACTGATGGTACTTTTACTATTTTGGAGTAGGGTCGTAAACCCTACCTTATATTACTTTCGATTTAAGTCATTTCATTATTATTATTATTATTATTATTATTTGTAATTTTGATTATTATTTCATTACTATTATTATTATTATTTCTATTAATAATGTCCTAATGATATTATTAGCATTATTTTGGTGAAGGGTGGAAGCCCTTATCTCATCATCCGTTTTAAATCATATTAATATTATTATTAGTATTTTTAGTATTATTTCTTATCATCATTATTAGGATAGTATTATTTTATTTAAAAACCTAATCTTAGAATAAATTAGTAAATAATAGTATTTTGGTAGGAGGGAATCTAATTCTAGTTTTTCCCTTATATAGGTGAGACCAGTCAAAGCCCTAAAGAGGCGTAGGAGCACGCTCCAAGACCGGTGACGTTTTAGGTAAGGGTGTAACTAAGGCCTTATGTATGTTTATGTGCCCTTGATGCTTGGATGCCTTGTATAATGTAGTGTTGTGTATCATGTGCTTTTAGTTAACTATTATGTTGACTATTTTATGTATGGAGCAACGTGGGATTATGGTATGCTTACATGCCTTTTATTATATATGTGTTGACATGAATATGTGATGAAATGTTGTGAAATGCGAGGGATGAGGTGTGTTTTTATTGTGATATGGTATGACCCATAAGACATGCATGTTAGGTTGTGTAATGTGATGGTATGGAGTGAAACGATGTGGGGTTGATCTAAGTGATATATGACCATGCATAGGGGAATCTAGGGTTTCACGTAGGAGTGTAGGGTTTTGTATGAAATAGTACGAAGGGTTGCATGGGGGATATAAAGTTTATATGGGAGTAAATTTTACGTATGTATAGTTAATTTGAGGTGTGAGGAAGGTTATGAAAGTGTTGTTTGGGCGTTTGAATGTGTTGAATGAAAAATAGTATATGGGAGAGTATAAGGGCATATAGTAGACCGATCTAGGGTTTTGTGTGGTGGTTAGGGTTTGGTATGGTTTTTGGAGTGTATGTGGCTGTGTGTGTGTCTGGTGAAGTAAAGTGTGCTAGTGAGGAAGTGAACGGGTAGGTGGTGAATAAGTGATGGGCTTGGGTCCACACGTGGGGGAAATGGACTCTAATGTAAATCTGGTAAAGAGGGAAGGATAATGGGCTAAGTTAGGAGTTTTATGAGATTATGAGTGAGACAGGTCCCTTGGGGGGGATAAGCGTGGAGGAAGTTAGTCATGCATGTCTAGGGTGAAAAATTCTGAATAAGACACTTAAAACATTAATCATGTACAGTGAAAGAGTATTGAGTCGGGTCTAGACCGATCCACTGGCATAATAGTGGCCAGATACCAAGGTATCTTGGAGACCGATCCATCGGCTATAATAGTGGGGGATCCCAAGCTCAATAAACCAAACCCTACAGTTTGCTAAGATATGGGAAAGACACTAATTACTTACAGTGGAACACCATGTGAGTAGGGGCCAGACCGATCAACCGACATAATATAGTGGTAGGGTATGTTACCCTAAGTGACTGATCCACTAGCTAGAATAGTGGCCAGGGGCCGAAGTGCCCTAGAGACCAATCCACTGACTAAAATAGTGGGGTTCCCATACTCGTGTGGACTTAATAAAGATCATGGTGTGAAAATAATTCCGATAACAGATTAATTAAGTAATTAATCTGGATTATAATTGGACCTTTGCATTTTTCTACCTAATTGATCGTATGTCTTTACGTTATCATGTTGAAATTTATGCTATTTTATTATTCTACATGGTTTATGTGAATTTTGTGTGTTGGTCTTAGTGCACGGTTACCTTGCTCAGTACGTAGCATAATAATCACCCTTCTCATAGGTGTTGCTCATTCCCACGAGTAGGAGGCCCATATGGCGTGTTGCAGGTAGGAGATGCCTTCTTTGATGCTATTGATGTCCTTGGGGCATCAGGCAAGGGCGAGTGTTGATCATGGGCTGGATCGAGTATTTAGAGTGGTGTGGCCAATTTTTCCTTAATGATATTGTTATTCCTTTTTCTCCTTTAGCTATGTTTTGAATCCTAGGAACAATTTTAATGTCATAGTCATCTTTCCATTTTAAAGAAACTTCTCTCGTATTTCAAATTATGTAATAATTCATCCGTACTATGATTTTTGTAATTATGAACCTTGGTTTATGTATTGTTATGAGTTGATGAAATTCTCTTTTCTTAGCCTTAGCACTTGGTACTAGAACGGTAGGAGTGAACCGGTCTAGTACTAAGTGTAGAGGTAGCATCCCCAGAATTTACGGGTTTTAAATTTAGAGGTTTTGTTTAAAAAAGAGTAAATTTTGGGGTGCTATAAGTTAGTATCAGAGCGGTTGGTCTTGTTGACCACGCTCGTGTTTGAAAATAAATTTGATGATATTGATGTCCTTGGGGCATCAGGCAGGGGCGAGTGTTGATCATGGGCTGGATCGAGTATTTAGAGTGGCGTGGCCGAGTTTTCCTTAATGATATTTTTATCCCTTTTTCTCCTTTAGCTATGTTTGAATCCTAGGAATAATTTTAATGTCATAGTCATCTTTCCATTTTAAAGAACCTTCTCTCATATTTCGAATTATGTAATAATTCATGTGTACTCTGATTTTCGTATTTATGAACCTTGGTTTATGTATTGTTATAAGTTGATGAAATTCTCTTTTCTTAGCCTTAGCACTTGTTATAAGTTGATGAAAGTCTAGTACTAAGTGTGGCGGTAACATTCCCAGAATTTACGGATTTTAAATTTAGAGGTTTTATTTTAAAAGAAATAGTAAATTTTGGGGTGTTACATCACTCCACCATCATGCATTGTACTCCTCTCATTATGTTGTTTTGTGTAAAAAGTGTATCCATTGATGTCATAACTGGTATATGAGAAAAATTTATACCAAGGCCTTTGAGACAACTAATGCGAGGTTTCAAAAATCGATGTCTGGGAATGTTTGACAAGCGGAGTGATCCGATCTCTTAGCTAATGTATAAAGGAATAATTATGTTTATCAATCATCTATTTCTTAGTCTTTGATGGATTTTCAATCCTCAATGAAAGCGTATGTTATTCAACATATAGTTGAGCATCCTTATTATTATATAGTATATAGAGATAGGCTTTACAGATTAAGTCATGGTCTATATGCCCAAATTGTTTGCCCCTAATACCATGCCCTTCAATTTTCTTTACATGATGATACATAGGAATACCAATAGCTTCAACATTGGACAAGTAATGTGTATAAAATTCAATTACATCTTCTACCGGGTAACTGTCAATTATGCATCATTTTAGTTGACATTGATTCTTCACATAACATTTTGTCAACTTTATAAACCATTTAAAGGGGTATATCCAATGCCCATGAACAAGTCATAACATTTTTACCTTATAAACCAAGTGAATGGTTAGATGCACTATAATGTCAAAGAATGAGGGAGGAAAGTAAATTTCAAAATGGGACAAATTCATCACAATCTCTCTTTGCAAGGCATCCAAACTATCAGAGTGTATGGCTTTAGAGTTGAGTGCAGTGAAGAACTAACAAAGACTAGTGATAGAAATTCGAACATGCTTCAGCAAAATTCCATCAAATGTTGCATCAAGATATGACAATCATGATACTTCACATTAATTAGTTTCAACTCTTTCATCAACACTATACTTTTAACATTTGAAAAATACCAATCTAGAACCTTGACACTATTAAAGAATTAATAAAAAGTAATTTTCTCTTTTCTAGAGATAGTATGGAAAGCATATGATACATATGTTCTTCTTCTATTGTCTCATGGTGTTAGTTCATGCATTATATTCAACTAATCATTTATGCCATCTTTAGTCTTTCATGGAACACTAAGTAATGTGTAAATAAGGCTATCGCATATATTTTTCTTGATATACATCACATCGAGGGAATCCCTCACATATAGAGATTTCCAATATGGAAGGTTGAAGAATATAAACATCTTCTTCCACCCAACTGATGGAGGCTTATCATTATTTTTCTTCCCAAACTACACCTTCAGATGTTTCATCTTCAAATATACTTGTCTATCAATCAACTGGATTGGTGCATACCCTTCTTTTGAAAATCCATTGAAAGCATTCCTTTTCTTGCTATAATGTTGTTTCTTCAATAAGAATCTATGAAGCCCCAGAAAAACAATCTTCTGGCCACGCGTTAGCTAAATAAATGAAGCATTCTCCTCACATATTGGGCATGCATAATGACCTTTCACACTATAGCCTAATAAGCTACCATGTGGTGAAAAATTACTTATAGTACATAATAACATTGCTCTCAAAGTAAAGTTTTTCTCACCATATGCATCAAATACTTCAACACTAGTGTCTCATAAAAACTTTAAATCATCAATCAAAGTTTCCAAATAAACATCAATATCATTTGTTGGTTGGTTTTTTTCCTGAAATGAGTAAAGACAACAATATATAGTTGCATTTCATATAGAGCCATAGTGGTAGATTGTATATAACTAAAATCACTAGTCATATAATGTATGTGCCTTAATTGTGCAGATTTAGACTATCCACAAAAAGTGGAGACACAAGTTTTTTGGTTATTTGTCAAATTCAAGAAACAAGCTATTAATCATCATCAATTGTGGACATTTAGATAGATGTCTCAGAAGCCCGTCATCTATCTTCTCATTGAAATGTCATCTCAAGTTCTTTGCATCTTGGAAATCATTAATCATCTGTCTGAATCTTGGTATTATAGGAAAATACCATAACACCTTAGATAACACATTGTTCTTCATGTATCGTAGTGTTTTGCATTCATGATTAGAAAAAATTTATAAATATGCATATTTATTGCGAAATAATATACAATTATTAGGCCATACATGTATCTTCTTACTACTCATATCCATAGATGAAAGGATCTTCTCTGCTTCATAAGTATAATTGGGTAGAATGTTATCATATATAAGTATATATTTCACAAGTGTCAATAATTATATAAACTCTTATCACTCCATGTATTATATTCTTTTAAGATGTACAACCTTAAAGTAGTTGATAGTCTAGTAAATTTTGTACAATTACCATACAAAGGTTTTTTGAGTTATTATATAACTTGTCAAACATTTTTGGAAAATTCTAACACTTTCCTCAACCTTCTCAATCATCTCCTCTAACTAATCACCTTCATTGTTGTAAAATCATCCATTAACTTCCCTCCTTCCTTCCTCATTATTAGGGATGTAAATGGATCCTATACCCAACCTAGACCCACTAGATTCACCTCTTTTTTAACGGGTGTAGGTCTATGATTTGTAGACTCGATGGGTCTAGGTCCATATATAGTTAAATGGGTCTGGATCTTGGTCTAGTAGTTCTAGATCCAAACCTTACCCAACCCGCCAAACCCATTTAGAGAGATAGAGAGAGAGTGTGTACATATATAAATATATACTAATATTATGTTTGTCGTCATTGTCGTAATCTTATTTAAAGCATTAAAACACCATTTGAAAAGTTAACGTAACTATTTTAAAATGTTTATTTTTTCACTAGGAGGATTTTTTAACAATTAATACATATTAAGCTATATAAAACATAAATATATTTGTATTTACATAGATTATTAATTATTTTTTTTTTCAAAAATAACCAAACCCATTTATCCACTAGATTTGGTGGATTTAGATTTTGGTTTGAACTTTTGAGACTTGGCAGATATGGGTCGGATTTGAGTTTAGGTAATATAAACATGTACAGGTCTGAGTCTAGTTTAACCCAACTTATTACCATCCCTACTCATTATCATATCTAGACTCTATGTCATCATGCCATATCCAATAAGTATAACTTGTATCAATTCCATATAAAAACAAATGATATCTCAAATCATTGGCATTGGCACATTCAATATACAATTCAAACAAAGGAAAAACTATTTTACTAGGGTTATGAGCACATTCTACTACAAACTTGATAAAAAGAAAAATAAATAAATTCCTTTGTCATATTCTTTAGACAAATGATTTGCAGAAATCTATTTTTGATCCATGATTTGCCAAAATATAGTTATCCCAAGAAAATAATTATTACAAATTAATTCACCTCTACAAACTAATTGTAACACCCCCAAATTTACGACTGAATTTTTTCGTTTAATTAAAAGGGTTTTAGTGGAAGGCGAAAGATAAAACTGTAAACTCGGGGACATTACCGCCACACTTAGTATCAGATCGGTTCACTCCTATCGACCCGATACTAAGTGCTAAGTCTAAATAAGATTGATCGTCAAGTACAAATCATTAAATAAACACTAGTCATTAGCAAAACACAAGTCATACAGAATTAGAGTGCGGAAGTCAAAAGAGTACAACCCAAAGTACAGTTTTAAAGTACCAAATATCATAGGACATAATACAGCGGAATAAAAAAAATACAATAATACAGAGAAACAAAATGGAGGATGAACTCCGGCCACATCACTCCCGACCCCAAGCTAGGTCCAGGCTCAACTCTCAGCCCGACCCGATGCCTCATAAGCATCGTAGGCATTGAAGACATCGCCCCCCACCTACACAAACTCAGACGGGTCTTCTGCTCGTGGGAATGAGTAGCACCCATGAAACGGGTGATCAGTACGCTACGTACTAAGTAAGGTAACAGATGCACCAAGGTTAACATACACAAAGACACATGTCATAGCAGACATGGCATAATTACGTAGACAACATGCGATAACACAGATAAACAGTACCGGTCATGAACCAGATAACTTATTCAATAGATCTCTAATAATTATAATCGATTCACATCAGTCTTTATCAATCCATGTAAGTGCGGGAACCCCACTATTATAGCTGGTGGAACGGTCACGAGGGTACATGCCCTGCCACTATTTAAGCCGGTGGACCGATCACGAGGGTAACATACCCTGCCACTATTATTTGCCGGTGGACCAGTCTGGCTCCGACTCACAAGGTGTTCCACTGTAATTATTCGTATCTTTCCCATGTCTTATGATTATTATGATTGGTTTGTTGAGCGCGGAATCCCCCACTATTATAGCTGGTGGAACAGTCACGAGGGTAACATACCCTGCCACTATTATTCGCCGGTGGACCGAGCATGTAGGGCACCCCGACCCTAGCCACTATTATTCGTCGGTGGACCGGTCTGGGTCCGGCTCAACATCTTTCTCTGTAAGTGATTAGTGTCTTAACATATCTTATTCAAAAGATTTTCACCCTTGACATGCATGGCTAAGTATATCTGCCCTTATCCTCCCAGGAGGGCCTATCCCATATCTTGAGACTTCTGCACCTCCTAACTCGCCTCGACATCCTTCCCTTAACCCATTTTCTCACACCGGAAACCCAACTTCTAAGTGTGTGGGTCAGAGCCCACCACCTTATACCCCAAGGTCTACTCACCACCTTACCCTAGGGTTTTCACCAGAAACCCTAATTTGGGCCTATGTGGCATTTCCTTCTCTGCCTCCCACAACCCACACTATTTTAATGCCCCACGTGTCATGACCCTCAGACTCAACTCTCCCCTCATACCTCGCTCCTCCTTGTTTATTTTTATTATTTCCTTTTTATTTTTCCACCTTCTCAAATTAGGGTTTCCTCCCCAAACCCTAGTTGGTCCCTAGGCACCCTTATATTATCCTACGTACTATTTTTCATCTCGAGCCTCCAGACTCCTAAACAAACCTTCCATTGTTTTCCCCACGTCCCAAAGTAACCTTCCATACGTAAGGTTCGCCCCCGTGTGGACCTTAACCTCCCCATGCAAACTCTTTGATCTCTACCATGCCAAACCCTATTATTTCCATGCAAACCCTAGTTCCTCCCATTTAACCTTAGTTTCTCCCACTCTTCCATTTTATTTAATTCCCCTTTTACTCATCCATTCACGGATCACAGATTACCTAGGTCATCCTTACCTACGTTAGCCAACTTACTTCCCCTTGGTTATCTTAATTTCTCATTTTTCTCTTTCATGCCCCCATACCACAACACCTCATCAAATAACCTAGCATGCATGTCCTAAGGGTCACATCACATCACATCATATTTGCAGCATATCCATATTAGCACATACCAGACAAGAGCATGAGAACATACCTTGGTTCCAAGCTGCGCTACACAATAAAAACAGATAACATATAGAACACAACATATAAATCGTACAAGGCATCCAAGGCAAGTAAAACACGTAACACACAGGCGGCCTTAGTTACGTCCTTACTTAAATCGGTGCCAGGCTTGGAGTACGCTCCTACGCCTCCTGGGGGTTTTGACTCGGTTCACCTATAAGAGGGAAATACTATGGGTCAATCACCCTCTACCAGAATTACCATTATTTTCCTATATTACCCCTATCATGGCCTAATACTAAGGCTAATATTAATAATAGTAGTTTATAAATAAAAGGTAGGGTTATTATCATTCTCAAGATAGTTAAACGAATTACCACTAATCAAAGTAAGTCTTAGTAAAATCCATAGTATTAAAGTAAGGGTTTCAATATTACTAATAACAATATTATTAATGATACTAATAATAATAATAAGAATACTAATAATAATAATAAGAATACTACTAATAACAATAATAAGAGTGGTTATAATGATAATGATGATGATAATAATAATTGAAATTGTAGTAGTATTAGTAATACTAATAATAATGATAATAATAATAATAATAATAATAATAACAACAACAACAACAACAACCATGATCACAATAATAATAATAATAATACAAATAATAATAAGAATACTAAAAATAATAATATTAAATAGTAATAATAATAAGGATAATAACGATGGTAATAATAGTTAAAGTAATAAATATAGTAAATATAACGATAATAATAATAATAATAATAATTTTGATAATAATAATAATAATAATAATAATAATACTAAGAGTAAGAACAACAATAATAATAGTAACAATAACCACCATAACTATGATAATAATAATAATAATAACGATAATGATAATAATAATAATAATAATAATAATAATAATAATAATAATAATAATAATAGTAATAATACTAATAATAGTAAGAATACTAAAATAATAATAATAATAATAATAATAATAATAATAATAATAATAATAGAGATAATAACGATGTTATTCATAGTTAGAGTAATAAACATGATGATAATAATACTAATACTAATACTAATACTAATACTAATAATAATAATAATAATAATAATAATAATAATAATAATAATATTAGTAATAGTAATAGTAATAATAATAGTAAATATAATAATAATAACACAACAAGGTTTTAGTATTAATTAATACCATTAATTAGAAGTTCTTAGGGATAAATGTTAGGACCTAATAATAATAATAGTGGTAGTAATAATAGCAATAATAATAATAGTAATGTTAATAATAATCATAATAACACTAATAATAATAGTTAATAATATTAAAAATCATTAACACTTTTATTATTCAGGGTTTAGGGTTCAAGGAGTTGGGGGCAACCTAGCTGGGTGGTGGTGCCGGCGGCGGCGGCGACGACGGTGGAGGAAGCAAGAATTGGAGAGGTGGATGTGGAGGCTAGAGGGGAGGGAAGTAGGGGAAAATGGAGGTATGGGGTGGTAGGGTAGGATCCCCTGGTTGTTTTGGGGGGTAGAGGCGGCGGTATCGGCAGCAACCGGCGACATGAAGGTGGCGCGGGGGTCGAATAGGGCTGTTCGGGGAGGCAATTTCGCACGGCCGGGGCGGCTTGTGCGGGGCACGGCAAGGAAGGCTGGTGATTGGGTTGTGTAGAGGGCAGTGCAGGGAGAATTTTGGTGGCCGGAACGGGCGGCAAAGGCGGCTGACGGCGGAGGAATGGCTGGATGAATAAGGGGCGGTGCACGGTTTGGTTTCTGAGCTCCAAATTCCAAACCCGATTAAGGCAGCCTTCGGGGCTATTTATAGGCCAATCAGGAAGGGAAAATGACAAGGATGCGTGTGAGAGTAGGGGGTAGGGTTATGGCTTCTGTCCGACGAAAGTGGCCGGCGCAGGTCTGCGTATGCAGACCGTGCGTTGTCGGGGAGAGAGAGGGATGGCGTGCGGGATAAGGGAGAGGCGGTCTTGTCGAAATTGCAAGGGAGTCAACGGGGAAGAGAGGGGAGGAATGGCCGGTGCAGTTGGCGTGGGCGTTGTAAGCTTTTTCCTGGTGAGATTTTCGGTTGCAGGGTGTCGAAAGTTGAAGATGAAGTGGAGTGGTGGACTGGCGGTCCAAGAGAAAAGAAAAAGAAGGAAAAGAAAGGCCGAACCGGCCGGGAGAGGGGGAGAGGTGCGAGGAGCTGGGCCGCACAGGGAGAAAGGGTGTTGGGCCCGTAGGCGGCCCAGGTCGAGGAAAAGAAAAAAATAAGGGAGAGAAGGAAAGGAAAGAAAAGGAAAAAGAGGGGAAAAAGAGAAAAAAGGAAAAAGAAAAGGAAAATGGGTTTAACTAAAATGATTTAATTTATAAAATAATAAAATACCATATTTTGGGGTAATAAACTTATTTCATAATTTAATTTAATATAATAAAAATATAAGGTTTTAAAAAGATAATTTTAGTAAAGTAATGATTTGAAAAATTATTTAAATAATAAGAGTATGATAAAATAATAAAATATTTATTTTAATTTATTAAATATTTATATCAAATTTTATATGCTCAAAATCCAATAATTAAAATAATTTAAAGGCTAATTTATCCCAAATAAAATTTATTTATTAAAATATAGGCTTTTAAAAATTCGAGGGAATTCCACTAATTCAAAAATTGTTAATGATTATAAAGAACTCATATTATTCTATTGCTATATATATAAATAATTTAAACACATTCCTTACCAATTTACAAATCGCTCATACTTAGAAAGAATTCATGTTTCTATACTGTATCATGTTGTTATGTTGTTATATATACAAACCATTCCAATACGTTTCCAAAAATATACCAATACACAAATTGTTCTTCCTTATAAAGAGTTCATATGTACATACATATCAAATATTTATATAAGAGTTGTGAATTCAAAAGTAAATACATACTACACGTTTAAAATAAGACCTAAAACCTAAGAAGAGCCCTAAGACAATAATGACAATGTATACATCAAAAGGTTACCACAACCCAAATACCTAACTAAGAACACCCTTTAAACATCTTATGAAATATGTCGATAACCTTGCATAGGCCGACTAGAACCCTTCACTTTCAAAGTCCACTCATCTCGATATGTCATCTACTTATTCACATCATCAACAGAGAATCCAGTGACATATTGTAACACCCCCAATTTTTTCACCATAAAATTTCATTTTTAAGACAATGCGGAAGTGATTTGAAAAGCAAAACTGGGGAATGTTACCACCACATCAACCATCAAAGAAGTTTGATCATCACCTAACACATGCCTGATACAAGGAAAAATGGAACAAGAAACAAAAGAATGGATGATCATAACAATAATGTGACACTTAAAAAAGGAAATAAAGACTACAACCATATCATAGATAGAATGAACTTGATAGTTTACAAAATCAACTACAAGAATATGAGCCAAGAGTTTAAATAGCCGGAAATACAAAAACATCCCAATGTAGTGGGAAAAATACTAATAAACGGTTAGCCTAACTCTTAGACATAGTTATAAACCTCCCATCCCAAGGAATACCCCGCTAGTGGCCCACATCATCACCTTCAGCATACTCTAGTTGAGGGTCATAACCTACAAATCATCATCTACTTCCTAAACCAAAAGCCGAATCATCACAGTGACCACACAAGTGCAGTATCATTACGATGAAGTACTTGCAAAACATGCTACCTAAAACATGAAAAGTTCATGCAATACACTGAGGTCATACAGTAGGATGGTATTCAATATACTCGATAAACAACATACAAGAACAGTCAAACATATAATTACCTCAACGAAACCCGAGGGTATACAATTGCACACAAGTATAGTTTTCCACAACAATCCATATAAAGGTAAAGCACATAATGCCAATATCCATAATAGGACTAGTGTAGGACATCAACTCCCACCACCCATCACATTAGAGCCAAGGGGCTTTTCATAAGGATCTTCAATATCCACCACACTTGGTCTCCAAGGTGAGGGGGCATACCCTAAATTTTGGGTCTACCTCACCTGAACTATATAACAATAGAATCAGAACAATGCCAATATACCATGATAGGACAAACATAGGACTATAACTCCCACTGCTACATCACACTAGTGCCAAGTGGCTTTTCTCAGGGATCTTCAACATCCACGATACTTGGTCGCCTAGATGAGGGGACATACACTTAATTTTGGGTCTTCCTAACCCACCATACTAGCACTAGTACCAAGGGGATTTTCACAAGGATCTTCAATATCCACCACACTTGGTCGCCTAGGCTGGGGGCATAAAAAGATAACTAAACCCTAAGTATGCATACCTGAAAGGCCTTTAAGATTTTATGATTAAGATCCCACATATCAAACCAATTATGTGTTTTAAGTGTTAACACTAAACACTAACTAAGGAATACAAGCCACCTAATGGGTGTTTAGAGATAACACCAAATGTACACAAAGCATTAAAGCCACCAAATTAGGTGTTTAAAGATAACACCAAACTCAACCAAAAGTAAGTTTCAAATACCAATCAAATTTGTTCATATTAACTTAGGCCAATCATGGTTGAAATCATAATTAAAATATTATAAATACATGGAAGAATCAACTCAATAGGCCCAAGAGATACATAAAAAATCATAACAAAATAGGATGTTTTCAGTCGGACCAGTCGATCGGTCCTCAAACTAGTCGACTGGTCTAGTCGTATCAGATCTGGACCATACCAAACTAAAGCACCAATCAACTGGTTGGCCTCACCAATTGACTGTTCATGAGAACCAATCGATTGATGGGTCTAAGCATAAACCAACCATTATGGCTTGTAGAAAAACTGATCGATGAGGTTGACCAATGAATCGACTGGTCATAGCAACCAGTCGACTAGTTTGGTCCAACTAGTTGATGGGTATAAGCAGAGACCAAACCACCTTGGCTTGTAGGGACACAATTTGATGGGTCTTACCAACCAATCGATTATTCATCAAGGCCGGTCAACTAGTTTACCAATCCAATCTATTAATCTCACGACCAACCGATCCAAAACTCCAAGCCATTCGACTTATCTAGGTAAAACACAACCCAAACTTGCGAAACACACACCAAATGTTACCATGCTTTACCATATTAATCATAGCATGCTTCTATGTCAAAACACACATAAAAATACATGCTTTACATATAGAATCACATGAACACATGGTGATGAACACACTTAACCAAATCATGCTCAATAATAAATTTTATGCTTAAAAATCAAGAAGCCCAACAACTTACTTGGAAAGAATTATATCACAAGCTCATCCCATGGAACACAATCAGATTCTACTCATATAACTACTAACACATGGAACCCCAATATACCATATAAACCTAATTATGTTAAAGACAAGAATGCCTTACCTTGAAGCAATCCTTCTAGCACAAAACTTCTATTGGATGACCTATCTAGCAAAACTTTGATTCCTAATAGAATCAAAGTAAAGCCATTAAAAATACTCTTCCAAAACTTAATTAAAATCTAAGAAAATCAAAAGGAGAAGAGAAACAGAAAACACTACCTTTTTACTTAAAATAGGGTGTTAAAGGGAAGATGAAATCTCCAACTTTTCTCAACCTTAATTATTCCTTACTTAGGGAAAGAAAGAGAGAATTAAAAAGAAGATTGGAAGAAGAGAAAGAAACATAATGCCTCACAATTAAAAGGAGAAAACCAAAGAGGATCTCTAGTTTTCTCAGTAGAAGAAAGAAGAGATGAAAAATGGAAGGGTGTTCAACACTTAGTGAGTCTTTCACAAGATGAAGGGAGAAAAAAAGCAAGAACATAGATGTAGAATGATGATAGATTTGCATAATGAGAGGTATAGGAACAAGTTGATCTACATCCTCAAGGAAAAGATGGATGAAACTGGTGAGGTTGAGTGTGGGCAAGAGAAGAAGTGAAGAATGACTTGATGGGGTGGTGAGGGGGTTGAGTGTAGTGAGAAAGGGGTATGAAAGTGGGTTGGCAAGTCAGGGGAGAGTCTCCAAAGTCAAAGATCGGTGCCCCGATTGCTAGAAGAGAGAAGGAGAGGTGAGCGAAAAGGAGAAGGGAGGCTTGCCTCTAAAATTGGCTTTTAGGAAACTTTTGCTAATTAAAATAATGTAATGGTCCAATTACAATGAAAATAATACTATAACACTAAAACATGTTTATTAGCATAATTGAATTCAAATAAGAAATTTTCATAATCATTGAATAGAAATTTGAATCAAAATTATAAATGGATCTAAAATCCCAAGCAAACCAGTCGATCGGTTTGGACAAATCAATTAACTGGTTTGTCGAGAATAAGAACATAAAATTTTCCAATGTACTAGTCAATTGATTATGTAAACCAGATGACTGGTATGTCTGAAATTCACATTTTAAAAAAAAAATTCAAGCTCATTTCAAAACTAAACTCATTTATTTTATATCAACATAATTCTAAATACAATTTGAAGGATTTTTGGATAGGGTATTACACATATACTTTAAGATAACCAGGACTAATACTCAATGATAAACTATGAGGAAGCCTCAACTCATCGTCTATCACCATCAACTATCTAACTATCGGATCATAATCCCTCACAAATACCTCATCCTTAATAAATATCAGGTGTGGTACATTAGTATGATGGAAAAACAAATGCAAATAGCTAAGTAAAGCCTGTGACCATGGCTCAATATAAGGCAAGGTCAACTAGGATTGTAAACGAGTCGAGCCAAGTCAGGGTGGGCTTGGGCTTGTTTAATAAACAAGCATAAAAATGAAGCTCAAGCTCAACTCATTTATAAACAAGCCGAATAGAGTCGACTCTATAGTTTTTATGGTAAACGAGCTGAGCTCACAAGATTTTACTCTATAAATAATCTCAAGCCCAAATTTGTATGCTCAAGCTTGGTTCATTTATTAAATGAGTCAAACTTAAGCCTTATTTTTAGGCTCGTTTAACTAGATAAATGATCCGAGTTGAGTCCTTAATGAGCTAAGATTAGAAAGCTCATCAACTGGCTCTATTTGTTTACATCTCTAGGGTCAACAACAAGTGATTCAATCTAAAATGGAAAGGATCAAAGTACGACCCACTCATGAGCAAGTGGCCTAACTCCTCATATAACTGTATCACATGACCCCAAAAATCTACATCAGGTGCCATGCACAAATATGGTGAAGGTTTGTAAATAATAGGCAAGTGTGGCATCTCACTACTTATAAAAGAGAACAACCACTAAATCATGTCATTAAGTTTGATGTCTAACTATTATAAATTATAAAATATGTAAATTCTATAGCTGAATTAATTGTAAATATATAATATCATATCTTAACAAATTATGATAGGATAACAACATACCCATATGCATAAATAAGATATAGGCCATGAAACTAAATTTTAACGACAATATTTTATTAGAGGAACTTCCACACCATACATATATTAGCATTTTATTAGCAATATATTAAATAAATTATGCAATATTTTTTTAGTAACATATTATACCAACATGCATGCATATATTTATAGTATTTTTTTAATATCAAATGCATCAACCTATAACCATGCGTGCATATACTTATAGAGGGAAATGCCTAATCTAAAACTAAAAAACATAACAACTTAACACTCGAGGCTAACACATATCATAAAAGAAAGAACACACGTAATAACTACTAAATACTATGCACGCATATATTTATAATGAAAGAAGAAAGAAAAAATAACTACCTAACTAAATCTTAAAGTGGTGCAAGGTGGATGGTATAAGAACAACCATTAGCGTTTAATCAAAAACCAACTCCACGCATCAAACATTACCGATAGAAATAGAGCAACAAATGACAATGGATGAATGGGTAGGAGTAAGGGACCACAAGCTAACGGTGGTGTGCAACCTTGGCTGAGAGCAAGAGATAGAAAATGAAAATGACTTAGAGAAGGAGTAAGGTGGTCATTGACATGCAAGAGTGAGGCAACGGTGGCCATCAATAGGCAAAAGGAGGGTAGTCGTTGATACGCAAGAGGACAAGGAGGGAGTGAGAGTAAGAGAAAGTAAGAAAGATAATTGAAAATGTGAAATAGACTTAATTAGAGAAGAAGGAATGGATGATCATTTTTTTTTGGTTTTGATAATGGTTATAAATAAAATTGTTATCAAAATAAGGGAGACATTTTTCTTTTATTTTTATTAATGATTTCTGTATAGAGCCGTTATTAAAACATGATCTGCATTCTTGTGCTCAAATTTTCATGTATTTATCAACAGTTTTTAATAAACCATATTTTATGTGACGTTATTAATTGACAATTGTGTGGTAGTGATAACTAGTCAAAATATTGAAATATTTTAATATTAAATACAATGAATGCACTAAATTACTATTAAAAATATATCATGGTGGATAAAAAAACAAAAATCCATCATTATTTTGATTCATTAACATTGAAAAATAACCAACCAAAAATATAAAACCTTTTAACCCTATAATATTATAGAAAATGACTCTATTATGCCATTTTGTGGAAAAACAATCGTCATTGTTATGCATTTTTTAAAATGAATATTAATTGTTCACAAAACATTGGTAGATGAAATATACATTTTTAAGAAAAATTGATGAGGGTAGAACCAGTTATGGGAGAAAAAAGACGTGTCATTAAGATAATATATGTATTTGTTTTGTAAATATTAAAACAATACATAAATACACACACATACACACATATATATCATTTGGGAAAAATTGATAATGACATTATACTATGAGAATATATGTATTTGTTTTGTATATTTGTATGCAAGTTTGCTGGCAATTTGGGATTCTCTACTAGAACTATGAAGTTTCAATACATGGGGATCTTGACACAATTACAAATTGTGATAAACTTTCCTATGAGTTGAACTAGCAAATTCCTCCCTTTAACAAATGATGTTGTATGTTACAATTTCTTTGGTTGGAACTACTAGTACTCTCACTCTCATTTTGGGTTTTGTGTTTGAATGAACCCATGTGATGCAAAGCTTGGCTCAAATGGCTGCTTTTAAATAACAGTACACATTTGGGACAAATTGGTAAGTAAATTTACATATTTGGGATAAATTGATATGCAAAATAACCTTCACGTAGCTTAATATACAAGGGTTTTCTCTACTAATTCTTCATCCATACACAAACCTTGAACCGAACAAAATATAACAAACTATAGAAAATAATGTTTAAGATGGAAATGTAGGAGTGATATGTGAGCAATACTGATAATTAGAACAACATAAATGTGTTTTCTTGTCTTACCAAAAATATGAAAAACATGTAGATCATATGGTGGCGGTTAAATTTTATGATTGTCATTGTTCTCTGCCTTTATCTACGAGATTTTCTAAACAGTTGTCAATTTTCCATATAAAATTATTTGATTTGTCGTTTTGACTACCTAATTGCTAATTCTGTATAAAGTTATAAAACAACGAATAAATATTATGATTCATTAAATAATATTTCCTAAACCTTTTTTGTTGATCTAGAAATAGTAAAATCTATGAAAATTAATTAAAAGTTATGAACGTGAATTCAAAAATATACCACAGCATAACTTTACTCATAAGTGTTTTATATCGTCATCGATCACAAAAAATTTTTACATTTGAGATAAATTGACAAAAAGTATCATTATTACAATGGTTGTGTATATAAGAAGTCCGACCTTGGGAAGAAACTAGTTATTCCCCTTCGTTGTATCTACATAAATGGATTCCTGTAAGTTGGAAGAAAGAATAATAGAAAGGGTAATAATTTTGGTTATATTTAGGATAAATTAGCTAGCAATTAATAAATGTTATACAAATCACATCATCTTCATTTTTCAGATATGAAAGCATATATATATATCTTATTTTGCATCATACTAAAATGAATTTAAATAAAGAACACCAAATACCAAATGAGATTTGGTATGATGGTAAAGACCATCTTTTGGGTACCAAAGGACCCAGGTTCAAATCCCCTTCCTCCCTCTCTCGATATTGTTACATCTTTATGGTGCCACCACTTATATGGTTATTAGTATTTGCCTTTATAGGCCCCTATAAATCAAATAAAAATAAAGGACACTAAATGATGATCAAATAATGGAAGAACAAATTAGATTTGATTTTCAAAGAAATGGAGAAGGAGGATGAGTGGTACTTATAATCTAAGATATAACATTATTTTTTTGAAAGAAAATATAGTATTAAATAAGATTTGAGAGTTCAACTTCCAACAAGAAAGATACCATGGCAGTCACTAACGTACATGGAGGTTAAAAGAGCGGTTGTTAATAACAATCGATGTTATAGATATACAACAACGGCTTTCATTTAAAGCCACCACGATTGTGCTATCTCATATCAAATGCAAAAATATTTAAAGCAAATTTTGTGTGTGCTTACATTTTCAGGGTTGAATTTGTTGCATTGGTTTCACCCTTATAAATTGCTACCAAATACTTTTTTGGACCATAGTATGTAACGACAACGTATTGTTTTTTTTTACCTTGAAATACCTACATCAACAAATTTAATGTTTTAGTTCTTCTTGAAATACTATTAGAAGGTAATGTTTATCTAATTGGGGTTCATCGTCGAATTTTCATTAACGTAAAGCCTTCCTATACCAATGAAAAATTTTTAAGGTCAAAATAAAATGCACCACCATCACTCAATGATCCACTCACTATCGTCACCATTAGTATCTCTCACCACTAATGGCATTCCTCAATCCTTACCATATCACCAACTTTAACCACCACCCTCACTTATTCTTTAGACACTACTCCTACCACCACACGTCCACACCATACTACTAGCTATTAGGTCCTTATACACATATCTTTAGTAGTAATTATAGCAATAATTTAAATAAAATATTTTGTAAAAAATTAAAATGAGCGTTTTTATATACTCATGTATTTTAAAAGAAAACTAGTTTTATTTTCAATGAAACAAAACAAATACAAAATGGATTCTCAAAAAGCCCTAACTTTCCATTCTCAATCTCTTGGAATTGGCCATGATTCTTGAAATGAAAACAAATTTATTTTTTGTAACATTCTTATTTTTAGGACTTAAAATTTTCATTTTAAAGAGTTAATTGTAGAGACCAAGACACAAATGAAAGGGCGATACACCCCATCCAACATAGAATTGACACTCTCTATACCTAATCTACACCAGATGTAAGGTTAAAGTAACCATGTATCTTGAAATTAAGTGTGGAAAGTACTTGATTCTACCATAATACATGATATAAAATAGAGAGAAGGAAATATGTATAATGAAAATAGAGAACTGAGAGTCCATGGAGAAATAGAAATATCCAAATAATCATACCCTATACCAATTTGATTTAACACTCTCTAAAGAAAAGCACATTAAAAGTAGTAATCAACCATCACTTACAAAATAAGGTGGTATTTGCTCATGGTAATCAGCAACATCCATGAAAACAATGATCACTATACTACGTGTTGAATAAGGGAATAATACAGTCGTAGAAGTGTTACACATAATACATAAGGTCATGTAGAAAAATAAACATGCATATTGATTTAACATGATACGATGCAAGAGGAAAAATAAATTAGAATTCCATTATTAGGTATAACCAAAATTCATTTCTTATTCATGTTAAGTTCAGAACCCACTATTCTTAATCTGGTGGAATGGAATAAAATACCACCCAAAGAAAATGTGCTTGGATACTATTATTAAGTTAGTGAAATGGATTCAACACATCCAATGCAACATTGTAACACCTCAAAATTTTCTAACCTTTACTTTTAGGTGTTTAATCTTTTATTCAAAACTAACCCGTAAACATTAACCTAATTATTTTATTATTAACCTTTGACCCGTAACCCAAATAATTTCCTAAATATTTTTTCCTAATTATTTTACCTATTTCCTTCTTGTTAAACCTATCCTAAACATAAATATTTTTTCCAATTTATATTTCCTACACAATCCCCTAACATATTTAAACCAAACCTAAAACTAAATATATAAATTTCTATCTTACCTGCCAACCCCCTCTCCCTCATGTAACCCCTACCACACAACTTTCCCCTCCCCTAAAATACTCTCCTTGTCTCCATCCTTACCTCAATCAACTACCAATACCCGTCTTTGTCAAATCCACTACACTACAAGCCCTCACCCTCACCTTAAATCTATGTCAAATCCACTACCCCATCACCATCACTTCATCATCGATCATCCAACCCTTCTTTGCATATGCATATATATACTTCCCTTCGCTTTGTTTGTGTGTTTTTCTTAGAAAAGCCACCTATCTCAAACTTCTTCCTTAACCAAAATAACCCCATAGATCCTCTACCTCTTCTCAACTAAACCGACATTTCAAACCTACCCCCTCCTCAACCTTGTTTGGTTTCACATAAAATGCCATCATCAACATCTACATGCATATATACATACACACGTTCACTTCCCCACCAATCTCTTGTGTCACATTCCCCTGATTCCTCTCACTCAACTCTATTTGGTTCACTTCCTTTCAATCCATCACCATCACCAACCCACCCCAGCACCACACATGTTATTGCCACCAGCCCATCCCTTCCCATGCCACACCAGCCCATCCTTCTCCTTATTTTCTTCTTTTCCCTTCTCCTTTGTCTATCGTTGCTTTGCACTTTCTTCGGCATATCCTACCACAACCCACCAGCCACCTTTAACCAAAATCACTAAAGCCAACCACCCCCTTTAGCACCTTTTTCTATTGCTTCCCCTCAGGCAACAACATTGACCGTCATTACTCCTCCTACTACTTTTGTAATTTTTGCCATAGTCTCCCAACCAAGCCATCCTCCACACAATCCCACACACCACCATGCCTTAATGACCTCTACACCACATTATCCCATTCCCCAACCAGCACAACCTACACCCTCACCACTCGTCGTCGTCCTTCATCACCAGCCCTTCCTCTAGTATAATCAACCCCCTCCAACCATCACCATTGTTGTTTCCAGCCTTCACCATCGCCAAATATTCCTTCTCCTCCCCTACTGTCAAAACCCCTGAAGCCCCAACACCAATCATTTTCATCGTAGCCAACCACCTCCTTCGACCCTTTCTATCGTAGGCACCATCTCACCTCCCAATAACCTTTCCATTGCCACCTAGTAGTGTCACCTCGAACCAACACTACCACCATATCATCCTCAACCTCGCCACCACACCGACTACTGACCTAACTCCACCTCCATCTCCCTAGCCCCAATGTCCCACCATCTCCACCACCCTACATCTGGCATAACCTCTCTTTCTCATGCACTACTCATGATGCACATATACCATGAGGGAGATTATTTTAAAATAATAATAATTGTTCGTACCTATTAATGAGTAAGGGTGCTTTGGTAATTTTGGTTAAGAAATACTTTAATATTATAATTACTATTTTATTTGTTAAATATTAATATGGAAATTAAAGTATTATTTTTAGATACAAAAGTTTGATTAGCAGGGCTTAAAAATTTTAGCAGGATACTGATAATTTGTGTTTTACTAGAAAACAGATAACTCTTATCCTATACTAAAATGGTACATAATGCATTATAGCATATTAGGGTTTTTATGTATGAAATATGTTAAACATAATTTGTTACATTATAATTATGTGTTTATTATTGTTAGCATGAAAAAAAATGAGTATGTTTTTACGTAATATTTCAAATGTATCAAAGTATGCTAAAAAGGTTTAGACGACGGAAGCAATATATATATATATATCATGTATATGTAAAGAGATAGGTTAAACATGCTCAGAAATAATTGTAGCATAATTATTATTGTTGTTGTGCCCTATGGGTAATTTGGTAATTTTATGTGTCTTATGATATTTATCCTGAAAATCATGTCTAATGAAATACCCCAAAACCCTAAATTAGGGAATTCTGGCTAAATAAGAAATTATTAGAAAAATTAATTAAATAAACTATTTTTATTAAAATAAGGGGGAATTAATTAAGGTAAATCTTGGAGAAATTAATAAATAATTTAAATAAATTTTTTGAGTATTTTGCTAATTAAAATGGAATTTAAGAAAAATCTTTCAAAATCCCTAAATTAACCTAAAAGAGAATTTAATTATTATTTTAATATTAATATTTTATTAAATATCTGAAAATACCCAAAAATATATTAATTAAGCCAACCCACCTTTTCCTGTCTTTTTCCTTTTTCTTTTTTCCCCCTTTTCCCCCTCTTTTTTCCTTT